>CM074726.1:67469336-67556330 GCA_037306005.1 Rhinophrynus dorsalis | reverse complement strand
TCTTCTGAGCTGGTAGGAGCACGTGGAAGGGGCCCTGAGCGTGTATGAGGGACCAGTGGGGCTTCTGAGCTGGTAGGAGCACGTGGAAGGGGCCCTGAGCGTGTATGAGGGACCAGTGGGGCTTCTGAGCGAGTGGAAGGGGCCCTGAGCGTGTATGAGGGACCAGTGGGGCTTCTGAGCTGGTAGGAGCGCGTGGAAGGGGCCCTGAGCGTGTATGAGGGACCAGTGGGGCTTCTGAGCGCGTGGAAGGGGCCATGAGCGTGTATGAGGGACCAGTGGGGCTTCTGAGCGGGTAGGAGCGCGTGGAAGGGGCCCTGAGCTTGTATGAGGGACCAGTGGGGCTTCTGAGCTGGTAGTAGCACGTGGAAGGGGCCCTGACCGTGTATGAGGGACCAGTGGGGCTTCTGAGCTGGTAGGAGCACGTGGAAGGGGCCCTGAGCGTGTATGAGGGACCAGTGGGGCTTCTGAGCACGTGGAAGGGGCCCTGAGCGTGTATGAGGGACCAGTGGGCTTCTGAGCGCGTGGAAGGGGCCCTGAGCATGTGTGAGGGACCAGTGGGGCTTCTGAGCTGGTAGGAGCACGTGGAAGTGGCCCTGAGCGTGTATGAGGGACCAGTGGGGCTTCTGTGCGGGTAGGAGCGCGTGGAAGGGGCCCTGAGCGTGTATGAGGGACCAGTGGGGCTTCTGAGCTGGTAGGAGCACGTGGAAGGGGCCCTGAGCGTGTATGAGGGACCAGTGGGGCTTCTGAGCTGGTAGGAGCACGTGGAAGGGGCCCTGAGCGTGTATGAGGGACCAGTGGGGCTTCTGAGCTGGTAGGAGCACGTGGAAGGGGCCCTGAGCGTGTATGAGGGACCAGTGGGGCTTCTGAGCGGGTAGGAGCGCGTGGAAGGGGCCCTGAGCATGTATGAGGGACCAGTGGGGCTTCTGAGCGGGTAGGAGCGCGTGGAAGGGGCCCTGAGCGTGTATGAGGGACCAGTGGGGCTTCTGAGCGAGTGGAAGGGGCCCTGAGCGTGTATGAGGGACCAGTGGGGCTTCTGAGCGCGTGGAAGGGGCCCTGAGCGTGTATGAGGGACCACTGGGGCTTCTGAGCGCGTGGAAGGGGCCCTGAGCGTGTATGAGGGACCAGTGGGGCTTCTGAGCTGGTAGGAGCACGTGGAAGGGGCCCTGAGCGTGTATGAGGGACCAGTGGGGCTTCTGAGCTGGTAGGAGCACGTGGAAGGGGCCCTGAGCGTGTATGAGGGACCAGTGGGGCTTCTGAGCTGGTAGGAGCACGTGGAAGGGGCCCTGAGCGTGTATGAGGGACCAGTTGGGCTTCTGAGCTGGTAGGAGCACGTGGAAGGGGCCCTGAGCGTGTATGAGGGACCAGTGGGGCTTCTGAGCGAGTGGAAGGGGCCCTGAGCGTGTATGAGGGACCAGTGGGGCTTCTGAGCTGGTAGGAGCACGTGGAAGGGGCCCTGAGCGTGTATGAGGGACCAGTGGGTCTTCTGAGCTGGTAGGAGCACGTGGAAGGGGCCCTGAGCGTGTATGAGGGACCAGTGGGGCTTCTGAGCTGGTAGGAGCACGTGGAAGGGGCCCTGAGCGTGTATGAGGGGACCAGTGGGGCTTCTGAGCTGGTAGGAGCACGTGGAAGGGGCCCTGAGCATGTATGAGGGACCAGTGGGACTTCTGAGCTGGTAGGAGCACGTGGAGGGGCCCTGAGCATGTATGAGGGACCAGTGGGGCTTCTGAGCGAGTGGAAGGGGCCCTGAGCGTGTATGAGGGACCAGTGGGGCTTCTGAGCTGGTAGGAGCACGTGGAAGGGGCCCTGAGCGTGTATGAGGGACCAGTGGGGCTTCTGAGTTGGTAGGAGCACGTGGAAGGGGCCCTGAGCGTGTATGAGGGACCAGTGGGGCTTCTGAGCTGGTAGGAGCACGTGGAAGGGGCCCTGAGCGTGTATGAGGGACCAGTGGGGCTTCTGAGCTGGTAGGAGCACGTGGAAGGGGCCCTGAGCGTGTATGAGGGACCAGTGGGGTTTCTGAGCTGGTAGGAGCACGTGGAAGGGGCCCTGAGCGTGTATGAGGGACCAGTGGGGCTTCTGAGCTGGTAGGAGCACGTGGAAGGGGCCCTGAGCGTGTATGAGGGACCAGTGGGGCTTCTGAGCGAGTGGAAGGGGCCCTGAGCGTGTATGAGGGACCAGTGGGGCTTCTGAGCTGGTAGGAGCACGTGGAAGGGGCCCTGAGCGTGTATGAGGGACCAGTGGGGCTTCTGAGCTGGTAGGAGCATGTGGAAGGGGCCCTGAGCGTGTATGAGGGACCAGTGGGGCTTCTGAGCTGGTAGGAGCACGTGGAAGGGGCCCTGAGCGTGTATGAGGGACCAGTGGGGCTTCTGAGTTGGTAGGAGCACGTGGAAGGGGCCCTGAGCGTGTATGAGGGACCAGAGGGGCTTCTGAGCGAGTGGAAGGGGCCCTGAGCGTGTATGAGGGACCAGTGGGGCTTCTGAGCTGGTAGGAGCACGTGGAAGGGGCCCTGAGCGTGTATGAGGGACCAGTGGGGCTTCTGAGCTGGTAGGAGCACGTGGAAGGGGCCCTGAGCGTGTACGAGGGACCAGTGGGGACTTCTGAGCTGGTAGGAGCACGTGGAAGGGGCCCTGAGCGTGTATGAGGGACCAGTGGGGCTTCTGAGCGAGTGGAAGGGGCCCTGAGCGTGTATGAGGGACCAGTGGGGCTTCTGAGCTGGTAGGAGCACGTGGAAGGGGCCCTGAGCATGTATGAGGGACCAGTGGGGCTTCTGAGCTGGTAGGAGCACGTGGAAGTGGCCCTGAGCGTGTATGAGGGACCAGTGGGGCTTCTGAGCTGGTAGGAGCACGTGGAAGGGGCCCTGAGCGTGTATGAGGGACCAATGGGGCTTCTGAGCTGGTAGGAGTACGTGGAAGGGGCCCTGAGCGTGTATGAGGGACCAGTGGGGCTTCTGAGCTGGTAGGAGCACGTGGAAGGGGCCCTGAGCGTGTATGAGGGACCAGTGGGGCTTCTGAGCTGGTAGGAGCACGTGGAAGGGGCCCTGAGCGTGTATGAGGGACCAGTGGGGCTTCTGAGCTGGTATGAGCACGTGGAAGGGGCCCTGAGCGTGTATGAGGGACCAATGGGGCTTCTGAGCTGGTAGGAGTACGTGGAAGGGGCCCTGAGCGTGTATGAGGGACCAGTGGGGCTTCTGAGCTGGTAGGAGCACGTGGAAGGGGCCCTGAGCGTGTATGAGGGACCAGTGGGGCTTCTGAGCTGGTAGGAGCACGTGGAAGGGGCCCTGAGCGTGTATGAGGGACCAGTGGGGCTTCTGAGCTGGTATGAGCACGTGGAAGAGGCCCTGAGCGTGTATGAGGGACCAGTGGGCTTCTGAGAGAGTGGAAGGGGCCCTGAGCATGTATGAGGGACCAGTGGGGCTTCTGAGCTGGTAGGAGCACGTGGAAGGGGCCCTGAGCGTGTATGAGGGACCAGTGGGGCTTCTGAGCTGGTAGGAGCACGTGGAAGGGACCCTGAGCGTGTATGAGGGACCAGTGGGGCTTCTGAGCGAGTGGAAGGGTCCCTGAGCGTGTATGAGGAACCAGTGGGGCTTCTGAGCTGGTAGGAGCACGTGGAAGGGGCCCTGAGCGTGTATGAGGGACCAGTGGGGCTTCTGAGCTGGTAGGAGCACGTGGAAGGGGCCCTGAGCGTGTATGAGGGACCAGTGGGGCTTCTGAGCTGGTAGGAGCACGTGGAAGGGGCCCTGAGCGTGTATGAGGGACCAGTGGGGCTTCTGAGCTGGTAGGAGCACGTGGAAGGGGCCCTGAGCGTGTATGAGGGACCAGTGGGGCTTCTGAGCTGGTAGGAGCACATGGAAGGGGCCCTGAGCGTGTATGAGGGACCAGTGGGGCTTCTGAGCGAGTAGAAGGGGCCCTGAGCGTGTATGAGGGACCAGTGGGGCTTCTGAGCTGGTAGGAGCACGTGGAAGGGGCCCTGAGCGTGTATGAGGGACCAGTGGGGCTTCTGAGCTGGTAGGAGCATGTGGAAGGGGCCCTGAGCGTGTATGAGGGACCAGTGGGGCTTCTGAGCTGGTAGGAGCATGTGGAAGGGGCCCTGAGCGTGTATGAGGGACCAGTGGGGCTTCTGAGCGAGTAGAAGGGGCCCTGAGCGTGTATGAGGGACCAGTGGGGCTTCTGAGCTGGTAGGAGCACGTGGAAGGGGCCCTGAGCGTGTATGAGGGACCAGTGGGGCTTCTGAGCTGGTAGGAGCATGTGGAAGGGGCCCTGAGCGTGTATGAGGGACCAGTGGGGCTTCTGAGCTGGTAGGAGCATGTGGAAGGGGCCCTGAGCGTGTATGAGGGACCAGTGGGGCTTCTGAGTTGGTAGGAGCACGTGGAAGGGGCCCTGAGCGTGTATGAGGGACCAGTGGGGCTTCTGAGCTGGTAGGAGCACGTGGAAGGGGCCCTGAGCGTGTATGAGGGACCAGTGGGCTTCTGAGCTGGTAGGAGCACGTGGAAGGGGCCCTGAGCGTGTATGAGGGACCAGTGGGGTTTCTGAGCTGGTAGGAGCACGTGGAAGGGGCCCTGAGCGTGTATGAGGGACCAGTGGGGCTTCTGAGCTGGTAGGAGCACGTGGAAGGGGCCCTGAGCGTGTATGAGGGACCAGTGGGGCTTCTGAGCGAGTGGAAGGGGCCCTGAGCGTGTATGAGGGACCAGTGGGGCTTCTGAGCTGGTAGGAGCACGTGGAAGGGGCCCTGAGCGTGTATGAGGGACCAGTGGGGCTTCTGAGCTGGTAGGAGCATGTGGAAGGGGCCCTGAGCGTGTATGAGGGACCAGTGGGGCTTCTGAGCTGGTAGGAGCACGTGGAAGGGGCCCTGAGCGTGTATGAGGGACCAGTGGGGCTTCTGAGTTGGTAGGAGCACGTGGAAGGGGCCCTGAGCGTGTATGAGGGACCAGAGGGGCTTCTGAGCGAGTGGAAGGGGCCCTGAGCGTGTATGAGGGACCAGTGGGGCTTCTGAGCTGGTAGGAGCACGTGGAAGGGGCCCTGAGCGTGTATGAGGGACCAGTGGGGCTTCTGAGCTGGTAGGAGCACGTGGAAGGGGCCCTGAGCGTGTACGAGGGACCAGTGGGGACTTCTGAGCTGGTAGGAGCACGTGGAAGGGGCCCTGAGCGTGTATGAGGGACCAGTGGGGCTTCTGAGCGAGTGGAAGGGGCCCTGAGCGTGTATGAGGGACCAGTGGGGCTTCTGAGCTGGTAGGAGCACGTGGAAGGGGCCCTGAGCATGTATGAGGGACCAGTGGGGCTTCTGAGCTGGTAGGAGCACGTGGAAGTGGCCCTGAGCGTGTATGAGGGACCAGTGGGGCTTCTGAGCTGGTAGGAGCACGTGGAAGGGGCCCTGAGCGTGTATGAGGGACCAATGGGGCTTCTGAGCTGGTAGGAGTACGTGGAAGGGGCCCTGAGCGTGTATGAGGGACCAGTGGGGCTTCTGAGCTGGTAGGAGCACGTGGAAGGGGCCCTGAGCGTGTATGAGGGACCAGTGGGGCTTCTGAGCTGGTAGGAGCACGTGGAAGGGGCCCTGAGCGTGTATGAGGGACCAGTGGGGCTTTCTGAGCTGGTATGAGCACGTGGAAGGGGCCCTGAGCGTGTATGAGGGACCAATGGGGCTTCTGAGCTGGTAGGAGTACGTGGAAGGGGCCCTGAGCGTGTATGAGGGACCAGTGGGGCTTCTGAGCTGGTAGGAGCACGTGGAAGGGGCCCTGAGCGTGTATGAGGGACCAGTGGGGCTTCTGAGCTGGTAGGAGCACGTGGAAGGGGCCCTGAGCGTGTATGAGGGACCAGTGGGGCTTCTGAGCTGGTATGAGCACGTGGAAGAGGCCCTGAGCGTGTATGAGGGACCAGTGGGGCTTCTGAGAGAGTGGAAGGGGCCCTGAGCATGTATGAGGGACCAGTGGGGCTTCTGAGCTGGTAGGAGCACGTGGAAGGGGCCCTGAGCGTGTATGAGGGACCAGTGGGGCTTCTGAGCTGGTAGGAGCACGTGGAAGGGACCCTGAGCGTGTATGAGGGACCAGTGGGGCTTCTGAGCGAGTGGAAGGGTCCCTGAGCGTGTATGAGGAACCAGTGGGGCTTCTGAGCTGGTAGGAGCACGTGGAAGGGGCCCTGAGCGTGTATGAGGGACCAGTGGGGCTTCTGAGCTGGTAGGAGCACGTGGAAGGGGCCCTGAGCGTGTATGAGGGACCAGTGGGGCTTCTGAGCTGGTAGGAGCACGTGGAAGGGGCCCTGAGCGTGTATGAGGGACCAGTGGGGCTTCTGAGCTGGTAGGAGCACGTGGAAGGGGCCCTGAGCGTGTATGAGGGACCAGTGGGGCTTCTGAGCTGGTAGGAGCACATGGAAGGGGCCCTGAGCGTGTATGAGGGACCAGTGGGGCTTCTGAGCGAGTAGAAGGGGCCCTGAGCGTGTATGAGGGACCAGTGGGGCTTCTGAGCTGGTAGGAGCACGTGGAAGGGGCCCTGAGCGTGTATGAGGGACCAGTGGGGCTTCTGAGCTGGTAGGAGCATGTGGAAGGGGCCCTGAGCGTGTATGAGGGACCAGTGGGGCTTCTGAGCTGGTAGGAGCATGTGGAAGGGGCCCTGAGCGTGTATGAGGGACCAGTGGGGCTTCTGAGATGGTAGGAGCACGTGGAAGGGGCCCTGAGCGTGTATGAGGGACCAGTGGGGCTTCTGAGCTGGTAGGAGCACGTAGAAGGGGCCCTGAGCGTGTATGAGGGACCAGTGGGGCTTCTGAGCTGGTAGGAGCACGTGGAAGGGGCCCTGAGCGTGTATGAGGGACCAGTGGGGCTTCTGAGCTGGTAGGAGCACGTGGAAGGGACCCTGAGCGTGTATGAGGGACCAGTGGGGCTTCTGAGCGAGTGGAAGGGTCCCTGAGCGTGTATGAGGAACCAGTGGGGCTTCTGAGCTGGTAGGAGCACGTGGAAGGGGCCCTGAGCGTGTATGAGGGACCAGTGGGGCTTCTGAGCTGGTAGGAGCACGTGGAAGGGGCCCTGAGCGTGTATGAGGGACCAGTGGGGCTTCTGAGTTGGTAGGAGCACGTGGAAGGGGCCCTGAGCGTGTATGAGGGACCAGAGGGGCTTCTGAGCGAGTGGAAGGGGCCCTGAGCGTGTATGAGGGACCAGTGGGGCTTCTGAGCTGGTAGGAGCACGTGGAAGGGGCCCTGAGCGTGTATGAGGGACCAGTGGGGCTTCTGAGCTGGTAGGAGCACGTGGAAGGGGCCCTGAGCGTGTACGAGGGACCAGTGGGGACTTCTGAGCTGGTAGGAGCACGTGGAAGGGGCCCTGAGCGTGTATGAGGGACCAGTGGGGCTTCTGAGCGAGTGGAAGGGGCCCTGAGCGTGTATGAGGGACCAGTGGGGCTTCTGAGCTGGTAGGAGCACGTGGAAGGGGCCCTGAGCATGTATGAGGGACCAGTGGGGCTTCTGAGCTGGTAGGAGCACGTGGAAGTGGCCCTGAGCGTGTATGAGGGACCAGTGGGGCTTCTGAGCTGGTAGGAGCACGTGGAAGGGGCCCTGAGCGTGTATGAGGGACCAATGGGGCTTCTGAGCTGGTAGGAGTACGTGGAAGGGGCCCTGAGCGTGTATGAGGGACCAGTGGGGCTTCTGAGCTGGTAGGAGCACGTGGAAGGGGCCCTGAGCGTGTATGAGGGACCAGTGGGGCTTCTGAGCTGGTAGGAGCACGTGGAAGGGGCCCTGAGCGTGTATGAGGGACCAGTGGGGCTTCTGAGCTGGTATGAGCACGTGGAAGGGGCCCTGAGCGTGTATGAGGGACCAGTGGGGCTTCTGAGAGAGTGGAAGGGGCCCTGAGCATGTATGAGGGACCAGTGGGGCTTCTGAGCTGGTAGGAGCACGTGGAAGGGGCCCTGAGCGTGTATGAGGGACCAGTGGGGCTTCTGAGCTGGTAGGAGCACGTGGAAGGGACCCTGAGCGTGTATGAGGGACCAGTGGGGCTTCTGAGCGAGTGGAAGGGTCCCTGAGCGTGTATGAGGAACCAGTGGGGCTTCTGAGCTGGTAGGAGCACGTGGAAGGGGCCCTGAGCGTGTATGAGGGACCAGTGGGGCTTCTGAGCTGGTAGGAGCACGTGGAAGGGGCCCTGAGCGTGTATGAGGGACCAGTGGGGCTTCTGAGCTGGTAGGAGCACGTGGAAGGGGCCCTGAGCGTGTATGAGGGACCATTGGGGCTTCTGAGCTGGTAGGAGCACGTGGAAGGGGCCCTGAGCGTGTATGAGGGACCAGTGGGGCTTCTGAGCTGGTAGGAGCACATGGAAGGGGCCCTGAGCGTGTATGAGGGACCAGTGGGGCTTCTGAGCGAGTAGAAGGGGCCCTGAGCGTGTATGAGGGACCAGTGGGGCTTCTGAGCTGGTAGGAGCACGTGGAAGGGGCCCTGAGCGTGTATGAGGGACCAGTGGGGCTTCTGAGCTGGTAGGAGCACGTGGAAGGGGCCCTGAGCGTGTATGAGGGACCAGTGGGGCTTCTGAGCTGGTAGGAGCACGTGGAAGGGGCCCTGAGCGTGTATGAGGGACCAGTGGGGCTTCTGAGATGGTAGGAGCACGTGGAAGGGGCCCTGAGCGTGTATGAGGGACCAGTGGGGCTTCTGAGCTGGTAGGAGCACGTAGAAGGGGCCCTGAGCGTGTATGAGGGACCAGTGGGGCTTCTGAGCTGGTAGGAGCACGTGGAAGGGGCCCTGAGCGTGTATGAGGGACCAGTGGGGCTTCTGAGCTGGTAGGAGCACGTGGAAGGGACCCTGAGCGTGTATGAGGGACCAGTGGGGCTTCTGAGCGAGTGGAAGGGTCCCTGAGCGTGTATGAGGAACCAGTGGGGCTTCTGAGCTGGTAGGAGCACGTGGAAGGGGCCCTGAGCGTGTATGAGGGACCAGTGGGGCTTCTGAGCTGGTAGGAGCACGTGGAAGGGGCCCTGAGCGTGTATGAGGGACCAGTGGGGCTTCTGAGCTGGTAGGAGCACGTGGAAGGGGCCCTGAGCGTGTATGAGGGACCAGTGGGGCTTCTGAGCTGGTAGGAGCACGTGGAAGGGGCCCTGAGCGTGTATGAGGGACCAGTGGGGCTTCTGAGCTGGTAGGAGCACATGGAAGGGGCCCTGAGCGTGTATGAGGGACCAGTGGGGCTTCTGAGCGAGTAGAAGGGGCCCTGAGCGTGTATGAGGGACCAGTGGGGCTTCTGAGCTGGTAGGAGCACGTGGAAGGGGCCCTGAGCGTGTATGAGGGACCAGTGGGGCTTCTGAGCTGGTAGGAGCACGTGGAAGGGGCCCTGAGCGTGTATGAGGGACCAGTGGGGCTTCTGAGCTGGTAGGAGCACGTGGAAGGGGCCCTGAGCGTGTATGAGGGACCAGTGGGGCTTCTGAGATGGTAGGAGCACGTGGAAGGGGCCCTGAGCATGTATGAGGGACCAGTGGGGCTTCTGAGCTGGTAGGAGCACGTAGAAGGGGCCCTGAGCGTCTATGAGGGACCAGTGGGGCTTCTGAGCTGGTAGGAGCACGTGGAAGGGGCCCTGAGCATGTATGAGGGACCAGTGGGGCTTCTGAGCGGGTAGGAGAGCGTGGAAGTGGTCCTGAACGTGTATGAGGGTCCAGTGGGGCTTCTGAGCGGGTAGGAGAGCGTGGAAGGGGCCCTTAGTGTGTATGAGGGTCCAGTGGGGCTTCTGAGCTGGTAGGAGCACGTGGAAGGGGCCCTGAGCGTGTATGAGGGACCAGTGGGGCTTCTGAGCTGGTAGGAGCACGTGGAAGGGGCCCTGAGCGTGTATGAGGGACCAGTGGGGCTTCTGAGCTGGTAGGAGCACGTGGAAGGGGCCCTGAGCGTGTATGAGGGACCAGTGGGGCTTCTGAGCTGGTAGGAGCACATGGAAGGGGCCCTGAGCGTGTATGAGGGACCAGTGGGGCTTCTGAGCGAGTAGAAGGGGCCCTGAGCGTGTATGAGGGACCAGTGGGGCTTCTGAGCTGGTAGGAGCACGTGGAAGGGGCCCTGAGCGTGTATGAGGGACCAGTGGGGCTTCTGAGCTGGTAGGAGCACGTGGAAGGGGCCCTGAGCGTGTATGAGGGACCAGTGGGGCTTCTGAGCTGGTAGGAGCACGTGGAAGGGGCCCTGAGCGTGTATGAGGGACCAGTGGGGCTTCTGAGATGGTAGGAGCACGTGGAAGGGGCCCTGAGCATGTATGAGGGACCAGTGGGGCTTCTGAGCTGGTAGGAGCACGTAGAAGGGGCCCTGAGCGTCTATGAGGGACCAGTGGGGCTTCTGAGCTGGTAGGAGCACGTGGAAGGGGCCCTGAGCATGTATGAGGGACCAGTGGGGCTTCTGAGCGGGTAGGAGAGCGTGGAAGTGGTCCTGAACGTGTATGAGGGTCCAGTGGGGCTTCTGAGCGGGTAGGAGCGCGTGGAAGGGGCCCTGAGCGTGTATGAGGGTCCAGTGGGGCTTCTGAGCAGGTAGGAGCACGTGGAAGGGGCCCTGAGCGTGTATCAGGGACCAGTGGGGCTTCTGAGTGGGTAGGAGCGCGTGGAAGGGGCCCTGAGCGTGTATGAGGGTCCAGTGGGGCTTCTGAGCGGGTAGGAGCGTGTGGAAGGGGCCCTGAGCGTGTATGAGGGTTCAGTGGGGCTTCTGAGCGAGTGGAAGGGGTCCTGAGCGTGTATGAGGGTCCAGTGGGGCTTCTGAGCGGGAAGGAGAGCGTGTAAGGAGTCCTGAGCGTGTATGAGGGTCCAGTGGGGCTTCTGAGAGGGTAGGAGCGCGTGGAAGGGGACCTGAGCGTGTATGAGGGTCCAGCGGGGCTTCTAAGCGGGTAGGAGAGCGTGGAAGGGGCCCTGAGCGTGTATGAGGGTCCAGTGGGGCTTCTGAGAGGGTAGGAGCATGTGGAAGGGGACCTAAGCGTGTTTGAGGGTCCAGTGGGGCTTCTGAGCGGGTAGGAGTGCGTGGAAGGGGCCCTGAGCGTGTATGAGGGTCCAGTGGGGCTTCTGAGCGGGTAGGAGCGCGTGGAAGGGGCCCTGAGCGTGTATGAGGTTCCAGTGGGGCTTCTGAGCGGGTAGGAGCGCGTGGAAGGGGCCCTGAGCGTGTATGAGGGTCCAGTTTGGCTTCTGAGCGGGTAGGAGCGCGTGGATTGGGCCCTGAGCGTGTATGAGGGTCCAGTGGGGCTTCTGAGCGGGTAGGCGCACGTGGAAGGGGTCCTGAGCGTGTATGAGGGTCCAGTGGGGTTTCTCAGCGAGTGGAAGGGGTCCTGAGCGTGTATGAGGGTCCAGTGGGGCTTCTGAGTGGGTAGGAGAGCTTGGAAGTGGTCCTGAACGTGTATAAGGGTCCAGTGGGGCTTCTGAGCGGGTAGGAGAGCGTGGAAGGGGCCCTTAGCGTGTATGAGGGTCCAGTGGGGCTTCTGAGTGGGTAGGAGCGTGTGGAAGGGGCCCTGAGCGTGTATGAGGGTCCGGTGGGGCTTCTGAGTGGGTAGGAGCGTGTGGAAGGGGCCCTGAGCGTGTATGAGGGTCCAGTGGGGCTTCTGAGCGGGTAGGAGCGCGTGGAAGGGGCCCTGAGCGTGTATGAGGGTCCAGTGGGGCTTCTGAGCGGGTAGGAGCGTGTGGAAGGGGCCCTGAGCGTGTATGAGGGTCCGGTGGGGCTTCTGAGCGGGTAGGAGCGCGTGGAAGGGGCCCTGAACGTGTATGAGGGTCCAGTGGGGCTTCTGAGCGAGTGGAAGGGGTCCTGAGGGTGCATGAGGGTCCAGTGGGTCTTCTGAGCGGGTAGGAGAGCGTGGAAGAGACCCTGAGCGTGTATGAGGGACCAGTGGGGTTTCTGAGCTGGTAGGAGCACGTGGAAGGGGCCCTGAGCGTGTATGAGGGACCAGTGGGGCTTCTGAGCTGGTAGGAGCACGTGGAAGGGGCCCTGAGCGTGTATGAGGGACCAGTGGGGCTTCTGAGCGAGTGGAGGGGCCCTGAAGGTGTATGAGGGACCAGTGGGGCTTCTGAGCTGGTAGGAGCATGTGGAAGGGGCCCTGAGCGTGTATGAGGACCAGTGGGGCTTCTGAGCTGGTAGGAGCACGTGGAAGGGGCCCTGAGCGTGTATGAGGGACCAGTGGGGCTTCTGAGTTGGTAGGAGCACGTGGAAGGGGCCCTGAGCGTGTATGAGGGACCAGAGGGGCTTCTGAGCGAGTGGAAGGGGCCCTGAGCGTGTATGAGGGACCAGTGGGGCTTCTGAGCTGGTAGGAGCACGTGGAAGGGGCCCTGAGCGTGTATGAGGGACCAGTGGGGCTTCTGAGCTGGTAGGAGCACGTGGAAGGGGCCCTGAGCGTGTATGAGGGACCAGTGGGGCTTCTGAGCTGGTAGGAGCACGTGGAAGGGGCCCTGAGCGTGTATGAGGGACCAGTGGGGCTTCTGAGAGAGTGGAAGGGGCCCTGAGCATGTATGAGGGACCAGTGGGGCTTCTGAGCTGGTAGGAGCACGTGGAAGGGGCCCTGAGCGTGTATGAGGGACCAGTGGGGCTTCTGAGCTGGTAGGAGCACGTGGAAGGGACCCTGAGCGTGTATGAGGGACCAGTGGGGCTTCTGAGCGAGTGGAAGGGGCCCTGAGCGTGTATGAGGGACCAGTGGGGCTTCTGAGCTGGTAGGAGCACGTGGAAGGGGCCCTGAGCGTGTATGAGGGACCAGTGGGGCTTCTGAGCTGGTAGGAGCACGTGGAAGGGGCCCTGAGCGTGTATGAGGGACCAGTGGGGCTTCTGAGCTGGTAGGAGCACGTGGAAGGGACCCTGAGCGTGTATGAGGGACCAGTGGGGCTTCTGAGCGAGTGGAAGGGGCCCTGAGCGTGTATGAGGGACCAGTGGGGCTTCTGAGCTGGTAGGAGCACGTGGAAGGGGCCCTGAGCGTGTATGAGGGACCAGTGGGGCTTCTGAGCTGGTAGGAGCACGTGGAAGGGGCCCTGAGCGTGTATGAGGGACCAGTGGGGCTTCTGAGCTGGTAGGAGCATGTGGAAGGGGCCCTGAGCGTGTATGAGGGACCAGTGGGGCTTCTGAGCTGGTAGGAGCACGTGGAAGGGGCCCTGAGCGTGTATGAGGGACCAGTGGGGCTTCTGAGCTGGTAGGAGCACGTGGAAGGGGCCCTGAGCGTGTATGAGGGACCAGTGGGGCTTCTGAGAGAGTGGAAGGGGCCCTGAGCATGTATGAGGGACCAGTGGGGCTTCTGAGCTGGTAGGAGCACGTGGAAGGGGCCCTGAGCGTGTATGAGGGACCAGTGGGGCTTCTGAGCTGGTAGGAGCACGTGGAAGGGACCCTGAGCGTGTATGAGGGACCAGTGGGGCTTCTGAGCGAGTGGAAGGGGCCCTGAGCGTGTATGAGGGACCAGTGGGGCTTCTGAGCTGGTAGGAGCACGTGGAAGGGGCCCTGAGCGTGTATGAGGGACCAGTGGGGCTTCTGAGCTGGTAGGAGCACGTGGAAGGGGCCCTGAGCGTGTATGAGGGACCAGTGGGGCTTCTGAGCTGGTAGGAGCACGTGGAAGGGACCCTGAGCGTGTATGAGGGACCAGTGGGGCTTCTGAGCGAGTGGAAGGGGCCCTGAGCGTGTATGAGGGACCAGTGGGGCTTCTGAGCTGGTAGGAGCACGTGGAAGGGGCCCTGAGCGTGTATGAGGGACCAGTGGGGCTTCTGAGCTGGTAGGAGCACGTGGAAGGGGCCCTGAGCGTGTATGAGGGACCAGTGGGGCTTCTGAGCTGGTAGGAGCACGTGGAAGGGGCCCTGAGCGTGTATGAGGGACCAGTGGGGCTTCTGAGCTGGTAGGAGCGCATGGAAGGGGCCCTGAGCGTGTATGAGGTTCCAGTGGGGCTTCTGAGCGGGTAGGAGCGCGTGGAAGGGGCCCTGAGCGTGTATGACGGTCCAGTTTGGCTTCTGAGCGGGTAGGAGCACGTGGATTGGGCCCTGAGCGTGTATGAGGGTCCAGTGGGGCTTCTGAGCGGGTAGGCACACGTGGAAGGGGTCCTGAGCGTGTATGAGGGTCCAGTGGGGTTTCTCAGCGAGTGGAAGGGGTCCTGAGCGTGTATGAGGGTCCAGTGGGGCTTCTGAGTGGGTAGGAGAGCTTGGAAGTGGTCCTGAACGTGTATGAGGGTCCAGTGGGGCTTCTGAGCGGGTAGGAGAGCGTGGAAGGGGCCCTTAGCGTGTATGAGGGTTCAGTGGGGCTTCTGAGCGGGTAGGAGCGTGTGGAAGGGGCCCTGAGCGTGTATGAGGGTCCGGTGGGGCTTCTGAGTGGGTAGGAGCGTGTGGAAGGGGCCCTGAGCGTGTATGAGGGTCCAGTGGGGCTTCTGAGCGGGTAGGAGCGCGTGGAAGGGGCCCTGAGCGTGTATGAGGGTCCAGTGGGGCTTCTGAGCGGGTAGGAGCGTGTGGAAGGGGCCCTGAGCGTGTATGAGGGTCCGGTGGGGCTTCTGAGCGGGTAGGAGCGCGTGGAAGGGGCCCTGAACGTGTATGAGGGTCCAGTGGGGCTTCTGAGCGAGTGGAAGGGGTCCTGAGGGTGCATGAGGGTCCAGTGGGGCTTCTGAGCGGGTAGGAGAGCGTGGAAGAGGCCCTGAGCGTGTATGAGGGACCAGTGGGGTTTGTGAGCTGGTAGGAGCACGTGGAAGGGGCCCTGAGCGTGTATGAGGGACCAGTGGGGCTTCTGAGCTGGTAGGAGCACGTGGAAGGGGCCCTGAGCGTGTATGAGGGACCAGTGGGGCTTCTGAGCGAGTGGAAGGGGCCCTGAAGGTGTATGAGGGACCAGTGGGGCTTCTGAGCTGGTAGGAGCACGTGGAAGGGGCCCTGAGCGTGTATGAGGGACCAGTGGGGCTTCTGAGCGAGTGGAAGGGGCCCTGAAGGTGTATGAGGGACCAGTGGGGCTTCTGAGCTGGTAGGAGCACGTGGAAGGGGCCCTGAGCGTGTATGAGGGACCAGTGGGGCTTCTGAGCTGGTAGGAGCATGTGGAAGGGGCCCTGAGCGTGTATGAGGACCAGTGGGGCTTCTGAGCTGGTAGGAGCACGTGGAAGGGGCCCTGAGCGTGTATGAGGGACCAGTGGGGCTTCTGAGTTGGTAGGAGCACGTGGAAGGGGCCCTGAGCGTGTATGAGGGACCAGAGGGGCTTCTGAGCGAGTGGAAGGGGCCCTGAGCGTGTATGAGGGACCAGTGGGGCTTCTGAGCTGGTAGGAGCACGTGGAAGGGGCCCTGAGCGTGTACGAGGGACCAGTGGGGACTTCTGAGCTGGTAGGAGCACGTGGAAGGGGCCCTGAGCGTGTATGAGGGACCAGTGGGGCTTCTGAGCGAGTGGAAGGGGCCCTGAGCGTGTATGAGGGACCAGTGGGGCTTCTGAGCTGGTAGGAGCACGTGGAAGGGGCCCTGAGCATGTATGAGGGACCAGTGGGGCTTCTGAGCTGGTAGGAGCACGTGGAAGTGGCCCTGAGCGTGTATGAGGGACCAGTGGGGCTTCTGAGCTGGTAGGAGCACGTGGAAGGGGCCCTGAGCGTGTATGAGGGACCAGTGGGGCTTCTGAGCTGGTAGGAGCACGTGGAAGGGGCCCTGAGCGTGTATGAGGGACCAGTGGGGCTTCTGAGCTGGTAGGAGCACGTGGAAGTGGCCCTGAGCGTGTATGAGGGACCAGTGGGGCTTCTGAGAGAGTGGAAGGGGCCCTGAGCATGTATGAGGGACCAGTGGGGCTTCTGAGCTGGTAGGAGCACGTGGAAGGGGCCCTGAGCGTGTATGAGGGACCAGTGGGGCTTCTGAGCTGGTAGGAGCACGTGGAAGGGACCCTGAGCGTGTATGAGGGACCAGTGGGGCTTCTGAGGTGGTAGGAGCACGTGGAAGGGGCCCTGAGCGTGTATGAGGGACCAGTGGGGCTTCTGAGCTGGTAGGAGCAAGTGGAAGGGACCCTGAGCGTGTATGAGGGACCAGTGGGGCTTCTGAGCGAGTGGAAGGGGCCCTGAGCGTGTATGAGGGACCAGTGGGGCTTCTGAGCTGGTAGGAGCACGTGGAAGGGGCCCTGAGCGTGTATGAGGGACCAGTGGGGCTTCTGAGCTGGTAGGAGCACGTGGAAGGGGCCCTGAGCGTGTATGAGGGACCAGTGGGGCTTCTGAGCTGGTAGGAGCACGTGGAAGGGGCCCTGAGCGTGTATGAGGGACCAGTGGGGCTTCTGAGCTGGTAGGAGCACATGGAAGGGGCCCTGAGCGTGTATGAGGGACCAGTGGGGCTTCTGAGCGAGTAGAAGGGGCCCTGAGCGTGTATGAGGGACCAGTGGGGCTTCTGAGCTGGTAGGAGCACGTGGAAGGGGCCCTGAGCGTGTATGAGGGACCAGTGGGGCTTCTGAGCTGGTAGGAGCACGTGGAAGGGGCCCTGAGCGTGTATGAGGGACCAGTTGGGCTTCTGAGCTGGTAGGAGCACGTGGAAGGGGCCCTGAGCGTGTATGAGGGACCAGTGGGGCTTCTGAGATGGTAGGAGCACGTGGAAGGGGCCCTGAGCGTGTATGAGGGACCAGTGGGGCTTCTGAGCTGGTAGGAGCACGTGGAAGGGGCCCTGAGCGTGTATGAGGGACCAGTGGGGCTTCTGAGCGAGGGGAAGGGGCCCTGAGCATGTATGAGGGACCAGTGGGGCTTCTGAGCGGGTAGGGAGAGCGTGGAAGTGGTCCTGAACGTGTATGAGGGACCAGTGGGGCTTCTGAGTGGGTAGGAGCGCGTGGAAGGGGCCCTGAGCGTGTATGAGGGTCCAGTGGGGCTTCTGAGCGGGTAGGAGCGCGTGGTAGGGGCCCTGAGCGTGTATGAGGGTCCAGTGGGGCTTCTGAGCGGGTAGGAGCGTGTGGAAGGGGCCATGAGCGTGTATGAGGGTTCAGTGGGGCTTCTGAGCGAGTGGAAGGGGTCCTGAGCGTGTATGAGGGTCCAGTGGGGCTTCTGAGCGGGAAGGAGAGCGTGTAAGGAGTCCTGAGCGTGTATGAGGGTCCAGTGGGGCTTCTGAGAGGGTAGGAGCGCGTGGAAGGGGACCTGAGCGTGTATGAGGGTCCAGTGGGGCTTCTGAGCGGGTAGGAGAGCGTGGAAGGGGCCCTGAGCGTGTATGAGGGTCCAGTGGGGCTTCTGAGAGGGTAGGAGCGCGTGGAAGGGGACCTAAGCATGTATGAGGGTCCAGTGGGGCTTCTGAGCGGGTAGGAGCGCGTGGTAGGGGCCCTGAGCGTGTATGAGGGACCAGTGGGGCTTCTGAGCTGGTAGGAGCACGTGGAAGTGGCCCTGAGCGTGTATGAGGGACCAGTGGGGCTTCTGAGCTGGTAGGAGCACGTGGAAGGGGCCCTGAGCGTGTATGAGGGACCAGTGGGGCTTCTGAGCTGGTAGGAGCACGTGGAAGGGGCCCTGAGCGTGTATGAGGGACCAGTGGGGCTTCTGAGCTGGTAGGAGCACGTGGAAGTGGCCCTGAGCGTGTATGAGGGACCAGTGGGGCTTCTGAGAGAGTGGAAGGGGCCCTGAGCATGTATGAGGGACCAGTGGGGCTTCTGAGCTGGTAGGAGCACGTGGAAGGGGCCCTGAGCGTGTATGAGGGACCAGTGGGGCTTCTGAGCTGGTAGGAGCACGTGGAAGGGACCCTGAGCGTGTATGAGGGACCAGTGGGGCTTCTGAGCGAGTGGAAGGGGCCCTGAGCATGTATGAGGGACCAGTGGGGCTTCTGAGGTGGTAGGAGCACGTGGAAGGGGCCCTGAGCGTGTATGAGGGACCAGTGGGGCTTCTGAGCTGGTAGGAGCAAGTGGAAGGGACCCTGAGCGTGTATGAGGGACCAGTGGGGCTTCTGAGCGAGTGGAAGGGGCCCTGAGCGTGTATGAGGGACCAGTGGGGCTTCTGAGCTGGTAGGAGCACGTGGAAGGGGCCCTGAGCGTGTATGAGGGACCAGTGGGGCTTCTGAGCTGGTAGGAGCACGTGGAAGGGGCCCTGAGCGTGTATGAGGGACCAGTGGGGCTTCTGAGCTGGTAGGAGCACGTGGAAGGGGCCCTGAGCGTGTATGAGGGACCAGTGGGGCTTCTGAGCTGGTAGGAGCACATGGAAGGGGCCCTGAGCGTGTATGAGGGACCAGTGGGGCTTCTGAGCGAGTAGAAGGGGCCCTGAGCGTGTATGAGGGACCAGTGGGGCTTCTGAGCTGGTAGGAGCACGTGGAAGGGGCCCTGAGCGTGTATGAGGGACCAGTGGGGCTTCTGAGCTGGTAGGAGCACGTGGAAGGGGCCCTGAGCGTGTATGAGGGACCAGTGGGGCTTCTGAGCTGGTAGGAGCACGTGGAAGGGGCCCTGAGCGTGTATGAGGGACCAGTGGGGCTTCTGAGATGGTAGGAGCACGTGGAAGGGGCCCTGAGCGTGTATGAGGGACCAGTGGGGCTTCTGAGCTGGTAGGAGCACGTAGAAGGGGACCTGAGCGTGTATGAGGGACCAGTGGGGCTTCTGAGCTGGTAGGAGCACGTGGAAGGGGCCCTGAGCGTGTATGAGGGACCAGTGGGGCTTCTGAGCGAGGGGAAGGGGCCCTGAGCATGTATGAGGGACCAGTGGGGCTTCTGAGCGGGTAGGAGAGCGTGGAAGTGGTCCTGAACGTGTATGAGGGTCCAGTGGGGCTTCTGAGCGGGTAGGAGAGCGTGGAAGGGGCCCTTAGTGTGTATGAGGGTCCAGTGGGGCTTCTGAGCGGGTAGGAGCGCGTGGAAGGGGCCCTGAGCGTGTATGAGGGTCCAGTGGGGCTTCTGAGCATGTAGGAGCACGTGGAAGGGGCCCTGAGCGTGTATGAGGGACCAGTGGGGCTTCTGAGTGGGTAGGAGCGCGTGGAAGGGGCCCTGAGCGTGTATGAGGGTCCAGTGGGGCTTCTGAGCGGGTAGGAGCGCGTGGTAGGGGCCCTGAGCGTGTATGAGGGTCCAGTGGGGCTTCTGAGCGGGTAGGAGCGTGTGGAAGGGGCCATGAGCGTGTATGAGGGTTCAGTGGGGCTTCTGAGCGAGTGGAAGGGGTCCTGAGCGTGTATGAGGGTCCAGTGGGGCTTCTGAGCGGGAAGGAGAGCGTGTAAGGAGTCCTGAGCGTGTATGAGGGTCCAGTGGGGCTTCTGAGAGGGTAGGAGCGCGTGGAAGGGGACCTGAGCGTGTATGAGGGTCCAGTGGGGCTTCTGAGCGGGTAGGAGAGCGTGGAAGGGGCCCTGAGCGTGTATGAGGGTCCAGTGGGGCTTCTGAGAGGGTAGGAGCGCGTGGAAGGGGACCTAAGCGTGTATGAGGGTCCAGTGGGGCTTCTGAGCGGGTAGGAGTGCGTGGAAGGGGCCCTGAGCGTGTATGAGGGTCCAGTGGGGCTTCTGAGCGGGTAGGAGCGCGTGGAAGGGGCCCTGAGCGTGTATGAGGTTCCAGTGGGGCTTCTGAGCGGGTAGGAGCGTGTGGAAGGGGCCCTGAGCGTGTATGAGGGTCCAGTTTGGCTTCTGAGCGGGTAGGAGCGCGTGGATGGGGCCCTGAGCGTGTATGAGGGTCCAGTGGGGCTTCTGAGTGGGTAGGCGCACGTGGAAGGGGTCCTGAGCGTGTATGAGGGTCCAGTGGGGTTTCTCAGCGAGTGGAACGGGTCCTGAGCGTGTATGAGGGTCCAGTTGGGCTTCTGAGTGGGTAGGAGAGCTTGGAAGTGGTCCTGAACGTGTATGAGGGTCCAGTGGGGCTTCTGAGCGGGTAGGAGAGCGTGGAAGGGGCCCTTAGCGTGTATGAGGGTCCAGAGGGGCTACTAAGCGGGTAGGAGCGCGTGGAAGGGGCCCTGAGCGTGTATGAGGGTACAGTGGGGCTTCTTAGCGGGTAGGAGCACGTGGAAGGGGCCCTGAGCGTGAATGAGGGTCCAGTGGGGCTTCTGAGCAGGTAGGAGCGCGTGGAAGGGGCCCTGAACGTGTATGAGGGTTCAGTGGGGCTTCTGAGCGAGTGGAAGGGGTCCTGAGGGTGCATGAGGGTCCAGTGGGGCTTCTGAGCGGGTAGGAGAGCGTGGAAGAGGCCCTGAGCGTGTATGAGGGTCCAGAGGGGCTACTAAGCGGGTAGGAGCGCGTGGAAGGGGCCCTGAGCGTGTATGAGGGTCCAGTGGGGCTTCTGAGAGGGTAGGAGCGCGTGGAAGGGGACCTGAGCGTGTATAAGGGTCCAGTGGGGCTTCTGAGCGGGTAGGAGAGCGTGGAAGGGGCCCTGAGCGTGTATGAGGGTCCAGTGGGGCTTCTGAGCGGGTAGGAGTGCGTGGAAGGGGCCCTGAGCATGTATGAGGGTTCAGTGGGGCTTCTGAGCGAGTGGAAGGGGTCCTGAGGGTGCATGAGGGTCCAGTGGGGCTTCTGAGCGGGTAGGAGAGCGTGGAAGAGGCCCTGAGCGTGTATGAGGGTCCAGAGGGGCTACTAAGTGGGTAGGAGCGCGTGGAAGGGGGCCCTGAGCGTGTATGAGGGTCCAGTGGGGCTTCTGAGAGGGTAGGAGCGCGTGGAAGGGGACCTGAGCGTGTATAAGGGTCCAGTGGGGCTTCTGAGTGGGTAGGAGAGCGTGGAAGGGGCCCTGAGCGTGTATGAGGGTCCAGTGGGGCTTCTGAGCGGGTAGGAGTGCGTGGAAGGGGCCCTGAGCATGTATGAGGGTCCAGTGGGGCTTCTGAGCGGGTAGGAGCGCGTGGATGGGGCCCTGAGCGTGTATGAGGGTCCAGTGGGGCTTGTGAGCGGGTAGGAGCACGTGGATGGGGCCCTGAGCGTGTATGAGGGTCCAGTGGGGCTTCTGAGCGGGTAGGAGCATGTGGAAGGGGCCTTGAGCGTGTATGAGGGTCCAATGGGGCTTCTGAGCGGGTATGAGCGCGTGGAAGGGGCCCTGAGCGTGTATGAGGGACCAGTGGGGCTTCTGAGCTGGTAGGAGCGCGTGGAAGGGGACCTGAGCGTGTATGAGGGTCCAGTGGGGCTTCTGAGCGAGTGGAAGGGGTACTGAGCGTGTAAGAGGGTCCAGTGGGGCTTCTGAGCGGGTAGGAGCTCGTGGAAGGGGCCCTGAGCGTGTATGACGGTCCAGTGGGGCTTCTGAGCAAGTAGGAGCGCGTGGAAGGGGCCCTGAGCGGTGTATGAGGGTCCAGTGGGGCTTCTGAGCGGGTAGGAGCGCGTGGAAGGGGACCTGAGCGTGTATGAGGGTCCAGTGGGGCTTCTGAGCGGGTCAGAGCGCGTGGAAGGGGCCCTGAGCGTGTATGAGGGACCAGTGGGGCTTCTGAGTGGGTAGGCGCACGTGGAAGGGGTCCTGAGCGTGTATGAGGGTCCAGTGGGGTTTCTCAGCGAGTGGAACGGGTCCTGAGCGTGTATGAGGGTCCAGTTGGGCTTCTGAGTGGGTAGGAGAGCTTGGAAGTGGTCCTGAACGTGTATGAGGGTCCAGTGGGGCTTCTGAGCGGGTAGGAGAGCGTGGAAGGGGCCCTTAGCGTGTATGAGGGTCCAGAGGGGCTACTAAGCGGGTAGGAGCGCGTGGAAGGGGCCCTGAGCGTGTATGAGGGTACAGTGGGGCTTCTTAGCGGGTAGGAGCACGTGGAAGGGGCCCTGAGCGTGAATGAGGGTCCAGTGGGGCTTCTGAGCAGGTAGGAGCGCGTGGAAGGGGCCCTGAACGTGTATGAGGGTTCAGTGGGGCTTCTGAGCGAGTGGAAGGGGTCCTGAGGGTGCATGAGGGTCCAGTGGGGCTTCTGAGCGGGTAGGAGAGCGTGGAAGAGGCCCTGAGCGTGTATGAGGGTCCAGAGGGGCTACTAAGCGGGTAGGAGCGCGTGGAAGGGGCCCTGAGCGTGTATGAGGGTCCAGTGGGGCTTCTGAGAGGGTAGGAGCGCGTGGAAGGGGACCTGAGCGTGTATAAGGGTCCAGTGGGGCTTCTGAGCGGGTAGGAGAGCGTGGAAGGGGCCCTGAGCGTGTATGAGGGTCCAGTGGGGCTTCTGAGCGGGTAGGAGTGCGTGGAAGGGGCCCTGAGCATGTATGAGGGTTCAGTGGGGCTTCTGAGCGAGTGGAAGGGGTCCTGAGGGTGCATGAGGGTCCAGTGGGGCTTCTGAGCGGGTAGGAGAGCGTGGAAGAGGCCCTGAGCGTGTATGAGGGTCCAGAGGGGCTACTAAGTGGGTAGGAGCGCGTGGAAGGGGCCCTGAGCGTGTATGAGGGTCCAGTGGGGCTTCTGAGAGGGTAGGAGCGCGTGGAAGGGGACCTGAGCGTGTATAAGGGTCCAGTGGGGCTTCTGAGTGGGTAGGAGAGCGTGGAAGGGGCCCTGAGCGTGTATGAGGGTCCAGTGGGGCTTCTGAGCGGGTAGGAGTGCGTGGAAGGGGCCCTGAGCATGTATGAGGGTCCAGTGGGGCTTCTGAGCGGGTAGGAGCGCGTGGATGGGGCCCTGAGCGTGTATGAGGGTCCAGTGGGGCTTGTGAGCGGGTAGGAGCACGTGGATGGGGCCCTGAGCGTGTATGAGGGTCCAGTGGGGCTTCTGAGCGGGTAGGAGCATGTGGAAGGGGCCTTGAGCGTGTATGAGGGTCCAATGGGGCTTCTGAGCGGGTATGAGCGCGTGGAAGGGGCCCTGAGCGTGTATGAGGGACCAGTGGGGCTTCTGAGCTGGTAGGAGCGCGTGGAAGGGGACCTGAGCGTGTATGAGGGTCCAGTGGGGCTTCTGAGCGAGTGGAAGGGGTACTGAGCGTGTAAGAGGGTCCAGTGGGGCTTCTGAGCGGGTAGGAGCTCGTGGAAGGGGCCCTGAGCGTGTATGACGGTCCAGTGGGGCTTCTGAGCAAGTAGGAGCGCGTGGAAGGGGCCCTGAGCGGTGTATGAGGGTCCAGTGGGGCTTCTGAGCGGGTAGGAGCGCGTGGAAGGGGACCTGAGCGTGTATGAGGGTCCAGTGGGGCTTCTGAGCGGGTAGGAGCTCGTGGAAGGGGCCCTGAGCGTGTATGACGGTCCAGTGGGGCTTCTGAGCGAGTAGGATCGCGTGGTAGGGGCCCTGAGCGTGTGTGAGGGTCCAGTGGGGCTTGTGAGCGGGTAGGAGCGCGTGGAAGGGGCCCTGAGCGTGTATGAGGGTCCAGTGGGGCTTCTGAGCGGGTAGGAGTGCGTGGAAGGGGCCCTGAGAGTGTATGAGGGTCCAGTGGGGCTTCTGAGCGGGTAGGAGCGCGTGGAAGGGGCCCTGAGCGTGTATGAGGGTCCAATGGGGCTTCTGAGCGGGTATGAGCGCGTGGAAGGGGCCCTGAGCGTGTATGAGGGACCAGTGGGGCTTCTGAGCGGGTAGGAGCGCGTGGAAGGGGCCCTGAGCGTGTATGAGGGTCCAGTGGGGCTTCTGAGCGGGTAGGAGCGCGTGGAAGGGGACCTGAGCGTGTATGAGGGTCCAGTGGGGCTTCTGAGCGGGTAGGCGCACGTGGAAGGGGTCCTGAGCGTGTATGAGGGTCCAGTGGGGTTTCTCAGCGAGTGGAAGGGGTCCTGAGCGTGTATGAGGGTCCAGTGGGGCTTCTGAGTGGGTAGGAGAGCTTGGAAGTGGTCCTGAACGTGTATGAGGGACCAGTGGGGCTTCTGAGCGGGTAGGAGAGCGTGGAAGGTGCCCTTAGCGTGTATGAGGGTCCAGTGGGGCTACTGAGCGGGTAGGAGCGCGTGGAAGGGGCCCTGAGCGTGTATGAGGGTCCAGTGGTGCTTCTGAGCGGGTAGTAGCACGTGGAAGGGGCCCTGAGCGTGTATGAGGGTCCAGTGGGGCGTCTGAGCGGGTAGGAGCACGTGGAAGGGGCCCTGAGCGTGTATGAGGGTCCAGTGGGGCTTCTGAGCGGGTAGGAGCGCGTGGAAGGGGCCCTGAGCGTGTATGAGGGTCCAGTGGGGCTTCTGAGCGGGCAGGAGCGTGTGGAAGTGGCCCTGAGCGTGTATGAGGGTCCGGTGTGGCTTCTGAGCGGGTTGGAGAGCGTGGAAGGGGCCCTGAACGTGTATGAGGGTTCAGTGGGGCTTCTGAGCGAGTGGAAGGGGTCCTGAGTGTGTATGAGGGTCCAGTGGGGCTTCTGAGCGGGTAGGAGTGCGTGGAAGGGGCCCTGAGAGTGTATGAGGGTCCAGTGGGGCTTCTGAGCGGGTAGGAGCGCGTGGAAGGGGCCCTGAGCGTGTATGAGGGTCCAATGGGGCTTCTGAGCGGGTATGAGCGCGTGGAAGGGGCCCTGAGCGTGTATGAGGGACCAGTGGGGCTTCTGAGCGGGTAGGAGCGCGTGGAAGGGGCCCTGAGCGTGTATGAGGGTCCAGTGGGGCTTCTGAGCGGGTAGGAGCGCGTGGAAGGGGACCTGAGCGTGTATGAGGGTCCAGTGGGGCTTCTGAGCGGGTAGGCGCACGTGGAAGGGGTCCTGAGCGTGTATGAGGGTCCAGTGGGGTTTCTCAGCGAGTGGAAGGGGTCCTGAGCGTGTATGAGGGTCCAGTGGGGCTTCTGAGTGGGTAGGAGAGCTTGGAAGTGGTCCTGAACGTGTATGAGGGACCAGTGGGGCTTCTGAGCGGGTAGGAGAGCGTGGAAGGTGCCCTTAGCGTGTATGAGGGTCCAGTGGGGCTACTGAGCGGGTAGGAGCGCGTGGAAGGGGCCCTGAGCGTGTATGAGGGTCCAGTGGTGCTTCTGAGCGGGTAGTAGCACGTGGAAGGGGCCCTGAGCGTGTATGAGGGTCCAGTGGGGCGTCTGAGCGGGTAGGAGCACGTGGAAGGGGCCCTGAGCGTGTATGAGGGTCCAGTGGGGCTTCTGAGCGGGTAGGAGCGCGTGGAAGGGGCCCTGAGCGTGTATGAGGGTCCAGTGGGGCTTCTGAGCGGGCAGGAGCGTGTGGAAGTGTCCCTGAGCGTGTATGAGGGTCCGGTGTGACTTCTGAGCGGGTTGGAGAGCGTGGAAGGGGCCCTGAACGTGTATGAGGGTTCAGTGGGGCTTCTGAGCGAGTGGAAGGGGTCCTGAGTGTGTATGAGGGTCCAGTGGGGCTTCTGAGCGGGTAGGAGAGCGTGGAAGAGGCCCTGAGCGTGTATGAGGGTCCAGTGGGGCTTCTGAGCGGGTAGGAGCGCGTGGAAGGGGTCCTGAGAGTTTATGAGGGTCCAGTGGGGCTTCTGAGCGGGTAGGAGAGCGTGTAAGGAGTCCTGAGCGTGTATGAGGGTCCAGTGGGGCTTCTGAGCGGGTAGGAGAGCGTGGAAGGGGCCCTGAGCGTGTATGAGGGTCCAGTGGGGCTTCTGAGCGGGTAGGAGTGCGTGGAAGGGGCCCTGAGCATGTATGAGGGTCCAGTGGGGCTTCTGAGCGGGTAGGAGCGCGTGGATGGGGCCCTGAGCGTGTATGAGGGTCCAGTGGGGCTTCTGAGCGGGTAGGAGCACGTGGAAGGGTCCCTGAGCGTGTATGAGGGTCCAATGGGGCTTCTGAGCGGGTATGAGCGCGTGGAAGGGGCCCTGAGCGTGTATGAGGGACCAGTGGGGCTTCTGAGCTGGTAGGAGCGTGTGGAAGGGGACCTGAGCGTGTATGAGGGTCCAGTGGGGCTTCTGAGCGAGTGGAAGGAGCCCTGAGCGTGTATGAGGGTCCAGTGGGGCTTCTGAGTGGGTAGGAGCGCGTGGAAGGAGCCCTGAGCGTGTATGAGGGTCCAGTGGGGCTTCTGAGCGGGTAGGAGTGCGTGGAAGGGGCCCTGAGCGTGTATGAGGGTCCAGTGGGGCTTCTGAGCGGGTAGGAGCGCGTGGAAGGGGCCCTGAGCGTGTATGAGGGTCCAGTGGGGCTTCTGAGCGGGTAGGAGCGCGTGGAAGGGGCCCTGAGCGTGTATGAGGGTCCAGTGGGGCTTCTGAGCGGGTAGGAGCGCGTGGATGGGGCCCTGAGCGTGTATGAGGGTCCAGTGGGGCTTCTGAGCGGGTAGGAGCACGTGGAAGTGGTCCTGAGCGTGTATGAGGGTCCAGTGGGGTTTCTCAGCGAGTGGAAGGGGTCCTGAGCGTGTATGAGGGTCCAGTGGGGCTTCTGAGAGGGTAGGAGAGTGTGGAAGTGGTCCTGAACGTGTATGAGGGTCCAGTGGGGCTTCTGAGCGGGTAGGAGAGCGTGGAAGGGGCCCTTAGCGTGTATGAGGGTCCAGTGGGGCTTCTGAGCGGGTAGGAGCGCGTGGAAGGGGCCCTGAGCGTGTATGAGGGTCCAGTGGGGCTTCTGAGCGGGTAGGAGCACGTGGAAGGGGCCCTGAGCGTGTATGAGGGTCCAGTGGGGCTTCTGAGTGGGTAGGAGCGCGTGGAAGGGGCCCTGAGCGTGTATGAGGGTCCAGTGGGGCTTCTGAGCGGGTAGGAGCGCGTGGAAGGGGCCCTGAGCGTGTATGAGGGTCCAGTGGGGCTTCTGAGCGGGTAGGAGCGTGTGGAAGATGTCCTGAGAGTTTATGAGGGTCCAGTGGTGCTTCTGAGCGAGTGGAAGGGGTCCTGAGCGTGTATGAGGGTCCAGTGGGGCTTCTGAGTGGGTAGGAGCGTGTGGAAGGGGCCCTGAGCGTGTATGAGGGACCAGTGGGACTTCTGAGCGAGTGGAAGGGGCCCTGAGCGTGTATGAGGGTCCAGTGGGGCTTCTCAGCGGGTAGGAGCTCGTGGAAGGGGCCCTGAGCGTGTATGACGGTCCAGTGGGGCTTCTGAGTGAGTAGGAGTGCGTGGTAGGGGCCCTGAGCATGTGTGAGGGTCCAGTGGGGCTTGTGAGCGGGTAGGAGCGCGTGGAAGGGGCCCTGAGCGTGTATGAGGGTCCAGTGGGGCTTCTGAGTGGGTAGGAGTGCGTGGAAGGGGCCCTGAGCGTGTATGAGGGTCCAGTGGGGCTTCTGAGCGGGTAGGAGCGCGTGGAAGGGGCCCTGAGCGTGTATGAGGGTCCAATGGGGCTTCTGAGCGGGTATGAGCGCGTGGAAGGGGCCCTGAGCGTGTATGAGGGACCAGTGGGGCTTCTGAGCTGGTAGGAGCACGTGGAAGGGGCCCTGAGCGTGTATGAGGGACCAGTGGGGCTTCTGAGCGAGTGGAAGGGGCCCTGAGCGTGTATGAGGGACCAGTGGGGCTTCTGAGCGAGTGGAAGGGGCCCTGAGCGTGTATGAGGGACCAGTGGGGCTTCTGAGCTGGTAGGAGCACGTGGAAGGGGCCCTGAGCGTGTATGAGGGACCAGTGGGGCTTCTGAGCTGGTAGGAGCACGTGGAAGGGGCCCTGAGCATGTATGAGGGACCAGTGGGGCTTCTGAGCGAGTGGAAGGGGCCCTGAGCGTGTATGAGGGACCAGTGGGGCTTCTGAGCGGGTAGGAGCACGTGGAAGGGGCCCTGAGCGTGTATGAGGGACCAGTGGGGCTTCTGAGCGCGTAGGAAAGCGTGGAAGGGGCCCTGAGCGTGTATGAGGGACCAGTGGGGCTTCTGAGTGAGTGGAAGGGGCCCTGAGCGTGTATGAGGGACCAGTGGGGCTTCTGAGCGGGTAGGAGCTCGTGGAAGGGGCCCTGAGCGTGTATGACGGTCCAGTGGGGCTTCTGAGTGAGTAGGAGTGCGTGGTAGGGGCCCTGAGCATGTGTGAGGGTCCAGTGGGGCTTGTGAGCGGGTAGGAGCGCGTGGAAGGGGCCCTGAGCGTGTATGAGGGTCCAGTGGGGCTTCTGAGTGGATAGGAGTGCGTGGAAGGGGCCCTGAGCGTGTATGAGGGTCCAGTGGGGCTTCTGAGCGGGTAGGAGCGCGTGGAAGGGGCCCTGAGCGTGTATGAGGGTCCAATGGGGCTTCTGAGCGGGTATGAGCGCGTGGAAGGGGCCCTGAGCGTGTATGAGGGTCCAGTGGGGCTTCTGAGCGGGTAGGAGCTCGTGGAAGGGGCCCTGAGCGTGTATGACGGTCCAGTGGGGCTTCTGAGCGAGTGGAAGGGGCCCTGAGCGTGTATGAGGGTCCAGTGGGGCTTGTGAGTGGGTAGGAGCGCGTGGAAGGGGCCCTGAGCGTGTATGAGGGTCCAGTGGGGCTTCTGAGCGGGTAGGAGCGCGTGGAAGGAGCCCTGAGCGTGTATGAGGGTCCAGTGGGGCTTCTGAGCGGGTAGGAACGCGTGGAAGGAGCCCTGAGCATGTATGAGGGTCCAGTGGGGCTTCTGAGCGGGTAGGAGTGCGTGGAAGGGGCCCTGAGCGTGTATGAGGGTCCAGTGGGGCTTCTGAGTGGGTAGGAGCGCGTGGAAGGGGCCCTGAGCGTGTATGAGGGTCCAGTGGGGTTCTGAGCGAGAAGCAGCGTGGGGAAGGGCTTCAGGGCGTTTAGGGGGTTACAGTAGGGATTCTGAGCGAGGAGCAGCGGGGGGAAGGGCTTCTGGGCGTGTAGGGGGTACAGTGGGGCTTCTGAGCGAGGAGCAGCGCGGGGAAGGGCTTCTGGGCGTGTAGGGGGGTACAGTGGGGCTTCTAAGCGAGGAGGAGCGCGGGGAAGGGCTTCTGGGTGTGTAGGGGGGTAGAGTGGGGCTTCTGAGCGAGGAGCAGCACGGGGAAGGGCTTCTTGGCGTGTAGGGGGTACAGTGGGGCTTCTGAGCGAGGAGCAGCGCGGGGAAGGGCTTCTGGGCATCTAGGGGTGTACAGTGGGGCTTCTGAGCGAGGAGCAGCGCGGGGAAGAGTTTCTATGCGTGTAAGGGGGTACAGTAGGGCTTCTGAGTGAGGAGCAGCGCGGGAAAGGGCTTCTGGGCGTGTAGGGGGGTTCAATGGGGCTTCTGAGGGAGGAGCAGCGCGGGGAAGGGCTTCTGGGCGTATAAGGGGGTACAGTTGGGCTTCTGAGCGGGGAGCAGCGCGGGGTAGGGTTTCTGGGCGTGTTGGGGGGTACAGTGGGGCTTCTGAGTGAGGAGCAGCGCGGGGAAGGGCTTCTGGGCGTGTAGGGGGGTTCAGTGGGGCTTCTGAGCGGGTAGGAGCGCGTGGAAGGGCTTCTGGGCGTGTAGGGGGGTTCAGTGGGGCTTATGAGTGAGGAGGAGCGCGGGGAAGGGCTTCTGGGCATGTAAGGGGGTTCAGTGGGGCTTCTGAGTGAGGAGGAGCGCGGGGAAGGGCTTCTGGGCGTGTAGGGGGGTTCAGTGGGGCTTCTGAGCGAGGACGAGCGCTGGGAAGGGCTTCTGGGCATGTAGGGGGGGTTCATTGGGGCTACTGAGCGAGGAGCAGCGCGGGGAAGGGCTTCTGGGCGTGTAGGGGGTTACAGTGGGGCTTCTGAGCGAGAAGCAGCGTGGGGAAGGGCTTCTGGGCATGTAGGGGGGTATAGTGGGGCTTCTGAGCGAGGAGGAGCGCGGGGAAGGGCTTCTGGGCATGTAGGGGGGTACAGTGGGGCTTCTGAGCGAGGAGGAGCGCGGGGAAGGGCTTCTAGGCGTGTAGGGGGGTTCAGTGGGGCTTCTGAGCGAGGAGGAGTGCGGGGAAGGGCTTCTGGGCGTGTAGGGAGGTTCAATGGGGCTTCTGAGCAAGGAGCAGCGCGGGGAAGGGCTTCTGGGCGTGTAAGGGAGTACAGTGGTGCTTCTGAGCGAGGAGCAGCGCAGGGAAGGGCTTCTAGGCGTGTAGGGGGGTACAGTGGGGCTTCTGAACGAGGAGCAGCGCAGGGAAGGGCTTCTGGGCATGTAGGGGGGTACAGTGGGGCTTCTGAGAGAGTAGGAGCGCGGGTAAGGGCTTCTGGGCCTGTATGAGGGTTCTGTGGGGCTTCTGAGCGAGGAGGAGCGCGTGGAAGGGCTTCTAGGCGTGTAGGGGGGTTCAGTGGGGCTTCTGAGCGAGGAGGAGCGCGGGGAAGGGCTTCTGGACGTGTAGGGGGGTTCAGTGGGGCTTCTGAGTGAGGAGGAGCACGGGAAGGGCTTCTAGGCGTGTAGGGGGGTTCAGTGGGGTTTCTGAGCGAGTAGGAGCGTGGGGAAGGGCTTCTGGGTGTGTATGGGGGTTCAGTGGGGCTTCTGAGCGAGTAGGAGCGCGGGTAAGGGCTTCCGGGCGTGTATGGGGGTTCAGGGGGGCTTCTGAGCGAGTAGGAGCGCGGGGAAGGGCTTCTGGGCGTGCATGGGGGTTCAGTGGGGCTTTTGAGCGAGTAGGAGCGTGTGAAAGGGGTTCTGAGCGTGTATGAGGGTCCAGTGTGGCTTCTGAGTGAGTAGGAGCGTGTGAAAGGGGTTCTGAGCATGTTTGAGGGTTCAGTGTGGCTTCTGAGCAAGTAGGAGCATGTGAAAGGGGTTCTGAGCATGTATGAGGGTGAGATACAACTTATGAGCGAGTAGGAGCGTGTGAAAGGGGTTCTGAGCATGTATGAGGGTTCAGTGTGGCTTCTGAGCGAGTAGGAGCGTGTGAAAGGGGTTCTGAGCATGTATGAGGGTGAGATACAACTCATGAGCGAGTAGGAGCGTGTGAAAGGGGTTCTGAGCAAGTATGAGGGTGAGATACAGCTTATGAGTGAGTATTAGCGTGTGAAAGGGGTTCTGAGCAAGTATGAAGGTGAGATACAGCTTATGAGTGAGTAGGAGCGTGTGAAAGGGGTTCTGAGCATGTATGAGGGTGAGATACAACTCATGAGCGAGTAGGAGCGTGTGAAAGGGGTTCTGAGCAAGTATGAGGGTGAGATACAGCTTATGAGTGAGTATTAGCGTGTGAAAGGGGTTCTGAGCAAGTATGAAGGTGAGATACAGCTTATGAGTGAGTAGGAGCGTGTGAAAGGGGTTCTGAGCAAGTATGAGGGTTCAGTGTAGCTTATGAGGAAGCAGGATGGCGTGAAAGGTGTTCTGAGCAAGTATGAGGGTGAGATACAGCTTATGAGTGAGTAGGAGCGTGTGAAAGGGGTTCTGAGCAACTATGAGGGAGTATGTGGGTGTGAAAGTGGGTTCTGAGCTTGTAGGATGGTGTAAAAAGTGTTCTGAGCAAGTATGATGGTGCAATGTGGCTTATGAGGGAGTAGGTGGGTGTGAAAGGGGGTTCTGAGCAAGTATTAGGGTGAGATACAGCTTATGAGCGGGTAGGAGCGTTTGAAAGGTGTTCTGAGCAAGTATGAGGGTTCAATGTGGCTTATGAGGAAGAAGGATGGCGTAAAAGGGGTTCTGAGCAAGTATGAGGGTGAGATACAGCTTATGAGTGAGTAGGAGCATGTGAAAGGGGTTCTGAGCAAGTATGAGGGTGAGATACAGCTTATGAGTGAGTAGGAGCGTGTGAAAAGGGTTCTGCGCAAGTATGAGGGTGCAATGGAGTCTTATGAGGGAGTAGGTGGGTGTGAAGGTGATTCTGAGCATGTAGGATGGTGTGAAGGGGGTTCTGAGCAAGTATTAGGGTTCAATGTGGCTTATGAGGGAGTAGGATGGTGTAAAAAGTGTTCTGAGCAAGTATTAGGGTGCAATGCGGCTTATGTGTGAGTAGGAGCGTGTGAAAGGGGTTCTGAGCAAGTATGAGGGTGAGATACAGCTTATGAGTGAGTAGGAGCGTGTGAAAGGGGTTCTGCGCAAGTATGAGGGTGTGATGGAGTCTTATGAGGGAGTAGGTGGGTGTGAAGGCGATTCTGAGCATGTAGGATGGTGTGAAGGGGGTTCTGAGCAAGTATTAGGGTACAATGTGGCTTATGAGGGAGTAGGATGGTGTAAAAAGTGTTCTGAGCAAGTATGAGGGTGCAATGTGGCTTAAGAGGGAGTAGGATGGTGTAAAAAGTGTTCTGAGCAAGTATTAGGGTGCAATGCGGCTTATGAGTGAGTAGGAGCGTGTGAAAGGGGTTCTGAGCAAGTATGAGGGTGAGATACAGCTTATGAGTGAGTAGGAGCGTGTGAAAGGGGTTCTGAGCAAGTATGAGGGTGAGATACAGCTTATGAGTGAGTAGGAGCGTGTGAAAGGGGTTCTGCGCAAGTATGAGGGTGTGATGGAGTCTTATGAGGGAGTAGGTGGGTGTGAAGGCGATTCTGAGCATGTAGGATGGTGTGAAGGGGGTTCTGAGCAAGTATTAGGGTACAATGTGGCTTATGAGGGAGTAGGATGGTGTAAAAAGTGTTCTGAGGGTGCAATGCGGCTTATGAGTGAGTAGGAGCGTGTGAAAGGGGTTCTGAGCAAGTATGAGGGTGCAAAGTGGTTTAGGAGGGAATACGAGAGTGTGAAAGGGGTTCTGAGCAAGTATGAGGGTGGATTGATGTTTTCTGAGGGAGTAGGTGGGTGTGAAATGGGGTTCTGAGCATGTATGATGGTGTGAAAGGGGTTCTGATCAAGTATGTGTGTGCAATGTGGCTTATGAGGGAGTAGGTGGGTGTGAAGGGGGTTCTGAGCAAGTATGGGGGTGCAATGTGGCTTATGATGGAGTAGGATGGTGTAAAAAGTGTTCTGAGCAAGTATGAGGGTGCAATGTGGCTTATGAGGGACTAGGACGGTGTGAAAAGGTTTCTGAGTAAGTATGAGGGTTCAATGTAGCTTATGATGGAGTAGGATGGTGTAAAAAGTGTTCTGAGCAAGTATGAGGGTGCAATGTGGCTTATGAGGGACTAGGACGGTGTGAAAAGGTTTCTGAGTAAGTATGAGGGTTCAATGTGGCTTATGAGGAAGTAGGATGGCGTGAAAGGGGTTCTGAGCAAGTATGAGGGTGTGATGGAGTCTTATGAGGGAGTAGGTGGGTGTGAAGGCGATTCTGAGCATGTAGGATGGTGTGAAGGGGGTTCTGAGCAAGTATTAGGGTACAATGTGGCTTATGAGGGAGTAGGATGGTGTGAAAAGTGTTCTGAGCAAGTATGAGGGTGCAATGTGACTTAAGAGGGAGTAGGATGGTGTAAAAAGTGTTCTGAGCAAGTATTAGGGTGCAATGCGGCTTATGAGTGAGTAGGAGCGTGTGTAAGGGGTTCTGAGCAAGTATGAGGGTGCAAAGTGGTTTAGGAGGGAATACGAGAGTGTGAAAGGGGTTCTGAGCAAGTATGAGGGTGGATTGATGTTTTCTGAGGGAGTAGGTGGGTGTGAAATGGGGTTCTGAGCATGTAGGATGGTGTGAAAGGGGTTCTGATCAAGTATGTGTGTGCAATGTGGCTTATGAGGGAGTAGGTGGGTGTGAAGGGGGTTCTGAGCAAGTATGAGGGTGTGATGGAGTCTTATGAGTGAGTAGGTGGGTGTGAAGGCGATTCTGAGCATGTAGGATGGTGTGAAGGGGGTTCTGAGCAAGTATTAGGGTACAATGTGGCTTATGAGGGAGTAGGATGGTGTAAAAAGTGTTCTGAGCAAGTTTGAGGGTGCAATGTGGCTTAAGAGGGAGTAGGATGGTGTAAAAAGTGTTCTGAGCAAGTATTAGGGTGCAATGCGGCTTATGAGTGAGTAGGAGCGTGTGAAAGGGGTTCTGAGCAAGTATGAGGGTGCAAAGTGGTTTAGGAGGGAATACGAGAGTGTGAAAGGGGTTCTGAGCAAGTATGAGGGTGGATTGATGTTTTCTGAGGGAGTAGGTGGGTGTGAAATGGGGTTCTGAGCATGTAGGATGGTGTGAAAGGGGTTCTGATCAAGTATGTGTGTGCAATGTGGCTTATGAGGGAGTAGGTGGGTGTGAAGGGGGTTCTGAGCAAGTATGAGGGTGCAATGTGGCTTATGATGGAGTAGGATGGTGTAAAAAGTGTTCTGAGCAAGTATGAGGGTGCAATGTGGCTTATGAGGGACTAGGACGGTGTGAAAAGGTTTCTGAGTAAGTATGAGGGTTCAATTTGGCTTATGAGGAAGTAGGATGGCGTGAAGGGGTTCTGAGCAAGTATGAGGGTGTGATGGAGTCTTATGAGGGAGTAGGTGGGTGTGAAGGCGATTCTGAGCATGTAGGATGGTGTGAAGGGGGTTCTGAGCAAGTATTAGGGTACAATGTGGCTTATGAGGGAGTAGGATGGTGTAAAAAGTGTTCTGAGCAAGTATGAGGGTGCAATGTGGCTTAAGAGGGAGTAGGATGGTGTAAAAAGTGTTCTGAGCAAGTATTAGGGTGCAATGCGGCTTATGAGTGAGTAGGAGCGTGTGAAAGGGGTTCTGAGCAAGTATGAGGGTGCAAAGTGGTTTAGGAGGGAATACGAGAGTGTGAAAGGGGTTCTGAGCAAGTATGAGGGTGGATTGATGTTTTCTGAGGGAGTAGGTGGGTGTGAAATGGGGTTCTGAGCATGTAGGATGGTGTGAAAGGGGTTCTGATCAAGTATGTGTGTGCAATGTGGCTTATGAGGGAGTAGGTGGGTGTGAAGGGGGTTCTGAGCAAGTATGAGGGTGCAATGTGGCTTATGATGGAGTAGGATGGTGTAAAAAGTGTTCTGAGCAAGTATGAGGGTGCAATGTGGCTTATGAGGGACTAGGACGGTGTGAAAAGGTTTCTGAGTAAGTATGAGGGTTCAATGTGGCTTATGAGGAAGTAGGATGGCGTGAAAGGGGTTCTGAGCAAGTATGAGGGTGTGATGGAGTCTTATGAGGGAGTAGGTGGGTGTGAAGGCGATTCTGAGCATGTAGGATGGTGTGAAGGGGGTTCTGAGCAAGTATTAGGGTACAATGTGGCTTATGAGGGAGTAGGATGGTGTAAAAAGTGTTCTGAGCAAGTATGAGGGTGCAATGTGGCTTATGAGGGACTAGGACGGTGTGAAAAGGTTTCTGAGCAAGTATGAGGGTTCAATGTAGCTTATGATGGAGTAGGATGGTGTAAAAAGTGTTCTGAGCAAGTATGAGGGTGCAATGTGGCTTATGAGGGACTAGGACGGTGTGAAAAGGTTTCTGAGTAAGTATGAGGGTTCAATGTGGCTTATGAGGAAGTAGGATGGCGTGAAAGGGGTTCTGAGCAAGTATGAGGGTGTGATGGAGTCTTATGAGGGAGTAGGTGGGTGTGAAGGCGATTCTGAGCATGTAGGATGGTGTGAAGGGGGTTCTGAGCAAGTATTAGGGTACAATGTGGCTTATGAGGGAGTAGGATGGTGTGAAAAGTGTTCTGAGCAAGTATGAGGGTGCAATGTGACTTAAGAGGGAGTAGGATGGTGTAAAAAGTGTTCTGAGCAAGTATTAGGGTGCAATGCGGCTTATGAGTGAGTAGGAGCGTGTGTAAGGGGTTCTGAGCAAGTATGAGGGTGCAAAGTGGTTTAGGAGGGAATACGAGAGTGTGAAAGGGGTTCTGAGCAAGTATGAGGGTGGATTGATGTTTTCTGAGGGAGTAGGTGGGTGTGAAATGGGGTTCTGAGCATGTAGGATGGTGTGAAAGGGGTTCTGATCAAGTATGTGTGTGCAATGTGGCTTATGAGGGAGTAGGTGGGTGTGAAGGGGGTTCTGAGCAAGTATGAGGGTGTGATGGAGTCTTATGAGTGAGTAGGTGGGTGTGAAGGCGATTCTGAGCATGTAGGATGGTGTGAAGGGGGTTCTGAGCAAGTATTAGGGTACAATGTGGCTTATGAGGGAGTAGGATGGTGTAAAAAGTGTTCTGAGCAAGTTTGAGGGTGCAATGTGGCTTAAGAGGGAGTAGGATGGTGTAAAAAGTGTTCTGAGCAAGTATTAGGGTGCAATGCGGCTTATGAGTGAGTAGGAGCGTGTGAAAGGGGTTCTGAGCAAGTATGAGGGTGCAAAGTGGTTTAGGAGGGAATACGAGAGTGTGAAAGGGGTTCTGAGCAAGTATGAGGGTGGATTGATGTTTTCTGAGGGAGTAGGTGGGTGTGAAATGGGGTTCTGAGCATGTAGGATGGTGTGAAAGGGGTTCTGATCAAGTATGTGTGTGCAATGTGGCTTATGAGGGAGTAGGTGGGTGTGAAGGGGGTTCTGAGCAAGTATGAGGGTGCAATGTGGCTTATGATGGAGTAGGATGGTGTAAAAAGTGTTCTGAGCAAGTATGAGGGTGCAATGTGGCTTATGAGGGACTAGGACGGTGTGAAAAGGTTTCTGAGTAAGTATGAGGGTTCAATTTGGCTTATGAGGAAGTAGGATGGCGTGAAGGGGTTCTGAGCAAGTATGAGGGTGTGATGGAGTCTTATGAGGGAGTAGGTGGGTGTGAAGGCGATTCTGAGCATGTAGGATGGTGTGAAGGGGGTTCTGAGCAAGTATTAGGGTACAATGTGGCTTATGAGGGAGTAGGATGGTGTAAAAAGTGTTCTGAGCAAGTATGAGGGTGCAATGTGGCTTAAGAGGGAGTAGGATGGTGTAAAAAGTGTTCTGAGCAAGTATTAGGGTGCAATGCGGCTTATGAGTGAGTAGGAGCGTGTGAAAGGGGTTCTGAGCAAGTATGAGGGTGCAAAGTGGTTTAGGAGGGAATACGAGAGTGTGAAAGGGGTTCTGAGCAAGTATGAGGGTGGATTGATGTTTTCTGAGGGAGTAGGTGGGTGTGAAATGGGGTTCTGAGCATGTAGGATGGTGTGAAAGGGGTTCTGATCAAGTATGTGTGTGCAATGTGGCTTATGAGGGAGTAGGTGGGTGTGAAGGGGGTTCTGAGCAAGTATGAGGGTGCAATGTGGCTTATGATGGAGTAGGATGGTGTAAAAAGTGTTCTGAGCAAGTATGAGGGTGCAATGTGGCTTATGAGGGACTAGGACGGTGTGAAAAGGTTTCTGAGTAAGTATGAGGGTTCAATGTGGCTTATGAGGAAGTAGGATGGCGTGAAAGGGGTTCTGAGCAAGTATGAGGGTGTGATGGAGTCTTATGAGGGAGTAGGTGGGTGTGAAGGCGATTCTGAGCATGTAGGATGGTGTGAAGGGGGTTCTGAGCAAGTATTAGGGTACAATGTGGCTTATGAGGGAGTAGGATGGTGTAAAAAGTGTTCTGAGCAAGTATGAGGGTGCAATGTGGCTTAAGAGGGAGTAGGATGGTGTAAAAAGTGTTCTGAGCAAGTATGAGGGTGCAATGCGGCTTATGAGTGAGTAGGAGCGTGTGAAAGGGGTTCTGAGCAAGTATGAGGGTGCAAAGTGGTTTAGGAGGGAATACGAGAGTGTGAAAGGGGTTCTGAGCAAGTATGAGGGTGGATTGATGTTTTCTGAGGGAGTAGGTGGGTGTGAAATGGGGTTCTGAGCATGTAGGATGGTGTGAAAGGGGTTCTGATCAAGTATGTGTGTGCAATGTGGCTTATGAGGGAGTAGGTGGGTGTGAAGGGGGTTCTGAGCAAGTATGAGGGTGCAATGTGGCTTATGATGGAGTAGGATGGTGTAAAAAGTGTTCTGAGCAAGTATGAGGGTGCAATGTGGCTTATGAGGGACTAGGACGGTGTGAAAAGGTTTCTGAGTAAGTATGAGGGTTCAATGTGGCTTATGAGGAAGTAGGATGGCGTGAAAGGGGTTCTGAGCAAGTATGAGGGTGAGATACAGCTTATGAGTGAGTAGGACTGTGTGAAAGGGGTTCTGAACAAGTATGAGGGTGGAGTGATGTTTTCTGAGGGATTAGGTGGGTGTGAAATGGGGTTCTGAGCATGTAGGATGGTGTGAAAGGCATTCTGAGCAAGTATGTGTGTGCAATGTGGCTTATGAGGGAGTAGGTGGGTGTGAAGGGGGTTCTGAGCAAGTATGAGGGTTCAATGTGGCTTATGAGGAAGTAGGATGGTGTGAAGGTGGTTCTGAGCAAGTATGAGTGTGCAATGTGGCTTATGAGGGAGTAGGAGGGTGTAAAAAGGGTTCTGAGTGAGTTTGAGGGTGTGATGTGGCTTCTGAGTGAGAAGGAGGGTGTGAAGCGGGTACTGAATGAGATTGAGAGTGTGGATTCGGAGGGGAAGCAGAATGTTCTGCATCTGTTTCTATGTCTCTGCATATCAGATTACCTTCTGTTTACCTGCAGACTTGCTTGAAATGCACTGCTCATGATATGATATGATTGCGGGGAACCAAGCAGATCATTATTGACAGGTGAATGTAGAACATGCCCAGGTACAAGGCTATTGATATTAGCAATAGTGCCAGGATGCAGGCCACCAGACGAAACTGCTCACACATCTATAAAACAGAGAGATGACACGTCAAGGGTCTGTTAGAAGTAAAGTGAACAAATATCCTTCTAAATCAAGTGCCTCTGCGTCTGCATCTGCATGTTTGCGTCTGTGCCTCTCTGCGACTGTCTCTCTGCATCTGCCTCTCTGTGACCACCTCTCTGCACCTGTCCACCTCTCTATGTCCCCTCTCTGTCTGTCTCTCTTTGTGTTTCTGCGCCTGTCTCTCTGCTTCTCTCTCTCTGCATCTATGACTCATGTCTGTGTCTCTGTCTCTCTGTGTCTGTATCTGCTTCTCTGCGTCCCAGCGTCTGTGTGCCTCTGTCTCTGCATCTGTGTCTCTCTGTGTTTGTCTCTCTACATCTGTGCATGTGCCTCTGCATCTCTTCATCTGTCTCCCTGGCTCTCTAAGTTTATGTCTCTGAGCCTCTGTCTCTCTCTGCATCTGTGCCTCTGCATTTGTGGTCTCTCTCTCGGCGTCTGTCTCTCGGCGTCTTTTCATGATGTGATCATGGTGACTCGAGCGGTTTAGTATTGACAGGTGAATGTAGAGCATGCTCAGGTACAAGGCTGTCGGTATTAGCAGTAGCGCCAGGATGCGGGACACCAGATGAAACAGCACACTCATCTATAATACAGAGAGATGACAGGTCAAAGGTCTGTTGGAAGTAAAGTGACCACATATACTTCTAATCAAGTGTCTCTGCATCTGTGTGCATCTACGTGCCAAAGTCTGCATGTCTGCTTCTTTGTGCATCTGTATGCATCTGCGTGCATCTGACTGCGTGCGTCTGTGTCTGTGAGTCTGCGTGCGTCTGTGTGCATCTGACTATGTGTGTGTGTGTTTTTGCATTTGCGTGCATCTGTGTCTGTCTGAGTCCCTCTCTCTCTGCTTCTCTGCGTGTTTCTCTCTCTCTCTCTCTCCGTCTCTGTCTTCTTGTCTCAATGCGTCTCTGTCTCCCTGTCTCTCTGCGTCTGTGTCTTCCTGTGTCTGTGTCTCCCTGCATCTGTTTCTCTCTCCCTGCCAGTGTCTCTCTGCGTCTGTGGCTCCGTCTCTGTGCCTCTGAGTTTGTGGTCTCTCAGCCTGCCTCTGCTTTTCTCTCTTTTCGTCTCTCTGCATTTCTTTGTGTCTGTCCCTCTGCGTCTCTCCTTGCATCTGTCCATCTGCGTCTGTCTCTCTAAATCTCTGCCTCTGCATCTAACTCTCTCTCTCTCTCTCTGTGCCTCTATCTCCGCATTTGCATGTCTGCATCACTGTGTCTCTCTCTCTGTTTTGGTGTCTCTGCATTTGTGTCGATGCATCTGCCTCTCTGGATCTCTGCCCTTCAGTCTCTCTGCATCAGTCTCTCTGTGTGATGGGGAGGGGGTCTGAGTGAGTAGGAGAGGGAGCAGTGGGTTCTGAGCAAGTAGAGAGGGGAAGAAATGGGTTCTGAGAGAGTAGGAGGGTGGGAAGGGCTTCAGAGCGAGAAGGAGGGGGCAGTAGGTTGTGAGCACATAGGAGGGTGTGTAGGCGGTTCTGAGAGAGTCAGAGTGTGTGATGTGGGTTCTGAGGGACTAGGAGGGTGTGAAGTGGGTTTTGAGAGGGGGTGCAGTGGGTTCTGAGCGGAGGAGGAGGGGGAGCAGAGTGTGCTGAGTAAGGAGGGGGAGAAGTGTGTTCTGAGTGATGAGGTTGGAAAGCAGTTGTTTCTGAGCGATGAGGAGGGGGTGCAGAGTGTTCTAAGTTAAGAGGAGGGGTAGTAGAGTGTTCTGAGTGATGAGGATGGAGAGTATTGGGTTCTCATGATGAGGAGGGGGTGCAGTGGGTTCTTAGTAATGATTTGTGAGAGCAGTAGGTTCTGAGCAATGAGGAGGGTGAGCGGTGGGTTCTGAGCAAGAAGGAGGGGGAGCAGTGGGTTTTGAGAGAAGAGGAGGGAGAGCAGAGTGTGCTGAGTGAAAAGGAGGGGGAGCAAAGTGTGCTTAGTGAAGAGGAGGGGGAGCAGAGTATTCTGAGAGATGAGGAGGGAAAGCAATTGTTTCTGAGCGATGAGGATAGGGTTCTGAGCGAGGATGAGGGGGAGCAGTGGGTTCTGAGAGAGGAGGAAGGGGAGCAGTGGGTTTTGAGCGAAGAGGAGGGAGAGCAGAGTGTGCTGAGTGAAGAGGAGGGGGAGCAGAGTGTGCTGAGAGATGAGGAGGGGGGAAGTGTGTTTTGAGCGGGGAGGAGGGGGAGCAGTGGGTTCTGAGTGAAGAGGAAGAGAAGCAGTGGGTTCTTAGCAAGGAGGAGGCGAAGAAGTTGGTTCTGAGCGAGAAGGAGGGGAGCAATGAGTTCTGAGTGAAGAGGAGGGGAGCAGTGGGTTATGATTCAGGAGGAGGGGGAGCAGTGGGTTCTGAGTGTGTAGGAAGTGGAGCAGAGTGTTATGAGCAAGCAGGAGGGGGAGCAGTGTAAACTGAGTGATGAGGAGGGGGTGAAGAGCATTCTGAGCGATGAGGAGGAGCAGCAGAGTATTCTGAGCATGGAGGAAGGCGAGCAGTGGGTTCTGAGCGAGTAGGAAAGGGAGCAGAGTATTCTGAGTGAGGAGGATGGGATGCAGAGGAGGGAGAGCAGTGGTTTCTGAGTGAGAAGGATTGGAAGAAGTTGCTTCTGAGCAAGGTGGAGGGGTAGCAGTGGGTTCTGAGTGTGTAGGAAGTGGAGCAGAGTGTTCTGAGTGAAGAGGAGGGGGAGCAGTGGGTCCTGAGAGATGAGGAGGGGGTGAAGTGAGTTATGAGCGAGTAGGGGGGGATAAGTGAGATCTGAGCGAGTAGGAGAGGAGAAGTGGGTTCTGAGCGGGGAGGAGTGGGAGCAGTGGGTTATGAGAGATGAGTAGATGGAGCAGTGGATTCAGAGCATTGAGGAGAGGGAGAAGTGGGTTCTGATCAATGAGGAGGAGGAGAAGTGGGTTCTGAGCAAGTACGATGGGGAGAAGTGGATTTTGAGCAATGAGGAGGGGGTGAAGTGGGTATTGAGCGATGAGGAGGAGGTGAAGATGGTATTGAACAATGAGGAGGGGGTGCAGTGTGATGAGGAGGAGGAGCAGCAGAGTGTTCTGAGTGATGAGGAGGGGTAGAAGTTGGGTTCTGAGCGAGTAGGAGGGGGGCCGTGGGTTCTGGGAGAGTAGAGAGGGGGAGAAGAGGATTCTGAGTAAGTAGGAGGGTGGGAAGTGGGTTCTGAGTGAGTAGGATGGTTGGCTTTGGGTTCTGTGATGAGGAAGAGGAGAAGTGGTTTCTGAATGAGAAGGAGGTGGAGAAGTAGGTTCTGAGTGATGAGGAGGGGCAACAGTGTGTTCTGAGTGATGAGGAGGGGCAACAGTGTGTTCTGAGAGATGTGGAGGGGGTGACGTGGGTTGTGAGAGAGTATGAGGGGGAGAAGGGGGTTCTGAGCGAAGATGAGGGAGAGTATTGGAAATTCTTTAAAGTGCTACAGAAAATAAAGTGTGCACAGTCTTATCTTTTTCTAAAACATGTCTGCAGCCTTCCATGCAGTTTTTATTAAAGACAAACAAGAAAATACCATAAAGACAGTGAACAGTGAATCTAAAACAGCACCACCTACTGACAGAGCAGTATATAACACAAACATTATACACAATAGTTGTTGTAATAGAACACAAGTACACAATATTCCAACATCCCCACGCTACAACTTCTCCTTATATTAATCCCATTTTGGATCTTAGTCTCTGTTTCTGGTTACCGGCTTTGTCATAGCATCAGTGATCACCTTATCAGTCTCACAGTATGTAAGCACAATCACATTTTACTCATGAATGTAATGATGCCTGACATCAATATGCTTGGATCGTCTCAATGTTTGCAAGTTTATGCATCCTTGATTGTCGCATACAAGACTGTGGGGTGGGACACTGTCTCTTCAAGATCTTCAAGCAACTGACGCAACCAAACAACTTCTTAACTGGTATAGGCAGCTGAGATATAGTCTGCCTCTGTAGAAAACAAAGCCATGAAGATCTGCTTCATGCTAGACCAGGATACAGGACTGTTTCCTAATTTAAACAAGTATCTACTTGTAGATTTGCGAGTATTAAGGTCACCTGCCAAATCAGAGTCCACATATCCTATGAGTTTCAGGTCACCTACTGCAGACAGTTTCATACTCAATCTTTTGTTTGTTTGAGATACCTCATGACTCTTTATTGAAGCCAGTCCCTTTGACGTGGTTCACTTATGTGTCTACAGAGAAGCGACATGGAAGCTGCAATGTCTGAACATGTAGTGGTTGCAATATATAGCAGTGCCCTCACTGCTTGTCTGTACTGATCATTCATAGTGAGAAGATGTTCTCCTCCTCCTCCTCCAAACTTTACATATGTTGTGTCCATGGGAGTGCTCACTTCTTTGTCTTCGGTCATGCCAAACTGCTGAAGTATTGCATCAATTTTTGATTCCTGGTTCAACAGGAAGCTGCCATCCTCCATACGCTGTATGTTTATTCCTACATTAATATGTCACGTCTCCAAGGTGTTCAGTCTCAAAGTGCTGGTTGAGCACTGAGGTCAGCTTTGCAATTTCCACATTCCTTTTATGTGTGATAATCAAGTCATCCACATAGAGTAATATATACATACTAGCAGTTTTAAACAGCATTGACCATCATTTTTTTTTGTTTAGCCTTGTATTTAGTGATGTAAAGTGTAACTGTAAAGTAGCAGAAAAAGGTTGGCGTTCACTGAGGCCAGGTCCGGGCCAAGATATTGTGCTGCCTGGGTCCAAGGATGAAATGCTGCTCCTCCTTGTCTATTTGGTTCTAGTGTGTGGATGAGTTTGGGGGGGGGGGTTGCGGGGCATGTGTGTGGCGTGTGTATGGTGGGGGATTTGGATATTTGTCTGTGTGGGAGGATGTGTGTGTATGGTGGGAGGGGTGTATATTGGTGGTGTGGGTGTATATATATATATAAATATAAATATATATATATATATGCAGGTCTTATAATTTGAAGTCCTTTGCTACTAGCCAGACCTGAAAAGTTACTTGCCACTGCAAGTCAAAAGATATCCACCAGGGCTGAATTTCTCCTAGCCAGGACTAAATTCTCACTCGCCATTGGCTAGTGGAAATTTTGAGCCATGTATATATGTTTGGGAGGGGGGGGTGTATGTGTGTATATATATATATATATATATATATATATATATATATATATATATATATATATATATATATATATATATATATATATAGTGTATATATGTTAATGTGGGTGAGTGTGTATATATATGTGTGGGGTGTGTGTGTGTGTATATATGTGTGGCGGGGCTGGGTGTGTGTATGTGTGTGTAGGTATCCATATAGAAGGTCGCACGCGAAAAAGCATGCAACCATAAAAGAAGATTTTAGTCTTACCTGTTAAATCCTTTTCTCTTAGTTCATAGAGGTTACTGGTAACTCTGGGAGGCGAGCCGCCCCTTTAAGTAGGCAGGATCATTTCTCTAAATGTATGCAGGGGGTGGAGCCTCCCTTCCCTCCTCAGCTGCATCCTAGCCAGCTAACTCCAGAATGATTTGAGACACTAATAACTGACCTGAATAGAAGAGAAGACGACTCCTGTGATCCTGTACCGAAGGACTCCCACGTATTGCCAAAGGAGAGCCAAGCATGGTCTCTTGACAGGGTGGGAGACCAGTAACCTGTATGGACTAAGATAAAGGATTTAACAGGTAATACTAAAATTTTCTTTTCTCTGTCGTCCAATACAGGTTACTGGTAATTCTGGGATGTCCAACCATTGAGTTTCTCAGAGGCGGGAAGAAGGCAAGGACCAAAGTCACCTTGCCTCTGTCACCAGAACCTCTATGAACCAAACAGTCAGATATAGGATATGATCAAGTATGAGGTTGGGATATGTCTTATGAGGGGTTCTGAGCAAGTATGAGGATGTGAAATGAGTTCTGAGCAAGTATGAGGGAGTGATAGTGTCTTCTGAGGGAGTACGAGGGTGTGAAAAGGGTTCTGAGCAACTGTGAGGGTGCGATGATGTCTTCTGAGGGAGTAGGTGGGTGTGAAATGGGGATCTGAGCATGTAGGATGGTGTGAAGGGGGTTGTGAGCAAGTATGAGTGTGCAATGTGGCTTATGAGGGAGAAGGATGGTGTAAAAAGTGTTCTGAGCAAGTATGAGGGTGCAGTGTGGCTTATGAGGGACTAGGATGGAATGAAAAGGTTTCTGAGCAAGTAGGAGGGTTCAATGTGGCTTATGAGGAAGTAGGATTGAGTGAAAGAGGTTCTGAGCAAGTATGAGGGTGAGATACAGCTTTTCAGTGAGTAGGAGCGTGTGAAAGGGGTTCTGAGCAAGTATGACTGTGAGATACAGCTTATGAGAGAGTAGGAGCGTGTGAAAGGGGTTCTGTGCAAGTATTAGGGTGCAATGTGACTTATGAGATTGTAGGTGGGTGTGAATGGGGTTCTTAGGAAGTATGAGGGTTCAATGTGGCTTATGAGGGAGTAGGATGGTGTAAAAAGTGTTCTGAGCAAGTATGAAGGTGCAATGTGTCTTATGAGGGAGTAGGTGGGTGTGAAAGGGGGTTCTGAGCATGTAGGATGGTGTAAATGGGGTTCTGAGCAAGTATTAGGGTGCAATGTAGCTTGTGAGGGAGTAGTATGGTGTGAAGGGGGTGTTCTGAGCAAGTATGAGGGTGAGATACAGCTTCTGAGTGAGTAGGAGCGTGTGAAAGGGGTTCTGAGCAAGTATGAGGGTGAGATACAGCTTATGAGTGAGTAGGAGCGTGTGAAAGGGGTTCTGAGCAAGTATGAGGGTTCAGTGTGGCTTATGAGGAAGTAGGATGGTGTGAAAGGGGTTCTGAGCAAGTATGAGGGTGAGATACAGCTTCTGAGCGAGTAGGAGCGTGTGAAAGGGGTTCTGAGCAAGTATGAGGGTGAGATACAGCTTACGAGTGAGTAGGAGCGTGTGAAAAGGGTTCTGAGCAAGTATGAGGGTGAGATACAGCTTATGAGTGAGTAGGAGCGTGTGAAAGGGGTTCTGAGCAAGTATGAGGGTGCAATGTGGCTTATGAGGGAGTAGGATGGTGTAAAAAGTGTTCTGAGCAAGTATTAGGGTGCAATGTGGCTCATGATGGAGTAGGATGGTGTACCCCCACAAGCAATCCAGTACCACCACAAGACATCCAATACTTACACAAGCCATCCAGTACCCCCACAAGCCATCTAAAACCTCTACAAGCCATTCAGTTTCCCCACAAGCCATGCATGACCCCCACAAGACATCCAGAACCCCCACAAGCCATCCAGTACACAATCAAGCCATCTAGTACCCCATCAAGCCATCCAGTTCCCCCACAGGCTATCCAGTACCCCACTGAGCAATCCAAAACCTCAACAAGACATCCAGTACCCCATAAAGCCATCCAGAACCCCTCACAAGCCATCCAAAACATCTAGAGGACATCCAGTACCCCCACAACCCATGCAGTACCCCATCAAGCCATCCAGAACCCCCACAAGCAATCCAGTACCACCACAAGACATCCAAAACTTCCACAAGCCATCCAGTACCCCATCAAGCCATCCAGTATTCCCACAAGCCATCCAAAACCTTTACAAGCCATCCAAAATGTCTACAAACAATCCAATACCCTCACAAGCCATCCAGTACCCCATAGAGACATCCAAAGCCTCTACAATCCATACAAAAACTCTACAAGCCATCCATAACCTCTCACAAGCCATCCAGAACCCCCACAAGCCATCCAGCACCCCCACAAGCCATCCAGCACCCCCACAAGCCATCCAGTACTTCACGATCCATCCAAAACCTCTACAAGCCATCCAGTACCCCCACAAGCCATCCAGTACCCCCACAAGCCATCCAGAACCACCACAAGCCATCTAAAACCTCTACAAGCCATACAAAACCTCTACATGCCATCTAGAACCCCCACAAGTCATCCAAAACCTCTACAAGCCATCCAGTTCCCCCACAGGCCATCCAGTACCATATCGAGCCATCCAAAACCTCTGCAAGTCATCCAAAACCTCTACAAGCCATCCAGTACCCCATAAAGTCATCCAGAACCCCACACAAGCCATACAAAACATCTAGAAGTCATGCAGTACCCCCACAACCCATGCAGGACCCCATCAAGCCATCCAGTACCACCATAAGACATCCAAAACTTCCACAAGCCATCCAGTACCCCCACAAGCCATCCAGTACCCCCACAAGCCATCTAAAACCTCTACAAGACATCCAGTACCCCCACAAGCCATCCAGTATCCCCACAAGCCATCCAGTACCCCCACAAGCCATCCAGTACCCCCACAAGCCATCCAGTACCCCCACAAGCCATCTAAAACCTCTACAAGACATCCAGAACCCCCACAAGCCATCCAGTACCCCCACAACCCATCCAGTATCCCCACAAGCCATCCAGCACTCCCACAAGCCTTCCAGCACTTCCACAAGCCATCCAGCACCCACACAAGCCATCCAGCACCCACACAAGCCATCCAGCACCCACACAAGCCATCCAGCACCCACACAAGCCATCCAGCACTCTATCAAGCCATCTAAAATCTCTACAAGATATCCAATACCCCCACAAGCCATCCAGTACCCCAATGAGCTATGCAAAACCTCTATAAGCCATCCAAAAGTCTACAAGCAATCCAATACCCTCACAAGCCATCCAGTACCCCATAGAGCTATTCAAAACATCTACAAGCCATCCAAAACCTCTACAAGCCATCCAGTACCCCATAAAGCCATCCAGTACCCCATAAAGCCATCCAGAACCCCTCACAAGTCATCCAAAACATCTACAAGCTATTCAGTACCCCACAAGCCATCGAGTACCCCATTGAGCCATCCAAAAGCTCTACAAGCCATCCAAAACCTCTACAAGTCATCCAGTACAACCACAAGCCACCCAGAACCACCACAAGACAACCAGTACTCCATCAAGCCATCCAGTACTCCATCAAGCCATCCAGTACCCCATCAAGCCATCCAGCACCTCCACAAGCCGTCCAGCACCCCCACAAGCCGTCCAGCACCCCCACAAGCCGTCCAGCACCCCCACAAGCCATCCAGCACCCACACAAGCCATCCAGCACCCACACAAGCCATCCAGTACCCTATCAAGCCATCTAAAACCTCTACAAGATATCCAATACCCCCACAAGCCATCCAGTACCCCAATGAGCTATGCAAAACCTCTATAAGCCATCCAAAAGTCTACAAGCAATCCAATACCCTCACAAGCCATCCAGTACCCCATAGAGCTATTCAAAACATCTACAAGCCATCCAAAACCTCTACAAGCCATCCAGTACCCCATAAAGCCATCCAGAACCCCTCACAAGTCATCCAAAACAGCTACAAGCTATTCAGTACCCTCACAAGCCATCCAGTACCCCATTGAGCCATCCAAAACCTCTACAAGCCATCCAGTACAACCACAAGCCATCCAGAACCACCACAAAACAACCAGTATCCCATCAAGCCATCCAATACCCCTACAAGCCATCCAATACCCCTACAAGCCATCCAGTACTCCATCAAGCCATCCAGTACCCCCACAAGCCGTCCAGTACCCCCACAAGCCGTCCAGTACCCCCACAAGCCGTCCAGTACCCCCACAAGCCGTCCAGTACCCCCACAAGCCGTCCAGTACCCCCACAAGCCGTCCAGTACTCCATCAAGCCGTCCAGCACCCCCACAAGCCGTCCAGCACCCCCACAAGCCGTCCAGCACCCTATCAAGCCATCCAAAATCTCTACAAGCCATCCAGTACCCCCACAAGCCATCCAGTACCCCCATAAGCCATCCAGTACCCCAATGAGAAATCCAAAACCTCTACAAGCCATCCAAAACATCTACAAGCAATCCAATACCATCACAAGCCATTCAGTACCCCATAGAGCAATCCAAAATCTCTACAAGCCATCCAGTACCACCACAAGCCATCCAAAACCTCTATAAGCCATCCAGTACCCCCACAAGCCATCCAGTACCACCACAAGCCATCCAAAACCTCTACAAGCCATCCAGTATGTATAATTAAGGGGGGGTTCCTCAGCGCACTAAGTATAGCTATTTGCTATTACTAAATTGGTTCAGCCGTATATATTATATCTGCTATCACAGATTTGAACCAAAGAAAAGAAACAAATATCTACGCCGCTCCAATATAACAATACAACGGGAAAGTACCTCTTTCACTTGAATCTTCTCATACACAATTCTCAATATATAATCACATACATTCCAAATATGTCAGTCTCTTTGGAATCTTTATAGTTAGCAAAAGATAAGGTAGTTCTCAGTTTATACGTCAAGTCCTCTTCTCTCAGATCTTAGTCAAGTTCCAGCGATATATTCCACACAATATAGAAAAGAGCAAATAGAACGCTATCAGTAAATTATTTGGTGAAAGCTATAAAGTATAACATCTCACACTTAGGTAAGCTTTATCCAGCTCCTTCAGGTGCAGAGTTCCGTAATCTCTTAATGTATCTTCTCCGACTGTAACAGTCTCCCATATAGATATACACTGGGTCGATCTCTTTTATCTCGCTCTTCCATATGGATCTGTTCCCTCTTCCTCACTCGTCTGTATGGGAGAGAACACAGAGTTTCCTTTTAAACAGTGTGGTATTAACAAATATAAAGTAATATCTCACACTTACCCGTAGGTAATCCTTTTCAACTTTCTATCCAAATCTATAGGACGTCCCGTTGATGTAATTGGGTCTCCTGTCAATTCTGGAGCTCACAGCTTCATATTGATGACAAATAATGATGCTTCCAGAGGCTATTAGATTAACAAATTTAAGCAAATAAATAAAAAAACTCTGTAAAAACAAATAAATAAAACTGCTCTGCAAATAAAGTCAATTCCTCCTATTACGAGGTGCACTCCACCAACTATGTGTACTAACCCGCGTCAGTTACCCTATATATCAGTTCCAAACTTGGCCAAAGTTTGGGACGATATTGGTGTTTAACACTTTAACAATACGGGATATGGTAACAAAATAAAAAGCCTAATCAAGTCATCCAGTACCCCCACAAGCCATCCAGTACCACCACAAGCCATCCAGTGCCCCATAAAGCCATCCAGAACCCCTCACAAGCCATCCAAAACATCTAGAAGACATCCAGTTCCCCCACAACCCATGCAGTAACCCATCAAGTATCCCCACAAGCAATCCAGTACCACTACAAGACATCCAAAACTTCCACAAGCCATCCAGTATCCCATAAAGCCTTCCAATACCCCCATCAAGCCATCCACTACCACCACAAGCCATCCAGTACCCCCCCACAAGCCATCTAAAACTTCTGCAAGGGATCTAGTACCCACACAAGACATCAAGTACCCATTGAGACATCCAAAACCTCTACAAGCCATCCAGTACCCCCACAAGTCATCCAAAACCTCTACAAGCCATCCAAAACCCCATAAATCCATCCAGAACCCCTCACAAACATTCCAAAACATCTAGAAGACATCCAGTACCCCCACAACCCATGCATTACCCCATCAAGCCATCCAGTACCCCCACAAGCAATCCACTACCACCAGAAGACATCCAAAATTTCCACAAGCCATCCAGTACCCCATCAAGCCATCCAGCACCCCCACAAGCAATATAAAACCTCTACAAGCCATCCAGTACACCCACAACCCATCCAGCACCCCCACAACCCATCCAGCACCCCCAGAAGCCATCCAGTACCCTAATCAAGCCATCCAGTACCCCCACAAGCCATCCAAAACCTGTACAAGAAATCCAGTACCCCACAAGCCATCCAGTACCCCACTGAGCCATCCAAAACCTCTACAAGCCATCCAAAACCTCTACAAGCCATCCAGTACCCCATAAAGCCATCCAGAACCCCTCACAAGCCATCCACATCTAGAGGACATCCAGTACCCCCACAATCCATGAAGTAACCCCACAAGCCATCCAGTACCCACACAAGCCATCCAAAACCTCTAAAAGACATCCAGTATCCCCACAAGCCATTCAGTACCACCACAAGCCATCTAAAACCTCTACAAGCCATGCAGTACCCCCACAAGCCATCTAGAACCTCCACAAGCCATACAGTACCACCACGAGCCATCCACAACCTCTACAAGCCGTCCAGTACCCAATCAAACCATCCAGTAACCCCACAAGCCATCCAGTAACCCCACAAGCCATCCAGTACCCCCACAAGCCATCCAGTACCCCCACGTCATCCAAAACCTCTACATGCCATCCAGTACCCAATCAAGACCCCCCCCCAAGCCATCCAGTACCCCTCCAAACCATCCAGTACCCCCCAAGCCATCCAGTACCTCTACAAGCCAACCAGTACCCCTCACAAGCCAACCAGTACCCCCACAAGCCATCCATTACCACCTCAAGCCACCCAATAGCCCCACACGCCATCCAGTAACCCCAAAAGCACTCCAAAACCTCTACAAGCCATCCAGTACCCCCACAAGCAATCCAGAATCACCACAGACCATCCAGAATCACCACAGACCATCCAGAATCACCACAAACCATCCAATACCCCATCAAGTCATCCAGTACCCCCACAAGCCATCCAGTACCCCCACAAGACATCCAGTACCCCCACAAGACATCCAGTACCCCCACAAGCCACCTAAAACTTCTGCAAGCGATCCAGTACCCACATAAGGAATCAAGTACCCCATTGAGCCATCCAAAACCTCTACAAGCCATCTAGTACCCCCACAAGTCATCCAAAATCTCTACAAGCCATCTAGTACCCCCACAAGTCATCCAAAATCTCTACAAGCCATCCAGTTCCCCATCGAGCCATCCAAAACTTATACAAGCCATCCAAAACCTCTACAAGCCATCCCAAACCCCTCACAAGCCATCCAAAATATCTAGAAGACATCCAGTACCCCCGCAACCCATGCAGTATCCCCACAAGCCATCCAGTACCCCATCAAGCCATCCAGCACCACCCATCAAGCCATCCAGCATCCCCACAAGCCATCCAAAACATCTACAAGCTATCCAGTACCCCCACAAGCCATCCAGTACCCCATTGAGCCATCCAAAACCTCTACAAGCCATCCAAAACCTCTACAAGCCATCCAAATCCTCTACAAGCCATCCAGTACCCTGACAAGCCATCCAGTACCCCCACAAGCCATCCAAAACCACCACAAGCCATCCAAAACCACCACAAGCCAACCAGTATCCCATCAAGCCATCCAATACCCCCACAAGACATCCAATACCACCACAAGACATCCAATACCACCACAAGACATCCAGTACCCCCACAAGACATCCAGTACCCCCACAAGACATCCAGTACCCCCACAAGACATCTAAAACTTCTGCAAGCCATCCAGTTCCCCCACAGGCCATCCAGTACCCCACTGAGTCATCCAAAACCTCTACAAGCCATCCAAAATCTCTACAAGCCTTCCAGTACACCATAAAGCCATCCAGTACCCTCACAAGCCATCCAAAACATCTACAAGCTATCCAGTACCCCCACAACCCATGCAGTACCCCATCAAGCCATTCAGTACCCCCACAAGCCATCCAAAACCTCTAAGACATCCAGTACCCCCACAAACCATTCAGTACCACCACAAGCCATCTAAAACCTCTACAAGCCATCCAGCACCCCCACAAGCCATCCAGCACCCCCACAAGCCTTCCAAAACCTCTACAAGCCATCCAGTACCCCCACAAGCCATCCAGTAGCCCATCGAGCCATCCAAAACCTCTACAAGCCATCCAAAACCTCTACATGCCATCCAGTACCCCTACAAGCCATCCAAAACCTCTACAAGCCATCCAGTACCCCATAAAGCCATCCAGAACCCCTCACAAGCCATCCACCACATCTAGAAGACATCCAGTACCCCCACAATCCATGCAGTAACCCTACAAGCCATCCAGTACCCACACAAGCCATCCAGTACCCACACAAGCCATCCAGTACCCACACAAGCCATCCAAAACCTCTAAAAGAAATCCAGTATCACCACAAGCCATTCAGTACCACCACAAGCCATCCAGCACCCCCACAAACCATCCAGCACCCCCACAAGCCATCCAAAACCTCTACAAGCCATCATGTACCCACACAAGCCATCCAGTACCCCCACAAGACATCCAGTACCCCCACAAGACATCCAGTACCTCCACAAGACATCCAGTACCACCACAAGCCATCCAGAACCACCACAAGACAACCAGTACCCCATCAAGCCATCCACTACCACCACAAGCCATCCACTACCACCACAAGCCATCCAGTACCACCACAAGCCATCCAGTACCACCACACACCATCTAAAACCTCTACAAGCCATCCAGTACCCCCACAAGCCATCCAGTACCCCATCAAGCCTTCCAGCACCTCCACAAGTCATCCCGTACCACGACAAGCCATCCAGTACCCTATCAAGCTATCCAAAACCTCTACAAGACATGATGTACCCCCACAAGCCATGAAGTACCCCACTGAGCCATCCAAAACCTGTACAAGCCATCCAATACCCTCACAAGCCATCCAGGACCCATTGAGCCATCCAAAACCTCTACAAGCTATTCAAAACCTCTACAAGCCATCCAGTACCCCCACAAGCCATCTAGTACCCCCACAAGTCATCCAAAACCTCTTCAAGCCATCCAGTTCCCCCACAGGCCATCCAGTACCCCATTGAGCCATCCAAAACCTCTACAAGCCATCCAAAACATCTAAAAGAAATCCAGTACCCCCACAAGCCATTCAGTACCACCACAAGCCATCTAAAACCTCTACAAGCCATCCAGCACCCCCACAAGCCATCCAGCACCCCCACAAGCCTTCCAAAACCTCTACAAGCCATCCAGTACCCCCACAAGCCATCCAGTAGCCCATCGAGCCATCCAAAACCTCTACAAGCCATCCAAAACCTCTACATGCCATCCAGTACCCCTACAAGCCATCCAAAACCTCTACAAGCCATCCAGTACCCCATAAAGCCATCCAGAACCCCTCACAAGCCATCCACAACATCTAGAAGACATCCAGTACCCCCACAATCCATGCAGTAACCCTACAAGCCATCCAGTACCCACACAAGCCATCCAGTACCCACACAAGCCATCCAGTACCCACACAAGCCATCCAAAACCTCTAAAAGAAATCCAGTATCACCACAAGCCATTCAGTACCACCACAAGCCATCCAGCACCCCCACAAGCCATCCAAAACCTCTACAAGCCATCATGTACCCACACAAGCCATCCAGTACCCCCACAAGACATCTAGTACCCCCACAAGACATCCAGTACCCCCACAAGCCATCCAGAACCACCACAAGCCATCCAGAACCACCACAAGACAACCAGTACCCCATCAAGCCATCCACTACCCCCACAAGCCATCCAGTACCACCACAAGCCATCCAGTACCACCACAAGCCATCCAGTACCACCACAAGCCATCCAGTACCCCCACAAGCCCATCCAGTACCACCACACACCATCTAAAACCTCTACAAGCCATCCAGTACCCCCACAAGCCATCCAGTACCCCATCAAGCCTTCCAGCACCTCCACAAGTCATCCCGTACCACGACAAGCCATCCAGTACCCTATCAAGCTATCCGAAACCTCTACAAGACATGATGTACCCCCACAAGCCATGAAGTACCCCACTGAGCCATCCAAAACCTGTACAAGCCATCCAATACCCTCACAAGCCATCCAGGACCCATTGAGCCATCCAAAACCTCTACAAGCTATTCAAAACCTCTACAAGCCATCCAGTACCCCCATAAGCCATCTAGTACCCCCACAAGTCATCCAAAACCTCTTCAAGCCATCCAGTTCCCCCACAGGCCATCCAGTACCCCACTGAGCCATCCAAAACCTCTACAAGCCATCCAAAACATCTAAAAGAAATCCAGTACCACCACAAGCCATCCAGTACCCCCACAAGCCATCCAGTACCCCCACAAGATATCCAGTACCCCCACAAGACATCCAGTACCCCCACAAGCCATCTAAAACGTCTGCAAGCGATCCAGTACCCACACAAGGCATTAACTACCCCACTGAGCCCTCCAAAACCCCATCGAGCCATCCAGTTCCCTCACAGGCCATCCAGTACCCCATCGAGCCATCCAAAACCTCTACAAGCCATCCAGTACCCCCACAAGCCATCTAAAACCTCTACAAGCCATGCAGTACCCCCACAAGCCATCTAGAACCTCCACAAGCCATACAGTACCACCACGAGCCATCCACAACCTCTACAAGCCGTCCAGTACCCCCACATGCCGTCCAGTACCCAATCAAACCATCCAGTACCCCCACAAGCCATCCAGTAACCCCACAAGCCATCCAGTACCCCCACAAGCCATCCAGTACCCCCACAAGCCATCCAAAACCTCTACAAGCCATCCAGAACCCCCACATGCCATCCAGTACCCAATCAAGACCCCCCCAAGCCATCCAGTACCCCTCCAAACCATCCAGTACCCCCCAAGCCATCCAGTACCTCTACAAGCCAACCAGTACCCCTCACAAGCCAACCAGTACCCCCACAAGCCATCCATTACCACCTCAAGCCACCCAATAGCCCCACACGCCATCCAGTAACCCCAAAAGCACTCCAAAACCTCTACAAGCCATCCAGTACCCCCACAAGCAATCCAGAATCACCACAAACCATCCAGAATCACCACAAACCATCCAATACCCCATCAAGTCATCCAGTACCCCCACAAGCCATCCAGTACCCCCACAAGACATCCAGTACCCCCACAAGCCACCTAAAACTTCTGCAAGCGATCCAGTACCCACATAAGGAATCAAGTACCCCATTGAGCCATCCAAAACCTCTACAAGCCATCCATAACCTCTACAAGCCATCTAGTACCCCCACAAGTCATCCAAAATCTCTACAAGCCATCCAGTTCCCCATCGAGCCATCCAAAACTTATACAAGCCATCCAAAACCTCTACAAGCCATCCAGTACCCCACAAAGCCATCCCAAACCCCTCACAAGCCATCCAAAATATCTAGAAGACATCCAGTACCCCCACAACCCATGCAGTATCTCCACAAGCCATCCAGTACCCCATCAAGCCATCCAGCACCACCCATCAAGCCATCCAGCACCACCCATCAAGCCATCCAGCATCCCCACAAGCCATCCAAAACATCTACAAGCTATCCAGTACCCCCACAAGCCATCCAGTACCACCACAAGCCATCCAAAACCACCACAAGCCAACCAGTATCCCATCAAGCCATCCAATACCCCCACAAGACATCCAATACCACCACAAGACATCCAGTACCCCCACAAGACATCCAGTACCCCCACAAGACATCTAAAACTTCTGCAAGCCATCCAGTTCCCCCACAGGCCATCCAGTACCCCACTGAGTCATCCAAAACCTCTACAAGCCATCCAAAATCTCTACAAGCCTTCCAGTACACCATAAAGCCATCCAGTACCCTCACAAGCCATCCAAAACATCTACAAGCTATCCAGTACCCCCACAACCCATGCAGTACCCCATCAAGCCATTCAGTACCCCCACAAGCCATCCAAAACCTCTACATGCCATCCAGTACCCCTACAAGCCATCCAAAACCTCAAGCCATCCAGTACCCCATAAAGCCATCCAGAACCCCTCACAAGCCATCCACAACATCTAGAAGACATCCAGTACCCCCACAATCCATGCAGTAACCCTACAAGCCATCCAGTACCCACACAAGCCATCCAGTACCCACACAAGCCATCCAGTACCCACACAAGCCATCCAAAACCTCTAAAAGAAATCCAGTACCACCACAAGCCATCCAGCATCCCCACAAGCCATCCAGCACCCCCACAAGCCATCCAAAACCTCTACAAGCCATCATGTACCCACACAAGCCATCCAGTACCCCCACAAGACATCCAGTACCCCCACAAGACATCCAGTACCCCCACAAGACATCCAGTACCCCCACAAGCCATCCAGTACCCCCACAAGCCATCCAGTACCACCACAAGCCATCCAGAACCACCACAAGACAACCAGTACCCCATCAAGCCATCCACTACCACCACAAGCCATCCAGTACCCCCACAAGCCATCCAGTACCACCACACACCATCTAAAACCTCTACAAGCCATCCAGTACCCCCACAAGCCATCCAGTACCCCATCAACCCTTCCAGCACCTCCACAAGTCATCCCGTACCACGACAAGCCATCCAGTACCCTATCAAGCTATCCGAAACCTCTACAAGACATGATGTACCCCCACAAGCCATGAAGTACCCCACTGAGCCATCCAAAACCTGTACAAGCCATCCAATACCCTCACAAGCCATCCAGGACCCATTGAGCCATCCAAAACCTCTACAAGCCATTCAAAACCTCTACAAGCCATCCAGTACCCCCACAAGCCATCTAGTACCCCCACAAGTCATCCAAAACCTCTTCAAGCCATCCAGTTCCCCCACAGGCCATCCAGTACCCCATTGAGCCATCCAAAACCTCTACAAGCCATCCAAAACATCTAAAAGAAATCCAGTACCACCACAAGCCATCCAGCACCCCCACAAGCCATCCAGCACCCCCACAAGCCATCCAAAACCTCTACAAGCCATCATGTACCCACACAAGCCATCCAGTACCACCACAAGCCATCCATTACCCCCACAAGCCATCCAGTACCACCACAAGCCATCCAGAACCACCACAAGACAAACAGTACCCCATCAAGCCATCCACTACCACCACAAGCCATCCAGTACCCCCACAAGACATCCAGTACCCCCACAAGCCATCTAAAACGTCTGCAAGCGATCCAGTACCCACACAAGGCATTAACTACCCCACTGAGCCCTCCAAAACCCCATCGAGCCATCCAGTTCCCTCACAGGCCATCCAGTATCCCATCGAGCCATCCAAAACCTCTACAAGCCATCCAGTACCCCCACAAGTCATCCAAAACCTCTAAAAGACATCCAGTTCCCTCACAAGCCATCCAGGACCCCATTGAGCCATCCAAAACCTCTACAAGCCATTCAAAACCTCTACAAGCCATCCAGTACCCCCACAAGCCATCTAGTACCCCCACAAGTCATCCAAAGCCTCTTCAAGCCATCCAGTTCCCCCACAGGCCATCCAGTACCCCATTGAGCCATCCAAAACCTCTACAAGCCATCCAAAACATCTAGAAGACATCCAGTACCCCCACAACCCATGCAGTACCTCATCCAGTATCCCCACAAGCACTGCAGTACCCCCACAAGCACTGCAGTACCACCACAAGACATCCAAAACTTCCACAAGCCATCCAGTACCCCCACAAGCCATCCAGTACCCCCACAAGCCATCAAAAAACTCTACAAACCATCCAGTACCCCCACAAGTCATCCAAAACCTCTACAAGCCATCCAGTTCCCCCACAGGCCATCCAGTACCCCACTGAGTCATCCAAAACCTCTACAAGCCATCCAAAACCTCTACAAGCCATCCAGTACACCATAAAGCCATCCAGTACCCCACAACCCATCCAAAACCTCTACAAGCCATCCAGTACTCCCACAAGCCACCCAGTACCCCATCAAGCCATCCAGAACCCCATCAAGCCATCCAGTACCCCATCAAGCCATCCAGTACCCCATCAAGCCATCCAGTACCCCATCAAGCCATCCAGTACCACCACGAGCCATTCAAAACCTCTACAAGCCATCCAGTACCCCCACATGCCGTCCAGTACCCAATCAAGCCGTCCAGTACCCCCACAAGCCATCCAAAACCTCTACTAGCCATCCAGTACCCCATCAGGCCATCCAAAACCTCTACTAGCCATCCAGTACCCCATCAGGCCATCCACTACCACCACAAGCCGTCCAGTTCCACCACAAGCCGTCCAGTACCTCACAACCCATCCAAAACCTCTACAATACTCCCACAAGCCATCCAGTACCTCCACAAGCCATCCAAAACCTCTACTAGCCATCCAGTACCCCATCAGGCCATCCACTACCACCACAAGCCGTCCAGTACCCCACAACCCATCCAAAACCTCTACAAGCCATCCAGTACTCCCACAAGCCATCCAGTACCTCCACAAGCCATCCAGTACCCCACAAGCCATCCACAACCTCTACAAGCCATCCAGTACCCCCACAAGCCATCCAAAATCTCTACTAGCCAAAATCTCTACTAGCCATCCAGTACCCCTACAAGCGTTCCAAAACCTCTATAAGCCATCCAGTTCCCCATCAAGCCATCCAGTTCCCCATCAAGCCATCCAGTTCCCCATCAGGCCATCTATTACCCCACCAAGCCATCGAATACGCCCCCCACAAACCATCCAGTAACTCCCTCCATGCCATTCAGTGCCACCCATCCACTCAGGCCATACCTACCCATGCCATCCAGTACCCCCAGCCCTGGCCATCCAAAACCCCCCCTACCTATGCTGTGTGCACTGCGTGGTGGTGGGTCTTCTGCTGACTGCTTCTGTCTGTCACTCTGTCTCAGTGTCACTGTCTTTCACTGCTGCTCTCCCCAGTCTGACTCCTGCTGCATACTCCTTGGCGAGTTGGTGGGCTAGATGGTTATGTGAGTGACATCTGGACCCCTGTGGCACGCTGGCTCCGAGTCCCACTCTCCCCCCCACCCCGTAGTATCATCAGGTGCCTGGGCCCGAATGGTCAGTCCGCCACTGATCCCTTTAATACCAAATAAGAGAAATGAACATCTTGCCTACAAACAGATTGGGAATTTCAATTGCACAATAGTCAACCAAGCAAAGGACTTATTAACCCTTTGAGTGCCAGAGTAGGTGTGCAATGCATTGCTTTGCAATGCTTCGCGTACAGCTCTGGCATTCAAAAGGTTACGTTAAATGCCACTTATCCCCTTCCATGCCAGAAGCTCGGGCCATATCCTGTACCCTGTAGGCCAGACACATTTTCAGCATTTTTGCTATCCTTTTGTTTAGGCTTGATTTCCACTGTGAAATTTCTAGTTATATATGGAAAACTATATATTTTTTTTTATTTTTTTTTTTAACGAATTGAGCTTTTTCGTGGTACCTTACGTGAAGAGAATTTTTGTATCGTGGACAAAAAAAAAAGTGAAAATGTACTTAGTTTGCTAAAAACACATACTATGTATCAAAAACATTTACCTTAATTGCGAAACTTTCAATTATTTGAAAAAGCCCCGAGCAAAAAAAACAAAACAAAAACAAAACAAATTTGTATAGTTATACTTACGTCCGTGGCTAGTGCAAAGCCCTAATCACCAGGAGAGCAAAATGGCATTTTCAACTTTATGAACTAATATGCGCTTTCTAGTGGTTTTCTGGTAATGCTACCCTAAAAACAGTGAAATAGCTATGTAAAACTATATATTTCTGGAAAGTAGACATCCTGCTGCATCTAATAAGGGCCAACTTGCCTTCTTACCCCTAGCCTGGTGTGTCCAAATGTTTCCAGAAGGTGGCACTTCAGGAAGAAATTGGCATTTTCTTACATTACTGCCCGTTCAAATGTACTGAAATCTGTAAAAAAAAACATGGCATTTCCAACTGTATTAATTAGCTAGTGGTCTTAGTAGAAAAATGACACCCCATTGGTATGAGTTGACCTACCTCAGGGTGCACACAAAGTGCAAAATGACACCTACTGCAACCTCTGATTTTTCTCAAACATTACTTGTCTGTTCAAAAATGGTTATAACAACTACAGAAGTTACTAAAGTGTACAAAATCTATACCATTTTGGAAATAAGATAACCTGCAGCATCGAATGAGTGGTCACTTGCCTTTTTACCCAATAGTGGGTTCTCCATCCATTAGGACCTAGGATTCCCAACATCCACAAATAGACAATGGCTGGAAGTCATGGACCCCAAAAGTTGGAAAGCATACAGTTGAATACACACTGTACTGGGCCTTAGTACATATGTCCTATTCCTAATTGTAGGCCCCAACAGCTGGGAAGCCCATGGTTGGATACATCCGGATTCTGAAATTGGCCGTATGTACAAAGACCCCAAGTCAGGACGTATGTAACTGGGGGGGGGGGGCACCTCTCCAGCTTTTGGTAGATATGACTCCCAGATATTCACTTCTTTAGCAGAGGATACTGGGAGTTGTAGACCACAACAGATGGGGAGTCCAAGGATGATTTTCCCAATGACGTAAGAATAGGCCCTACGTATGAAGGGACCAATACTGAATGTGTTGAAATGGGATTCACAGCACCTCGAGCTAGCTATTGTCTGTTTGGGGATGATCGGAGTCATGGATCCCAACAGCACACAGCTGACTACACTCTGTATTACAGCCTGTTGCATAATCAGCTGACAGTTCATCAATGGAGCTTTTAAACTATTGAATGATAGAGATATCCACAGTGCATTGCAAACCTAACATTTAAGGGTTTAAAATATGCATTTACTGCAATGATAAGTACATTGTAGTAGCCTTGTTTCATGAGCTGAATATGAGAGAAATCGCTCTTCTAAGTAAAATAGGATTTTAAAGTTCTTTTGTGTTAAATCCATGGGGTTGAGACCCCCTCTTGGAGGGCAGGGCCCATCACAAAATACAGGGTCTTTGGGGTGGAGATTCCCTCCTTTTCCTCCAGCTTAAACCCCCACATTTCCCGTAATTCATATGACAACAGCCATAGCAAAAGAAATAAGCAGTTAAGAAGAAAAAATCTCCCAGGATTAAGATCCTCAGAGGACTCCTCTGCCCGGAGGAAGCAACATAAGTGAGGTTTTTCTCTGGGTCGGAGACCTGTGTTCAATATGGACTATAGAGAAAAGGATTTAACAGGAAAGAAGACATTCTATTTTCCTCTTACATCCAATATGGAACACAGTTACCATGGGCATATAAAGCATCCCAGATTCCAGAATAGAATGCCCACACTTCCCCATGATATTAGAATTCCCTAGGACCATTCGGGATCTAAATAACCGTCGGTGTCAAAGGACACACATGTAGCACAGTAAACAAGCCAGTGGGGCTCAAAAACCACTGAACAACAATCAACAGTAGAGAAAAGAAAAAGATCCCTAAACAGGCAAGACTTCCTGAAGGACCTTTCTGCCAAACCTAAAACATTGACCCGGTAGTATTTCGTGAAATTATGCAAGAAGGACCAAGTCGCAGTCTTGCACAGCTGTTCAGTCAAGGCCTGGTTCTTGTAGGGCCAAGACGCGCGCACTGATCTGGTGGTATGCACAGTGATCTTGAAGGGAACCAGTTTCTTCCTTCTCTCATATGCTTGGCATATGGTAGCCTTAATCCAAGAGGCAATGGTTACCTTGGATGCAGCCTGACTCACCCGAGGACCTTCAGTGATAACCAAAGAGTCAGCCTTACAAAAAGGCTTAATGTGATGCACGTACAACTTAAAGTGTCAGTAATGTGTTAATAACCTGACGTATTTGATGTCCGGTGGTAATTACAGATAATCGCCTAATTTCTGATTTTGGTTCGCTAGATATGAAGATACTAGCTTATAAAACTGCTAGGGCAAGTGAAGTTCGGTGACCATCTTTGAAACTCCCGTAATCAAGTCAGCTCCCATCTACCAGTCCTTCTGCTGGAGCACTCTCAGCAAATACCCGATTGGAAGGGGTGAGCAATTTCCTACGTCACAACTTTGAGTCCCATGATCCGGCTCTGCAGAACAGCCAGCGCATCACTGCAAAGAGGCTGGCTTTGACGTAGGATGACTGAAGTTTGTGCCTCAGCGAAATCCATCGAGTCTTGCGACTCAAAGCCAGATCTGACTGATGTACAAGTGAGTTGATGAAAAGGGGCGGGAGGGGAAGACTTCAGGAGCCAATCGGTCACAAAGTTGGAAGTACAGACAAAAAAAAACGCTATACGGTATAAAAAAAAAAGAGTAAGCATTAAATAATGCATAGTTTTTTGGGGACATTTCTATCCCTATAAGGCGGGACAATGGGTCAAGGCAAAAAAAGGGCACAACAATCTGATGGTTTTGGAACTCTGAGATAACCTTGATAAGAAACTCCTGAGAATTATGAAGGACCGCCTCATGCTGGTGAAACGCCGGGAAAGGGAGGCTTGCAAGACCGAGCTTGCAGCTCAGCTACCCTCCAAAACAGGGACACTTTCCATTTTCAATGTCAACTGACGCAAGTAGGTGGATGCTAGAGGCTCAAAGGGAGGTCTCTGAAGAATGGCCTAGACTAGACTGAGATAGCACAGAGGCATGGGGTCCTGAAAGTGCCTCCTGTAGAAAAGTTTTAACGTTTGGCATGACAGAGATTTGTCTCTGAAAAAGAACAGAGAGGGCTGAAATCTATAACTTGACAGGATGGAGGTCCCTCTTGACTCCATCCTGAAGGAAGGACAGCATCATGGGAAGGTCAAAGACATGTGGGGACATATTCTTGTCTGCACACCACCAGTGAAAATGGACCAGACCCATTGGTATGCCTTAAAGTAGAGCTGTCAAAGTTCAGTCCTTAAAGGGATAGTAATGTTTCACAATAACAGCAGCTCCAATTAATCTTCGTAGTATTTGGGCCATGGAGAGTGTTATTTCAATACTGTCAGAGTTGTAGTTCAAGAGTAATTGAATGATAAAATATCCCCCTCCTGTCCCTTTTACCTAGTGTAAGCCACCTACCCTCAGATGTGGAATCTGGTCTCTTGATCAGATAGATCACAGCAAGGAATGATCTTCTTACTGTGAACATAAGGAAAACATTGCCCCTTTTAAACAGGTTTTTCCTTATGCTCACTGAAGCAGTCTTGCTGCTCTGAGGTGAGCAGTGTTACATCAGTAAAAGGGGCCCGAGGGGGATATTTTATCATTCAATTACTCTTGAACTACAACACGGGCGGTATTGAAATAACACTCTCCATGGCCCTAATACTATGAAGATTAATTGGAGCTGCTTTTATTGTGAAACATCACTATCCCTTTAAGGGCCAGGATTTAACCCTTTGGCACTCAAAGGGTTAAGGATTTGCCTGTTTAAGAACGGGTGAATGTCAAAATTAATGAGCCACCGATTATCTCACTGTGCTTAATCAGGAAATCCGTACATCCTAGCCTGTTGGTGGTCCTTGATGACTGAACTTGGACAGTCCTGCCTTAGAGTAAACCAGCTTCTGAGTCTGGATCATGGTGGAGATGACATTGTCAGAATGGTGACCTCAAGAGCCATGCCTTCAAGGCCAGTCTTTCCACATACCATAAGGAGCCCTTGAGCAACACATCCAGTATGGGCAGAAGGCGAATCGGATACTGGATGGTGGGGCTGACCAGGTCTGCAAACCATGCCCTCCTTGACCAGAATCGAGCTATAAGGATAAACATCTCCCTGTCCTCTACCTTTCCAGACCACCCTGCGGATGAGAGGAATTGGGGGGAACATATAGGACAGGTGAAAACTCCACTGGATGGATATTTCATCCTTTCCAAAAGCTAAGGAACTCTCACGCAAGCAAAGAACATTGGATCCTTCCTGTTCTCCCTGGTCATCATGATGTCTATCACTGGGACCCCCCTCAGTATTGTACCATCGGGTAGAAAGCTATGTGCTTTCCTTTGCAAGAAAGAAACGATTGTTGGAAAGTTGAGACAACAAAGTGCTTTTGCCACCAGTAGTATCATTAATGATCTGTTTCAGGTCAGGCCTTAAAAGGGCAAGGACACTAGTGACTTCTTAGAACATTGTGGCCTAAGATTTGGTCTTTGGACCAAAGTGCGGAGCACAAAAACAGAAAAGGCTGATGATTTGGCAGAAAACCTAGCAGCATCAAACAACACCTCAGTAATATTGGCATAGCGTCCATGATGTTTGGTACCAAGACCAACATGTCTTCTTTAGGCACGCATAACTTCTGGACAGCTGTTCATCCCAGATGGCAATGGCCAGGCAGAGGAAAAATAGGCCTCAGTGGCTGTAAAATTGGCCTTGAACATCAGCCTGGTCCTTGAGAGCCACAGCATCCAGCAGGGCAAGGGCAGTGTTCTTCCCCAAGGGGCGAGATGGGAGGGTGGGGTCAGGTCTGTGGCAGGGCAGGAGAGAAGCCCACTGCTCCAGAGCCTCAGCTTTGAGAAGCGTTTGATAAGGTAAAGTCTCCGATCAGGAGTTTTCCGCTTATCCATAAGGATCTGATCAAGAGTCTTGGGGGGGATTCTTTCTGCACCTCTCAAAAATGTCCAAACAGGTAGACCCCCCTATCTGCTGGGTCATAGACTGGAAAGGTCTCCAATACCACCTTAATGAGTCCCTCAATGGCGGGGGCAGGATCAGCCTCATCGGAATCTCCATAAGAAAAAGAATAATCCTCATCCACAGAATCCAACTCTTCCTCAGAGGACACGCCAAAAACTTGAGTATACCCTCAAATACAGTGTCAGCTTGGTTGAAGGTGGGCAGGTTTCCAAAAATGGAGAACCCCCTGAACTGCAGAATAGTGTTTTAACACATGCAGACTCTGGTTCAGTGTTGGAGGGGCCTGGAAGGGGGGGAGGGGGTCAAGGCCAGAGCAAAAGAGGGGCATGGAGACGCAAAGCACTCTCTTGGAAGCCCAGAACGACAAGGGGAACAGTGGGTAAGGGAAGTGAGGGAAACCTCCAAATCTTTAGCCTAGGTACTTCCGCATATGCCCCATAGTGTCAGACTTGTCCCTGAGAGAGTATCTAAATCTAATAAACTAGAATCAATGTCCCCAGACTAAAGTTAGAAACCCAGAACTACAAAAAAAAGTGCACTTATGTGGTATGCAAAGGGTTAATCTGGAGAAAGAGAGTAAGGACGGTCAGGTTCTGTGCAGGACAAGCAAGGCAGAAATAAGATGGCCACCAGTAAGTGTATGTCAGCCAATCGGAAGAAAGACTGGGGAACAGGGCATTATGGGAACTGTAGTCTTCTCCCTTGCTTGTTGCCTAGCAATGCATGTTACTGTGGCCATGAGCCGCAGTGTGGTCCATGCACACTCTGACTGTTGTAGCCCAAATGGTTGCAGAGGTATGTCACAGATTCGTTTTCCCCATATAATTCAATGGACCAAAGATGGCTGCGGGCGGGCTCCCATTCTAAAGGAACCACTACACAAATCGATCCCAATGAAAACGGGAAAAGCCTTAAAAACCCCAGGGAAAAAAGTCCTAGTAGTGGGGGAGCAGACATAAGCCCTCCAAAGCACCCAATACAAGTCCAAAAGAGCAGTGAAATGGTTAACTTTCAGAAAAAAAGACAGCAGCCATCTGTAATTCAAGACCCTGCTGAGAGAACATAGAGTCATATTGCGTTCAAAATCATAGCATAAGTACACAGGGGGTAAAGATAGCTCAGAATGTGGCATACAGTGGACCAAGGCACTCAAATGGTTACTCACTGATCCTCTTTCTTCAGGTTACCTTCATAGGAGAGGGCAGAATCTCACAGAGACTCAGCCATGAGGAACAGACTTGTCATAAAGTCAACCTCCACAGGGCAAGAAAAGCCCACAAAGCACTTGTGAACTGGGCAATCCAACTCAAGGGAAGCCCAGGGATGGTATCCCACCTAATGGGGTTACTAAACAGCCCCATATCCAAAGAAAAAACTTAATAAAAACTAACAGGATGGCCACTGCATCTCCAAATACTTTTCAGGACACATGAATTCTGGTAAATGTGCAGGGGGTTGAGCTGGAGGAAGAGGAGGGAGTTTTCAGCCACCAAAGACCCTTTTAGTGATGTGCCCTGCCCTCGAGGACAAGGGATTCAACCCTATAGTACTCGCGTTTCACATGGGATAAAAGAGAAAGTCGTAACTGAACACTCAATATTATCAACACACAATGGTGGAATGTTGCATACATCCATTCTGGCATTGTTATGAATGCAGCGTCTTAAAGGGATAGTAATACTTAAAATGTAAAAAAAAAAAAAATATGTTGTAGGGTTTATCCCCCTGAGTAAAACAAGAGTACTCCCACTGCTGAAAGGCGTTTCATTCAAAAGTTATTAATTTTGAAAGTTTATTTTTTTAGGTGTACTATCACAGTGGCCTGAAATTGTACAGTGGCGCTGTTGCTACACCATCCTATGGAGATTTATGGTCCCGGGACCAGAGCTGTCCATAGGATCGTGTAGCAACAGCACCATTGTACAATTTCAGGCCACTGTGATATTGCACCTAAAAAATTCAACTTTTAAAATGAATAACTTTTGAATGAAACACCTTTCAGCAGTGGGAGCACCCTTGTTTTACTCAGGGGGATAAATCCTACAACATATTTTTTTTACATTTTAAGTATTACTATCCCTTTAATGAATAAAGGCACGTGGTCTGGATTCCATTGCACTGTGTAATTGTATCAAAGATTGTATTTAGAGATTCCTTAATGGTCTTAACTGACAGGTGTTATTACTGGATACATTTCAAATGTAATCTAGGCCACGTGTTAATCAAAACCGCCTCCAGAGAGACCAAGAATCCAGGGTCATGATCGATAATGTAAACAGGAACAACTCAATCGCAAGTCAACTGTAGTGTAGGAGGAAAATTAGACTGCGCAACTCTTAAAGTGGAACGCTCACTCAGCTTAGAGTGACCCCCAATTAATTATTCATATAGTAATTTGCATACCAATACTTGTATGATCCTGAATAACTCAGGCATTATCGAGAAATCCATCTTGTTCAGAAACTGACGGGCAGGCTTCTTGCTGTAGCTGCATCTGTGCTGTCAGTCACTTCCTGTTACCTTAAGGCACAATGCAACTCCCCCTCACCAGTCCTGGAGGAGACCGGAATGGACAGCGCAGACTCACAGATGCCTCTTCAGCAAGATGTCTGCAATGATGCCTGCCAGTGAGTCTTTCTGAACAAGTTGGATTTCTCAATAATGCCGGACTTATTCAAGATAATACTAGTACTGATATGCGTATCGCTATGTGAATAATGATTATGGGGGCACTTTAATTTGAATGAAAGTTCCGCTTTAAATGCAATAAAATACAAGGTAATTCAGATTTCAGTGGCATTCTAGAGCTTTCAAGTAACATTTTAGGCTGTGTACATTTTGCAATATGCTATTTCTCTCCTAGGCTACACTAGGCAGACGTGTTCCTTATTAGACTAACACACATGGCCCAAAGTGCCTACCATGCATCTCAGAAAAAGGAAAATATTACCTCTTATCCCGGGCTTTGAAAGAAGAAGCTCTGCAGCAAGAACCATAGTCATGGAGGTGGTGCATCCCTCATCTGGCCGTGATGGTAAGGATGGGGGAGAGGGACAAGCAGCAGCAGATGTGGAGGAGGTCAGCTGGTGGGCATCATGTAGTGGTAGGGCAATCTGCAGTTTCCGTGTATGTCACTGGTGCCGCTGGGGAGGCTGCGACTGCTGGTGGAGACTTTATGGAGGAGGCCGATGTGGGCTCAAGAGAAAGCATTGTCACCTTCTGTGCCACCACCTCTTCAGCGGAGTGCCATCTGAGTGAGGCTGCTGGGCCCGTCGAGATGTCGAGGCTATCTGGAGAAGAGAGGACATATAAATCAGTCACGGGTCTGTGGCAGCAAAGTTGTAACAGAGTGGTACTTCTCAGACAGGTCCAGCAAAGCTCGCTAACAACTGTGTTAATCACAATGGCTGAGCCTCTGATCAACCTGCTTTTGCTCAAGTTGAGAGAGCCTCAAGTCCTGGCCTGTTAGTGGGCCCAAAGGTTACAGGGTGAGAACCATGGATATCGGGGACAAAATATGTTTTTAAACCCTTGAATGCTTGAGATGTGTACTACTTAGGGTGAAGCAATGCTTTGAAGACCTATTTAGCATTCATGGAGTTGAAAACAATAGTTTACACTTTGAGTGGCAGTGCTCTATGCAACGCAATGTGTTGCATACCCCCCTGGCACTCAAAGGGTTGAGATAGGGGGTTTGTTTTTGAAATTGGGATCTGACCTCTAGAGTGCATTTGGTTTGCCAGACACAGGGTTGGGCAACTTGGGGCCTTCCAGTTGTTGTGAACTACCACTCCAATCATCACTGGCCGCGGGCAGAGGCCACAGCAACTGGAGGACCTCAAGTTGTCTAACCTCAGCCTAAACCAAGGGGACATTCTTGTGACCCTTAGGCCGTTGTCCTGCCTAAGGGGTGTCCAAATCATTGCTTTGCTAATACCTTGCTGATACATTGTACATTCCTATGGTACTTGTGGGGTAAAGGGTAGGTTTGACTTAACATTTTGGGATGGATACTTAGGAAATTGGGGCAAAATGTACAAATTTCTCAATTTGAGGATCAGAGTAGGGCCCAACTCTTTGATCTGTAACTGGAGGCTTTTGTACCCCCACAAATATGGGGGGGCAGCATTTTTACTGTCTCTTTGCCCGCCCCCCAATAGTAGAGGAGCTTCTGATCCTCTTCCCGGTCTGACAGGAAGCTGCTCATTGTGCTGGGCGAGCAGCTTCCTGTCAGACTGGGGTAGAGGATACAGAAACTCCTCTACCTGCGGTCCGCTCTGCTCGGCCACGCTACAAGGTGGTGACCGGCAGGAGGGAGCACCGTGCAGTGCACTCCCTTCCTGCTGGTCACCCAGAGCCTGTGCTCCCCTGACCAGTGTGCCTAGTGCCTGGGGGGGGGATTTCTACATTATCTGTCCCACCATGATTTCCTGCAGGGGATGCGTATCCCCCCCCATCCCCCCCGGTTCCTACTCCCCTGTCTGGTCATAAACCCTCTGAGTGCCAGAGGGGTATGGAATGCATTGCCTTGCAATGCCTTCCGTACCCCACTGGCACTCAAAGGAATAAGGTGCTGAACAACTTGCAACAACTGAAGATGCTTTTCTTGCCACCAGCCTACACAAGGTCCAGGCAAGAGTGGTGTCAAACCTTCGTGACAATATAGTGAAAAGTTTGGTCACCATGGACAGTCTCAGCATGTGTATCCAGGGGTTTAAGGTTCATGACCACTGTTTGTCCTGCACAAATGCATCTCCTAGACTTGTCCTCCATGGTCACCTTCACTTACGCCTAGCAGACGTCATTGGCGTTTCCAGTGCTCCTTACGTACATGTGATCCTATGTCTGACTCTGCTGCTTGGCACTAGGGTGCTGTAGGTGACTCTTCCAGTCCAGGTTTTGGTAAGCACACCCAAAGAAGAAAAAAAAAAAAAAAAAAAAAAAAAAACACATTTAAAATTTCTGGAGTGCAACCAGTTTTGACCAAAATAACTAAAAGCAAATATACAAAGTATTGGTGCACATACATCCAAATTTTTATCACCATTAACCCTTTACTCTGCGGCATTGTGCCTGCATATCACTACTATATTTAAAGATGAGGATTTAGTTACATTATATGGCCATAGAATGCTAAGCTTGCCACCAACGCCAAGTTACCTCATTTTGGCAAGTACCTAACCTTAACATGCTTTGTCTTATGAGCTGAATCTCTCCTACTTTAGATATTTACTAACCTTAATTTACTTTATCCTGAGAGCTGAGTCTTGGTCAGCTTTACTCATTAATGGAGAGAGACTCTCTGACAGACATTATATAGTGTCCTAGAGACAATGAGCATTGCACCTGGGGGTGGTAGGGGTGCCTAAACCAATAGAAGCTGGTCAAAGCTTCCAAAAGTACAATTCCAGTCCAGGTTTTGGTAAGCACACCCAAAGGAAAAAAAAAAAAAAACATTTAAAGTTGCTGGAATCCAACCAATTTTGACCAAAATAGCTAAAAGCAAATATACAAAGTATTGGTGCACATCCACATATACAAAGTATTGGTGCACATCCAAATTTTCACCCCCATTAACCCTTTACTCTGCGGCATTGTGCCTGCATATCACTACTATATTTAAAGACAAGGATTTAGTTACATTATATGGCCATAGAATGCTAAGCTTGCCACCAACGCCAAGGTACCTCATTTTTGGCAAGTACCTAACCTTAATATGCTTTGTCTTTTGAGCTGAATCTCTCCTGCTATAGGCATTTACTAACCTTAATTTACTTTATCCTGAGAGCTGAGTCTTGGTCAGCTTTACTCATTAATGGAGAGAGACTCTCTGACAGACATTATATAGTGTCCTAGAAACAATGAGCATTGCACCTGGGGGTGGGAGGGGTGCTTAAACCAATAGAAGCTGGTCAAAGCTTCCAAAAGTACAATTCCAGTCCAGGTTTTGGTAAGCACACCCAAAGGGAAAAAAAAAACACACACACACACACATTTAAAATTGCTGGAATCCAACCAATTTTGACCAAAATAGCTAAAAGCAAATATACAAAGTATTGGTGCACATCCAAATTTTCACCCCCATTAACCCTTTACTCTGCGGCATTGTGCCTGCATATCACTACTATATTTAAAGATGAGGATTTAGTTACATTATATGGCCATAGAATGCTAAGCTTGCCACCAACGCCAAGGTACCTAATTTTTGGCAAGTACCTAACCTTAAAATGCTTTGTCTTATGAACGAACTCTCTGCCACTTTAGGCATTTACTAACCTTAATTAACCTGAGAGCTGAGTCTTGGTCAGCTTTACTCATTAATGGAGAGAGACTCTCTGACAGACATTATATAGTGTCCTAGAGACAATGAGCATTGCACCTGGGGGTGGTAGGGGTGCTTAAACCAATAGAAGCTGGTCAAAGCTTCCAAAAGTACAATTCCAGTCCAGGTTTTGGTAAGCACACCCAAAGGAAAAAAAAAAACACATTTAAAGTTGCTGGAATCCAACCAATTTTGACCAAAATAGCTAAAAGCAAATATACAAAGTATTGGTGCACATCCACATATACAAAGTATTGGTGCCCATCCAAATTTTCACCCCCATTAACCCTTTACTCTGCGGCATTGTGCCTGCATATCACTACTATATTTAAAGACAAGGATTTAGTTACATTATATGGCCATAGAATGCTAAGCTTGCCACCAACGCCAAGGTACCTCATTTTTGGCAAGTACCTAACCTTAATATGCTTTGTCTTTTGAGCTGAATCTCTCCTGCTATAGGCATTTACTAACCTTAATTTACTTTATCCTGAGAGCTGAGTCTTGGTCAGCTTTACTCATTAATGGAGAGAGACTCTCTGACAGACATTATATAGTGTCCTAGAAACAATGAGCATTGCACCTGGGGGTGGGAGGGGTGCTTAAACCAATAGAAGCTGGTCAAAGCTTCCAAAAGTACAATTCCAGTCCAGGTTTTGGTAAGCACACCCAAAGGAAAAAAAAAAACACACACACATTTAAAATTGCTGGAATCCAACCAATTTTGACCAAAATAGCTAAAAGCAAATATACAAAGTATTGGTGCACATCCAAATTTTCACCCCCATTAACCCTTTACTCTGCGGCATTGTGCCTGCATATCACTACTATATTTAAAGATGAGGATTTAGTTACATTATATGGCCATAGAATGCTAAGCTTGCCACCAACGCCAAGGTACCTAATTTTTGGCAAGTACCTAACCTTAATATGCTTTGTCTTATGAACGAACTCTCTGCCACTTTAGGCATTTACTAACCTTAATTAACCTGAGAGCTGAGTCTTGGTCAGCTTTACTCATTAATGGAGGGAGACTCTTTGTCACAGACATTATATAGTGTCCTAGAGACAATGAGCATTGCACCTGGGGGTGGGAGGGGTGCTTAAACCAATAGAAGCTGGTCAAAGCTTCCAAAAGTACAATTCCAGTCCAGGTTTTGGTAAGAACACCCAAAGGAAAAAAAAACACATTTAAAATTGCTGGAATGCAACCGATTTTGATCAAAATAGCTAAAAGCAAATACACAAAGTATTGGTGCACATCCAAATTTTCATCACCATTAACACTTTACTCTGCGGCATTGTGCCTGCATATCACTACTATATTTAAAGATGAGGATTTAGTTACATTATATGGCCAGAATACATTGGTGTTTCCAGTGCGCCTCACTGCGCACATGTGATCTTATGTCTGACTCTGCTGCTTGGCACTAGGGTGCTGTAGGTATCTGGTCCAAGTTGAAAAAGAGAATGGCACTGGTTATATAATACTACAGTTCAGTATGTCATTCTCCATGGGACTGAATCTCTGCTTCCTGGGATTCTGGGGCAGTAGTAGGAGACCCTGCAATTTCTTTCTCCCCACCGCTCCACCCCAAGTGTCCCTGGGATAGACACACCATCTCTCTCTAGGGGCCACGTGACTATCTACCTGCCCTTCCTTCTTTCACACTACTCCGTCCCTCTGTGTTTCCCTTTCCCCCTCGGTTTCGGTGGTTGCCCAGGACCACCATCATCCTCTGGGCTAGCTGGTTTCATGCCCTGCCATCTTCCTCATGCTCCTTACACCCTGCACCAGCAGACACCCCCCTTCTAACACACCTATTCCATACCTCCAAAGTGTCCCTCTTTAGGAGGGACAGTCCCTCTTTTAGACCCAAATTCCTCTGTCCCTCTTTTTAGGAAATCAGACTGTGTGGTGTGTATATAAGTGTAACATTGCTCCGCAGCAATAAAACTCACATTAATCTTCATTACATGGGTTTATAAATTACTCTGTGTAAACAGAAAACCTTTGGTCTTGTTAGAAGTCATTTATTAGGCATCAATAGGTCATGAAATAGCCTAAACATTATTAATGCCCCGCTCACCAGCCATGCCCACAGCAACACCCCTTAAAACACGTGTCCCTCTTTGGCAATTTGAAATGTTGGGAGGTATGCTATTCTCTTACACTACCCAAATACATACTCCCCACAGGAAAAAAGAAAATTAACCAATGAGAAGAAGTGTAAAACAAAAAGATACCCAAATGAAAACGTAACAACTAAATATACTGCAAACAGAAAAAAAAAAAAAAATCAACGAGAGATGGAGACATGGGGATCTGTGAATGTGTATAGAAGCTACACATGTGGTGCATTAGTGATGTGTGTGTAGATGTATATGTGTAGAAATACAAAGCTGTAAATCAACTCTCATGTCTCTGCACCTTCAGTGCCTGTGCATTGTGTCCCAACGAGACAAAGCTCAGAACAGAGATAAAAATATATATTTAGCGATTGTCCTCGTTTGAACACCCTTGATCTACACCAGGGCTGCCCAAGTCCAGTCCTCAGGGCCACCAACAGGCCAGGATGTAAGATTTCCCTGATTACACACAGGTGAGTCAGTCACAATGAATGATCCACTGATTATCTCACCTGTGTGTAATCAGGGAAATCCTTACATCCTGGCCTGTTGGTGGCTCTGGAGGACTGGACTTGGACAGCACTGCTATAAGACCAAGGGTATTTTCTCTGTGAAGGAAACAGTGGGTGGGGCTGGGGTCATGTCAGGAGTGTGGGTGTGGCTATGGGTGGAGCTTCAAGCACCACCAACAGGCCAGGATGTGAGGATTTCCCTGATTACACACAGGTGAGATAATCAGTGGATCATTCATTGTGACTGACTCACCTGTGTGTAATCAGGGAAATCCTTACATCCTGGCCTGTTGGTGGCGCTTGAGGACTGAACTAGGACAGTCCTCGTCTAGACCAGTGGTTCCTATCCTCAGGGAACGCAAACAGGCCAGGTTTTTTAGGATTCCCCTACTTGTACCAACATCTCCTAATAAGAACCCCCACTTACATTACTATAACCAGAAAAGACCAATGACCCCTTATGTCCTTATTCAAGGAAATAACTTTGTCAGTCTGTTCTGGAGGTCATGGAGGCGGACATGACAGTAGGATCACAGGACCTCATACTCCTAACAGTCATGCTTCTTTAACTATTTGAGTGCCAGAGGGTAAGGGTTAAGGAGAAGTGCGGCATACAAAGCAGATCACCCCCCTCGGGTACCTAAAAGGTTATGTTCAGTATGAAATAACAGCCAGCAACTGTCCTGTCACGTCAGAGACCTGACATTCGGGAGTGACTGAAGATCTGATCTCTAACACAGACTTTCACAGGGGGACTTTATTTCCTGGTCATAGTACTGTATGTTACAGTATTAATAGGAGATGATAGATCTCCTTTAACCCTTTGAGTGCCAAAGCTTCAATGCGTTGATTACCCCCTCTGGCACTCAAAGGGTTAATTCGCCTGTAAGTAGGGAACTCTGGAATACACTGCCCGTTATGGGTCTCTGACGACTGGGCTGGGAACATCTACTCTGTGTTGTCTCACTTGGACTTTACCTTGATCACGCTGTTTGTTTTAAGACCACTAGAGGTCAGGGTAGGACAAGGAACACATTTAGTGGCATACTCAATTGAGTAAAATACATTGCAAGTATCATTCAGTAGAAGTTCATAGATGAATCTTAAATAAGAATTTACAAACCCATTTCCTACACATTGAGAAGTAATGATTTGCAGTTATTGCTGGCGTTCAAGGAATGAACCATGACAGTTAATTTTGAATGCATCCTTATTTTAACACATTAATTCTAATTCGTTAAATGCTGAAGTGGGCTTTTGGTGTACATATATTATTACTTAAAGAGATAGTAATGTTTCAAAATAAAAGCAGCTCCAAATAATCTTCATAGTATTTGGGCCATGGAGAGTGTTATTTCAATACTGTCAGAGTTGTAGTACAAGAGTAATTGAATGATAAAGTATCCCCCTCCTGCCCCTTTTACCTAGTGTAAGTCACCTCCCCTCAAATGTGGAATCTGGTCTCTTGACCGGACAGCTCACAGCAAGGGACAATCTTCTTACTGTGATCATAAGGAAATCCCTGCCCCCCTTGACAGGTTTTTCCCTTATGTTCACTGAAGATTGTCTCTCTCTGTGATCCATCTGGACAGTCTTGCTGTTTTGAGGTGAACAGTGTTACATCAGTAAAAGGGGCGGGAGAGGGATACTTTATCATTCAATTACTCTTGTACTACAACTCTGAGAGCATTGAAATAACACTCTCTAATGCCAAACTACTATGAACATTAATTGGAGATGCTTTTATTTTGAAACATTACTTTCCCTTGAATGTGATGTCATAATATAGGGGTTCATTTACATAACTGTGAATTAATCAGATTTCATTATGGAGAATGCACCAATCACAAGGCTCATTCTAATTTCAGTAGAGAACTCTGCTTAGTTTACAAAAGCATGGAGGGTCTAGTGAAACCTATCCTGTAGTCCAGTGGTTCTCAACCCGTGGGTCGGGACCCCTTAGGGGTCGAATGACAATTTGCCAGGGGTCGCCTAAAACAATCAGATATTTATATTTCGATTCATAAAAGTAGCAAAATTACAGCGATGAAGGAGCAACAAAAATAATTTTACTGTTAGGGGTCACCACAACGTGGGAAATTTTATCAAAGTGTCATGGCACTAGAAAGGTTAAGAACCGCTGCTGTAGTCGGTGCTGGGCAACCTGCGGCCACTACAATTTTCAACATGCCCTGTATTAGGCCAGCATCTCAGGAATCAACCAAAAACTACATAAACTACCAAGAAAATCTTAATTCAACTGGCCCTATAGCTGACTGTGCCCCTGTTTTGTCCCTGCTGCACTAATGGTTAGTTAGTTTTAAAGCAGAACTTTCATCTTGTATCAAGTCACCCTCAGATAATTAAACATATGGCAATAAGAGGATTTTAGTCTTACCTGTTAAAGCCTTCTCTCTTAGTCCATACAGGTTACTGGTAAACTCTGGGAGGCGATCTGCCCCTTTAAGTAGGCAAGAACATTTCTCTAAATGTATGCAGGGGGTGGAGCCTCCCTTCCCTCCTCAGCTACATCCTAGCCAGCTAGCGACAAAATGATTTGAGACACTAATAACTGACCAGAAATAGGAGAGAAGAAGACTCCTGTGAGCATGCCCCGAAGGACTCCCACGTATTGCCACAGGAGAGCCATGCATGGTCTCTTGACAGGGTGGGAGACCAGTAACCTGTATGGACTAAAAGAAAAGGATTTAACAGGTAAGACTAAAATCTTCTTTTCTCTGTCGTCCAATACAGGTTACTGGTAACTCTGGGATGTCCAACCACTGAGTTTCCCAGAGGCGGGAAGAAGGCAAGGACCAGGCACAAGACCCCCAAAGTCACCAGAACCTCTATGAACCAAACGGTCAGAGATCCCAACAAAACTGAAGTGTCAACGGACACGAAACAGGGGTAAAAACACCCCATGAACTGTTACACAGCACACTGAACTAGAGTCAACAGGGCTCAACAGCAAGTAAGCACTAAGAACCTGAGAAGAAGATCCTAGACAGGCAAGACTGCCTCCAGGACCTTCCTTCCAAAGCTGGCATCAGCCGAAGCCAGGACATCCACACGGTAGTGCTTCAAAAAGGTGTGCACATAGGACCAAGTGGTCGCCCTGCAGAGCTGATCAGCAGACGCTTGATTCTTATAGGCCCAAGAGACACCAATAGACCTGGTGGAATGAGCCATTACCTGAAAGGGAACATGCTTATTCCTCAACTCGTAGGCCCTACGAATAGTGGCCTTGATCCATGACGCAATAGTCACTTTGGATGCAGGTCTTCCTGCCCTAGGACCCTCAGGAATGATGAACAGAGTATCAGACTTTCTGATAGAGTCAGTGCGATGGACATAAAACTTGAGACAACACACCACATCCAACAAGTGGAGATCTCTTTTCTTGTCAGAAGAGGGATTAGGGCAGAAAGAAGGCACTACAATCTACTGATTGATGTGAAACTCGGAGACCACTTTAGGTAAGAACTCCTTAGAGGTGCGAAGCACTGCCTTATCCTTATGAAACACCAGATAAGGTGGTTTACAGGATAGAGCTTGCAACTCCACAACTCGGAGAACAGACACAATCTCCAAAAGGAAGGCCATCTTCCACTTCAAGAGACGTAAAGGAATAGTAGCCAAAGACTCAAAGGGAGGACGTTGGAGAACTCCCAATACCAAATTAAGGTCCCACTGAGGAGCTGGACTCCAAAAGGCAGGACGCACATGAGCAACGCCCTGGAAGAAAACCCCAACATCAGGAATGATAGCAATGCGTTTCTGGAAAAAGACAGAAAGCAGCGAAGTCTGAACCTTAAGAGAACTCAGACTGAGTCCCTTGTCCACATCGTCTTGCAAAAAAGCCATGAGACAGATCTCTGTCAGCACACCAAGACACAAATGTCGACCAGACACGGTGATAAATCTTGGAAGAAACAGGCTTAGGGGCACTAAGCACAGTAGACACCACAGCAGAAGAAAACCCTTTCTTCCTTAAAATCGAGGATTCAACCTCCAGGCCATCAAATTGAGCCAATGAACATCTTCCTTCCACAGGTAACCCTGCAGAAGAAGATCTGGACGAGAGGGTAGCGGAAAGGGCTCCGCCACTGATAAGGCCAGAAGCTCCGGATACCAGGACTGACGAGGCCAGTTCGGAGCGATCAGAATTACAGGACAATGTTCCACTTTCAATTTCTGTAATACACTTATCAGCATTGGAAGAGGAGGAAAAATGTAGGCCAGGGAGAATGTCCAGGGAATGGACATTGTGTCAGCAGCCAGAGCTAGAGAGTCTCTCCACCGACAGCAAAATGCCGGTACCTTCCTGTTGTGTCTCATAGCCATCAGATCCACTAGGGGCATCCCCCATCTCTGAGTTAGGAGTTGAAACACCTCGGTATGCAGCTCCCACTCTCCGCTGTCGACTGTGTGATGACTGAGAAAGTCTGCCATGACGTTGTCTACTCTTGGAATGTGCACTGCGGAAATGACAGGAACATGAACCTCTGTCCAAGACAAGATGGCCTTGACCTCTAACCAAGCGGCGAAACTTCTTGTTCTGCCTTGTCTGTTGATGTAAGCCACTGCCGTGGCGTTGTTGGACTCCACTCGGACTGGACAGTCCTCCAGTTGAGACTCCCAATGACAGAGAACATGAAATATTCCTCGAAGTTCCAGAATGTTGATGGGGAGAAGGGACTCCACCATGGACCACTTCCCCTGAGTGCTGAAGCGACCCAGAACAGCTCCCCAGCCCAAGAGGCTGGCATCCGTTGTGACCTTGGTCCAGTAGGGAATCAGGAAGGATCTCCCCTTCAGGAGACTGGAAAGGTCCAGCCACCACTCCAAGCTCAACTCTACATGAGGAGGAAGTAAGACCGATAGCTTCTGATGATCTGGTCGGTCCCTGCATGTCTGTATCACAAATCTCTGAAGTTCCCTGGTGTGTGCCATGGCAAATGGAACCGCCACTATCGTGGAAATGAACTTCCCCACCAGAGAAGACAGCTTCAGAACTGGGATCCGATCCCGGGATAGAATCGTTGAGACTCTTTGGGCAATTTGATGGGCTACCTCGTCCGGTAGAAACACCATGCACTTCTGAGTATCGAACAGAAGACCCAGGAAGATCAGTTGCTGGGATGGGACAAGGTCCGACTTGCCAAGTTGACAATCCAACCGTGATGGGTAAGGACTTGAATGCAGTTCTGGACCTGCTGATGAAGAAGGTCCGCAGAGGAGGCTTTCAAAAGCAAGTTGTCCATGTAGGGAGTCACTCTGATGCCGTCCCGGATGGAGAACGGATATCAAGGCCCCAGAACCCGTTGGAAAACCTGAGGGGCCATTGTCAAATCAAATGGAAGAGCTGAGAACTGAAAATGACCCCTGTCGCAGGCAAACCTCAGGTACCGCCTGCTCTCTAGATGGATTGGGGTGTGCAAATACGCATCCTGAATGTCCAAAGAAGCAAGGAACTCCCCCGGAGACATGGCCGTAATCAATGTGCGCAGAGACTCCTGACAATAGCGAGTCTTGACCACAAAGGAATTGCGATCTTTCAAATCCAAAATAGGACGGCATCCGCTGTCCTTTTTGGTCACCACAAAGAGGTTTGAGTAAAACCCCGAACCCCTGTCTGAAGGAGGCACCTGCTCCAGAACATTAATGCTAATTATAAAGTTAGAAAAAAGGTATTGGCTGGGTTGGTAGGCTGGAGAAATAATTTGGGTGTGGGACAAAAATGTGGGTGGGGCATAACTGGGGCAAGGTGAAGGGGGGCCATTACCTCCACTTTCCCGGGGGCTCAGGGTGCTGTCAGTCCACCTCTGCTGGAATGTGAAGGAAGGCATCCTGCAAGTCTATTGCTGTCAGAAAGGCATCTTTTGGAATGGCTGTTATTACCGATGAGACTGACTCCATCTTGAAAGGACAGTGATGTATAAGAGGCTTGACAAATTTCAGAATCAGAATGGCTCTGTAACCAACTGAAAACTTTCAGACCAAGAATAAAGTTGAGTAAATTCCATTTCCCCTCTTGTCCTGTGGAACTTCTTCCACAACCTCGTCTTGAATAAGGACCTCTTACTTAACTCTGAGGTTTTCATGGGATTCCGAGGAAGTCTTGAGGCCTTGAATATTCTGAGTTTGGGAAGAGGAGAACTCTATTGCATACCCTGTCTCCAAAATCTGATAAACCCATCAGTCTGGATATGTCTTCAGTCTCCAAACATGAGCAAATTATTCCAGCCAACCCCCTACTGGAATTGGAGACAGGGCCCACACCTCTTCATAAATACTCTCTTAAAATGTCCTCTGAGAGGCTGATCCTTCTGAAGGGAGAGAGGAGAGGAGACTTGCCTTCTCTGATTGAAAGCTCTAATAGGCTGGTACATTTTGCTTCCTAAAAAGAATGGCATTGAGATCTATAAGAAAATAGCTTCCTAAGAGGAAAGGATCTGGATCTTCTATCATGGGGTAGAAATGAACTCTTCCCAAAGTCATCTTCTTAATGATTTCTTCAAGCTGATCATCAAAAAGCCTTGAACCACATGAAGGGATACTAAATTACTCTTCAAAGATGTGTCATCCCCCATGGTTTTAACCAAAGAGCTCTCTTTGTGGTAACAGACAGAGCCGAAGCTCTAGCCAAAAGCTTGATAATATCAGGGAGGCATCACAAGACAATCCTACTGCCTCTTTGATTATAGTGACCTCTTTCAAAAGCATTGAACGGGAGACAGAGGATAATATTTTCTCTTCTAGCTCTGTCAGCCAAATCCTCTTTGTCCTAGTGATGCTAGCCACAGCTGCTTTCAAGTTCTGTCTTATAAAGATAAAACTGTTCTTTAAGGTGCTTTCCATCTTCCTTTCCATGGGGTCCTTTAACGAGGAACAGTATCACGGTGCCGTGATTTCTTGTCTGTTGACATTGCTACTTCCTTTCGGTGCTTGCTGCTTCTTATTGGATACTGGGCTCTGCTCCGCCCAGCAATCACCTATTTAAACCCTGTTCTCACTACCTTGGCTGCCCTTTTGTGGTGTTCCTCACCAGACGTGTGTTGCTGTGTATCCTGTTCCGTGTATAATCCGGTTTTGCTTGACCTTGCTCTTGTCTTCGCTGCCTATTCCATTGACGACCCGGTTTGCCTGACTACCGATTCCTTTGTACTGATTCCGCTGTACCTGACTACTGCTTGCTGTGTACCGATCCAGGCTTGGACTGACTACCGCTCTGTGTTCCGATCCAGGCTTTGGCTGACAACCGCGCTCTGTGTACTGACCCAGGCTTTGGTTGATAACCTCTCTCTGTGTACCGATCCAGGCTTTGGCTGACAACCGCTTTCTGTGTACCGACCCAGGCTTTGGCTGACTCCGATCCAGGAGTTGGCTATTACTTCTAGCTGTACATATACCTCCTGTGCCCACTGTTGCCTCTGGTCTCATTTTACTATAGCCTGTGCCTTTACGGTTGCCCCCAGTTGCGCTACCTATACAGCCTGTGCCTTACAATTGCCTCCGGTGGCGCTACATATACAGCCTGTGCCTTGGCGGTTACTTCTGGTTTAGCGACCTATACAGCCTGTGCATTTACCATTGTCCCGCTAGTGTTACTGTACAGTCTGTGCCTGCTCCAGTTGCCTCTGGGCATATCCTCCAAGTACGTGAGTCTGTGTCTGCCACTTGGGCGATCCTCTACCTGGCCTTCTGGGCAAGTCCTGTTGCCTCGCTCTGTTTCCCCTGTTCATTGGAGATTTTGCCCTGCAGTACTTACCCCCACTTTTGGGCACTTCTTGCTGGTACTGCTGAGGTTTTGTTCCAGTTCCAGTTCCTGTTCCAGTTCTACACTCTGTCATTACAGTTATTTGTATACTTGCTGCTGTTTGTACCCTGACCTGTGTCAGATACAGAAGTGCTCATTCACTGTCTGGGTTTGGACCTGTGAAGGTGTAACGGGCCATAGGCCGTTACTGAGGACTCATATATGGACTGGCCACTCATTTCCCCATGTTACATGATGTAGGGTTATGGACTGTCGAATGTCGCATGTTACATGGATGTCGAATGTTTTCTTATGTGATATGTTCGAGGGGTACACGCACATCAAGTACAATCGGTGGTTCCCGGTGCGGGGTTCGGGGACATCGATGCTACCTCGAGCGCGGGAACCAGAGGCAGTGAGTCGACGCTGCATTGGTCGACGTATGACTCACTGCACCCACTGATTGGCCAGGGCTGGAGTCACAGACTACACCCAGTGGTTACGTACCTCAACCCCTGGCCTAGCCTGGAATGTGTACTCTCAGCCCCCAAGTCTTTTGTCTTTGATTAAACAGGGTAATTTCAGATGTTGCAACATCATGAATAATATGCTGATGAGGTCATCTGCCATTGGCCCTTTTTCCCTGATTCCTATTGGCCCTTTTTACCCATCTGCCATTGGCCCTGCTGTTCCCCGTGTCACATATCCACTGTACCTGATTGGCCCCTGGCCCAAGTCCCTATTAGAATGCCTAGCCCCTCCCGTCCCATTGTGACATTGTGCTAAGTTGTATAAAAAACATGTGTTTGGTTGAATAAAGGTGTGTTCGTTTGGCAGCAAGAAGTCTCCTGTGTCGTGCTTGCCCGGATGGTCTAAAGGATCCGCTCTGATCGCCATCCTAACAGACGCTTCTGAGCTATTCACATTTTGTTCCTGCGAATCCCCAACTTCGATCCTCGATCCTCCTGGATCTCCAGTCTCCGATACCCAGCGGGATTTTGGTGTCCGAGCTCGTCTCTATGTTCGATGTGTCTCGAGAGGACCGCGCAGATCGCTGTCCTCACTGGCAGGGTAGAGCGTCAACCGCGAAGGGATTCGCTCCAACCGGGGTGTTCGACGGAGCCTAGCTGCCTTCAAGAGCAGAGAATCCGGTAACGACAGCCCAGGCTTCCTGGCTACCTGGTTACCGTTATAGAAGGTCATTTCTGTTCTTTATTATTTTAACAAATAAAGCTGAATTTTTACCTTAACGAAATTGTCTGAGTGTTCAGTAAAACCGTGACAAACAGTCTTTCATAGGAATGGTGGTTCTTCTGGATAATTGGGCTATGGCCTTAGTGGGGTTGTCCAATCTTTAACTTCCTCATCCTTAGAAGGATACATTTTAAAGGAACCTTTTTGTAACATTGGTTCTTTCATCCCCTTTATCCCATTCAGACTTTATAAGATCCTTGACAGAATGGTGAATAGGAAAGATGGGAGACTACTCCTTAATCCCAAGGAAGGCCATATCTAGAACATAAAGCTCTTGGTGAACATCATTCAAGCCCAGTGTCTTGCCTGATAAGGTTAATAATGTGCTCAACATTCTTCGGAAAAGTATTCTGAGAGAATATCCTGATTGCTTGCCTGATCTTCAATCCCTCAAATCTACCTGAGGTACCTTCGTCAGGGTCTTCTAAACAGGGTCTATTCTTAGTAGTGTCTGCTTCCTGTAAAGCCATAAAAGGATCTTGCATAGAATTCTTCATCCATCCTAAGAATTCCTGTAATCCGGATGGCATATCTGCCCTGCTACTTTCCTCACTCAAGCAGGACACAGTTTAGTTCTCACCATCAGTACATATTTTAGATTTTTGTTGGGTTTTGTCTTCCTTAATGTCAACACTTGACTTATCCTTAGAGGAGACAGACATGATAAATAATTTAGATTAAAAATGAAATCTTTATTATCTACAAAGAAAATAAAAAATAAATTGTCTGTACAACATAGGATCTACGCAGAGGCCATCTTTAACTGGGATGCTTAAAGGGATAGTAATGTTTCAAAATAAAAGCAGCTCCAATTAATCTTTATAGTATCTGGACCTTGGAGAGTGTTATTTCAATACTGTCAGAGTTTTAGCTCAACAGTAGTTGAATGATAAAGTATCCCCCTCCCGCCCCCTTTTACTGATGTAACACTGCTCAGACTGTCCGGATGGATCGCAGAGAGGGACAATCTTCAATCAGCATAAGGGAAAAACCTGTCAAGGGGGCAGGGTTTTCATTGTTCTCACAGTAAGAAGATTGTCAATTACTGTGACCTGTCCAGTCAAGAGACCAGATTCCACAACTGAGCGGAGGTGGCTTACACTAGGTAAAAGGGGTGGGAGGGGGAAACTTTATCATTCAATTACTTTTGAACTACATTGTCCCTCTCTGCAAGCCATCTGGACACCACATTTCTGTTCAGAGGTGAGCAGTGTTACATCAGTAAGAGGAGCGGGAGGGAGATACTTTATTATTCAATTACTCTTGAACTACAACTGTGACAGTACTGAAATAACACTCTCCATGGACCAAATACTAAGAAGATTAATTGGAGCTGCTTTTATTTTGAAACATTACTATCCCTTTAAATAGATGATCAGTTTGCGCTCCACTGGTGGAATGCAAGAAAGCTCCCTGGGAGGAAAAAAGAACCAAGAATATAAATATATCAGGTCTTACCTTCAAAGACGGAATACGGAATAAGTTCACTTTTTTCTTGGGCTGCAGAAACAACCAACCCCAGAGTAAATATTTTCTGTAACGCGTGCATTCTTCACTGGAACACGAGGCCCACATTCACTTCCAGAGATGCTTCCGGCAAGATCCAGACATGTATGTGATCCCTAACCCACATAGTGGGAGTGGGAAGCAGGGACAGAGACAACAATCAGGAGCCCCTCTGGACAACACCGACACTTGGGATCCAGAGCTTCGGAGTATCTTCCCAGGATTGGTGGCACAGGAAGGCGGCTATGGAGAGGAAATCAATGAAAAAGAAAAGCTGAAAAAAAAGGGCGCAATATCAATAACAGCAGGAGCTGGATAATCTCAGCCTACACCAGCTGGGTAGGGCCAAAAGACTGCAGTTCCCCTACGATGGACTTCCTTATATGCCTCTTTTTCATTGGTCCTACCCAGCTGAGAGGGAGAAGACATTACCAACCTGTACTCCCATGGGTATGGACAAAGACAAAATTAACATTTATTTGTTGGCGGCATGGTCTGGCCCTTTATGCTAATTCATTGTTTGTGCTATTCCAGGATTACCAAATACGGTGCTAAGAATGACTCTAGACACAGCCCACACATTTATAATGGCACAGCAAGGAATACAATTTGCCTCAAACTTAACCAGTTAGTATACCGTGCAGTGAACTGGCATAGGAGGTGCCACCCTGTGACACCAGAACATAAGTTAACATTCCCCCAAAATATTTACAGAACATAGCTAACACAACGTAAAGGCAGATTTTAATTCTATGTAAATGAATAACACTTTTAGTAGGTTAACAGGCCCACTTTAAACCACTTAGGGCATTTAACACTGCTAATTTCCCTATTCCTAATGGTGCAATTGGGCTGAATGAATGCTAACAATATATTAGGGTGTCCCAACCACACACCCCCAGGTTAACGAGAAATCATGTCAGTTTTAAAGCATCAGTAACTAGGAGAGTCTACAAAGAAAAATCTGCCTTTCCTCGATAGATATTACTTAGTCTTCTGAAACCCAAAACCACAGCCCGTCCTCATTGTCTGGTTCTCTAGGAGGGTCTGATAAGACAGGACTGGAGCCGAGCGCTGGCCTTCATCACTCACCTTCATCACTTCTTAGTAAAAGTCTCTCTTTGTTTCAACTCTTTTCAGACGTATCTGGAAAGATTAGCTTTACACTAAGCTAATTTCCCTGCCAGGATGGGCTTCGTCTCACCGTAGAAGCCAATGGACTGCCGCATATGCTAATTTTGGTGGTGTCTGCCAAGCACAAAAAATAGTATGGGGGAATTTAGTTGAAGGTTTAACATCTAATTATATTTAAAAGAGAATTACACCAGTGGAATAAGTGGCTTTAAATTTGTTTGACCCTTTAAAGGGATAGAAAAGTTTCCCAATAAAAGCAGCTCCAATTAATCTTCATAGTATTTGGGCCATGGAGTGTGTTATTTCAATACCGTCAGAGTTGTAGTACAAGAGTAATTGAATGATAAAGTATCCCCCTCCCACCCCTTTTACTGATGTAACACTGCTCACCTCAGAGCAGCAAAACTGTCCGGATTGATCACAGAGAGGGACAATCTTCAGTGATCATAAGGGAAAAACCTGTCAAGGGGGCAGTGTTTTCCTTATGATCACAGTAAGAAGATTGTCCCTTGCTGTGACCTGTCCAGTCAAGAGATCAGATTCCACATCTGAGGGAGGTGGCTTACACTAGGTAAAAGTGGAGGGAGGGGGGGTACTTATCATTCAATTACTCTAATTATTCAATTACTTAGGAATATCTCCTAAAGAGGGACACTTGGGAGATATGGATCCCTAATATCACCTAAAAAGGGGCACATGGAAGGTTTAGAGCCCCTAATATCTCCTAAACAGGGACACTTGGGAGATACGGAGCCCTAATATCTCCTAAAGAGGGACACTTGGGAGATATGGATCCCTAATATCACATAAAAAGGGGCACATGGAAGGTATAGAGCCCCTAAAATCTCCTAAAGAGGGACACAGGAGGTCCGGACCCCTAATATCTCCTAAAGAGGGACACAACAGTGTGCCCTTGTTTTCTGAGTACAACGTTAGTAATGTAGGTTCCTTGTCTTGGTGTTGGTCTAGCCATCCAGACTGCCAGCCCCAGTCTCCAAAATTGTTTTAGATGATAGGTTCCCTTTAACCTGTTGAATGCTAGCGCTGTCTTCAATGCATTGCTTTGAAGACCTTTCTAGCATTCAAGGGGTTAAAAGCTGTATTTAGTTCACTGCGGATCTGGGGAGTTTTGATTTGATTCCTATGCTACAGTTGGCGTACTCCAGAATTACTCTAATTTATAGCAGTTCAGGGACCTCAAACGTGCAGCCCCTGGGCCAAATGCAGTCCGTCTGACTCCAGTGTGCAGCACGCGTGAGATTTAGAAAACAAACGAAACCTATTTTATACCTGTGACGGGGGTACAGGGGTTACATATTGGTAGGCCGAGGGTTAAGCGATTATATCCAGCCAGACAAAAAGATAATAAATTGTATTTATTAGGGTTGTCACGGCACAAAACATAGGACAACAATTACAGGCAAACAAACAAGGGTAAAACATAAAAACTAAACACTTCTGCTGTTCTCTTCTTAGTTGCATAACTTGCCAGGGGTTACAAATAATACTCACAGTCCATTTTAGCTTAATGCTGGAGCTTATTCATAGTCCCACTAGAGGCAAGAGTAGGCATCCTGCCCACTCCACATGCTGCTGGATCACATGAAGGTTCCTTGTACCTTTTAGTCCTGGCAGAGGAGTTGGGGAAGCCATCCTAAGATCCTTGTGGTAGGAACATCAGGGTACTCTCTCTGTGTCTGAAGCTGCCTTGACTTACAGCCCACAACTGAAAAGGGGACCTGGCCCTATAGTGCCCGCTCACTCTAACTCTTCCGGTGAGGGCACTCACCAGTCCCAGTTTCTCCAGTACGCCTGTAGAAAGCACCTGGACCAGTCCAACTCCAGACTGGCCCTAGGCTACCCCCCTCCATGCTGGGGAGAGGCTCTCTCCTGCTCCTACATTCTGCAACTCTCTCTCTCTCCCTTCTCTCTCTAGGTTTTCTCTACCCACCCCCTACAGTATGTGTTGTCACAGGTACCATCTACCAGGTCTGTTCTGCTTGGCCTGATGTGAGGGGGAGATGCACACATTCCTCTACCCCCCCCTCTCTATCTGACCAACACTGGCTATCTCATAACACAATCTCTGGGTTTCGCTAGACTGAATGGCACCATTCCTCTGTCCATCCTACACACTAACTAACCCATTCACTGCTGGTAACTGGACAACCCTCTCTAATGCATGCACACACAGGGGACATTAAGGTTTCAAGAATGGGAACATGTTAAGACAATGGCAATCACTGAAAACAGACACATTTCTTTCTCTGGGTGACAACCATTCCGTCACAATACCAGATTTAATAGCGCACATGAACTAGTAGGACAGTTAGACCTAATCCCCTGCTTGCCGTTACCTTACAGTTCAGTACCAATCAGTACAATATCAGTATTGTCATTGACTTGATCAATAAATAAATAAATACATAGTTTTGAATAGCTGCCAGGCTATAATTCACCATCGTTAT
>CM074726.1:67234336-67464336 GCA_037306005.1 Rhinophrynus dorsalis | reverse complement strand
ATCAAGGGTCAACGTTCTGGTCTGCACAGGGACCTCTATCAAGACGTCTTGAAAAAGGACCTGTGCGGACTGAAACATCAACCCTTGATATTATTCAATAAAGTTTTATTTATGTCTAAGTCCCATGGGTGCTGCCCCCTTTGTATATAGCCACGATGCAGTCATGCACAGTAGAAACTGTCTGCGCCGCATCTGATACGGAGTGGGGCGCTCCGAATTCAGACCGTAGGCCTCTCTGTGCAGCCGCAGCGAGGGCAGTCTGTAGTGCGCATGACTAGCGTGCGCAGCAGTCTCTACTGAGCATGACAGCTCCTGACAAACATACATTTAGCGACGTTTCGGATACCACTGTAGCCTTTCTCCATTCTTGTGTGTATTTTATATATATATATATATATATATATATATATATATATATATATATATATATATATATACACACATACATACATACTAGTTGAACAGCCCGTTACACGGGCCACAGTGCCACTGCCACCTGGTCGCGGGGCAGTCACGTGCAGTAGAGACTGCCCGCGCCACGGTTGATACAGAGCTGGACGCTCCTTCATAATATATATATTCACAAATAACTGGGGGGTTGACTGCTCCAAAGCATAAGCTGAGGGGTGACGCATGATTAATATGATGCAGTCACGAACCCCCGCAGGCCGTGATGATGTCATTGTGCATGCTGAGCAGACCACTTTGAACACATAATCGTACGCAGGGTACAGGTCGCCATTTATGTCACTGAGTCTCTGAGACTCAATGAAGGAAGGTAGCTACCTGTGCATGGACCTCTCCCCCCCACCACCACCACGGCAGCGACCCCCTCCTCGGAGGAAGGCCGCTGGTCCGTAACCATTGCTCAGACCACCCCTGAAACAATGCCACCTGTTGGCCACTGTATAAATTTGCTATTTAGGTTGGAGGTGTAACAGACAGTTCAGGGCAAAAATATCAGGGAGAACAGCAAAACTCCAAGAAGAATAGCTGTGAACTCACCGGTTTTGCCCCGGAGACTCCGGTTTTGACACTGCATTACCAGGTCTCCTGGGCAGAGTCGGTTTCTCTGGATGTGGGGAGTTTCTGATGAAACTCTGCCCAGTTGTGCTCCTTCCCACTCTGTTCCTCCCACTCCCAGCCCACTTCTCCTCTTTGGCCACCCTGTTCCTCCCAGTCCCCGCCCTCTTCTCCTCCTTCCCACACGGTTCCCTCCCACTTCTGCACTCTTCTCCTCCTTTCCACTCTGTTCCTCCCACATCTGCAATCTTCTCCTCCATCCCACACTGATCCTCCCAGTCCCCGCCCAATTTGCCTCCTTCCCAACCTGTTTTTCCCACTTCTGCACTCTTCTCCTCCTTCCCACACTGTTCCCTCCCACTTGTGCACTCTTCTCCTCCTTCCCACCCTGTTCCTCCCACTTCTGCACTCTTCTCCTCCTTCCCACCCTGTTCCTCCCACTTCTGCGCTCTTCTCTTCCTTCCCACCCTGTTCCTCCCACTTTTACACTCTTCTCCTCCTTCCCATCCTATTCTGCCTATTTTTTTTTCATGTTTTACAGGTCACGCACCCCCACCCACACTAGGGATTAAGCCCTGCCCCTTTTATGACACAAATTGCGTCATTTCCCTCCCCTCAGCGGCATCACAGGCCTCCCCTCTGGTGAACCTAGACCAAGAATTTCCCAGGTATGTCTATCAGGACAGAACAGCAAAACTCCAGGCATGTGTATCAGACAGAACAGCAAAACTCCATACGTCTATCAGGACAGGCAGAACAGCAAAACTCCGGACTTACGTTTTGGCCTCTAGTGGGCCTTGTCAGAGACATGCAGCAGATTCCCTCTAGGCACATGGAGAGAGCAAGGGTCCATGCCTGGGGTACACTTATACTTAGTGAGACCTACAAAACAAAGATTTCCCTGACGTTTTGCCACAGGACAGTCCGCGGGTGGAACCAGACTGATATGAATAGGGAAGTTTCCTCTCTGCAATGGCAAAAGAAAGCAAACGTAACTGAGCAGCGCCTGAAGAGTCACCAACCCCAGTAATAAAGAACTAGGTTTTTTTGTCCTGAATGCACGCTTGTCGAGCTTCGTTTTGCAATGAGGATTTTAATCCCTTAAATTAACTGTAAAACTTCTTTTTGACTTTACCTATTGTGTGCTTGTAGACTTTGTAAAAATCAAATTGTTCACACTTTTTACTTATCCTCCCCCCATCTTCTCCTATTTTAGAGACTTTTGTTTCCATTACATCAAGGTCCCTGGTTCTCTGTTTTGAGAGAGCTTTCTGTCAAGGAATGTGAAGGCAGGGGTAGTGAAAAATGTAACGTTAGTCCTGCAGCAAAAAAAAGCCTACTTCCATCGTATTAATTACATCATAGAGAGCATTTCAGCAATGTACATTGTATCACTATTCTTCACCACTTGCACTTGTTTTTTTTTTTAGGCCAAGGGTATTCCCTGTGTCAGGAAATAATAGCTGGGACTTGGGCAGAGTTATGTGAGGAACAGGGGTGTGGTCATGGGTGGAGCTAAGGGTGCCTACAATGCCTTGTCTAGGGGGCTCCTGGGAAGTAAATACAGCCTAGGTCATTTTGACTACAACACCTGGCAGAGATGTAACTTGAAACCTCGGACCCTGGTGCAAAATTTGCCATGGGGCCCCCCCACCACTTTGACCACACTGTCCACCTCCACATACGTGCCCCCACTCTCCACCTCTGGCAGTGGCGGCTGGGCCCCTTGAGTGATGGGCCAAGGTTGCAGTTGCGACCGCTACAGTTACACCACTGACACCTGGGTAAAATCAGGGATATTCCAAGAACGTGCACTGTTTTAACCCTCCAGGAATCCAGTTTGAGGACACTGCTTTAAAATCAATACAAGTTTCCTGTTTTACCCTACTGTGTAGGTGATTTGCCCCAGAAATGCACCACTCTCCCCTTTGTACTCACATCCCATAATAGACTCCCCAGCCGGGAGCTCCTATCTCCTACGTCCCAGAAAACTGTGAAAACAAGACAAGTTCCAGACAAGTTTAACTAGACCAGACAGACGGGCAAATCAATCTTAATTAATCCAGGTAATGCGTGGGAGGTAGGTGAAGTTAATTAATTTTATTCCTTTCCAGGAATGATGCATCAGGCGAGTTTGGAATGCCTCCATATGGAAAGAAATTAGGTTGCAGTACTAGGTGGCATAATATAGATACTGAAATAAGACAGGAGAGATAATGTGCGAGTTCTACCATTGTGTTGTGGAAGAGTTGCATATAAGAGTGCGTTGGATACTCAGGCAGCACTTAAAAGGGTTAAAGGGATAGTAATGTTTCACAATAAAAGCAGCTCCAATTAATCTTCATAGTATTTGGGCCATGGAGAGTGTTATTTCATTACTGTCAGAGCTGTAGTTCAAGAGTAATTGAATGATAAAGTATCCCCCTCCTGCCCCCTTTTACTGATGTAACACTGCTCACCACAGAGCAGCAAGACTGTCCGGATGGATCACAGAGAGGGACAATCTTCAGTGATCATAAGGAGAAACCTGAAAAACCAGTCAAGGGCAGTGTTTTCCTTTTGATCACAGTAAGAAGATTGTCCCTTGCTGTGACCTGTCCTGGCAAAAGACCAGATTCCACATCTGAAGGGAGGTGTCTTACACTAGGTAAAAGGGGTGGGAGGGGGATACTTTATCATTCAATTACTCTTGTACTACAACTCTGACAGTATGAAATAACACTCTCCATGGTCCAAATACGATGAATATTAATTGGAGCTTCTGTTTTTGTGAAACATTACTATCCCTTTAAGTCACTGCAGCAGGGTGTCACGTAATAAATCACCAAGTTCACACTGTTCTGCTCATCCCACCAGCTGCTGACTTGTATTGTCCTGTCCAGCCTCCCATCTATTTCATGGTAAATAAATACATAAAACATGCGACTTCAGTGTTAAGTGACAGGGAGCTTGATCAGTCAGAGGAACACACAGGAGTCTTGTTCTGGAAGCCTGGCAGAGAAAGGCCCCTTGTGTCTTTGGGGTGGTTCAGTTACAGGCTGTGGATGGATCGATAGAGAATTTCATGACCGGTTATCTGCCACCCTATTCCCCCACCCCCCGCCCTCCAGTATCTGCCCAGCCTGGCACAGAAGATGATAGGGTTTCCGGCTTAACCTGAAAATGTCCGGCAATTTTTAAATACCAGTGAAAAATGTTGGACGCTTGTAGATGCCAACTGTGAAAATAAAGATTCACAGCAAGATTGTTTCCGCACAGACATGCAGCTAGAACTGGGGCACCCCAGTTTTTTCAACTATGGGTCACGTGATAGGAAATTCTTATGTAAGGGCCATATTAATTTGCTTATTGGTATGAGTGGCGATTTATATCAGCTATTCAAAATTATGTATTTTCATTAGCAGTAATACAAAAGCAGAAGTAAAAAAAAAAAAAAAAAAAAAAAAAAAAAAAAGTTTCATAAACTTTATATCAAGTGCAGTTATAGGCATACCTGGAAACTTTTTCTTCTATAGTCCCCGGATGGGAACATATGTTGTGTTGCTGGGAGATACAAATGATGCAATTTGCATCACAAAGGGGTGTGGCTTACTCACGTGTGGTCGGAGCATAATGGTATGTGTCATACAGTCAGAGGCGTAACTAGAAGCCTCCGGGCCCTGGTGCAAGAAGCGCCATGGGCCCCCCCGGACCACATTCGCCCCCATCTCCTACCTCCTTGGAGTGGCAGGAGCCCAGAGAGGTGTGTTGATCTCCCGCGCGGTCCTCTTCAGTAATGCAGAGCGCTGGGAGATGATGTCATCTCCCAGCGTTCTGCGTTACTACAGTGCCAGATGGAGATCTCGGGCGCCAGGCAGAGGGGTCACAGGGGGCGGCCAGGTCCCCTGGAGCAATGGGCCCGGTCGCGGGTGCGACCCCTATACTTATGCCACTGCATACAGTGGGCGGGAAGTGGGCAGAACAAGAAATGGACAGGAAATTGGAGGAACAGGGTGGGAAGGAGGAGAAGAAGTGGGCCAGAGGAGAAATGGGCAGGAATTAGGAACAGGGTTGGAAGAGGCAGAAGTGAGCAGAAAGTGGGAGGAACTGGGTGGGATGGAGGAGGAGAAGTGGGAGGAACAGGTTGGGAAGGAAAAGAAGTGGGCAGGAAGTGGGAGGAACTGGGTGGGGAAGAAGGAGAAGTTGGCAGAGTTTCACAGAAAACTCACCACCACCACCAGAGAATCAGCCTCTGTGGAGACCCAGTAATTCAATGCAAAAATCGGTCTCTGGGGCAGATCTGGTTAGTTCCCACTAGTCATTGATCAAGTCAATATGAATACCGATTATATATAAAAACAGATAACTGAGAACTGTAGCTTACCGGTCTACTAGTTCATCTGTGCTAGTTACTTTAGGTATTAAAAAAAAAAAAAAAAAAAAAAAAAAAAAAAAAAAGTTTTTGCTTAGTAGCGCTAGTCGCCAGCAATATTACCCGCAGAGGGAAGCACACGGTGCAAAAGGGACTGACAGCGCAGGCGCACGGACGTCACTGTGAAGAGACGTCCGTGCTTCCCGCTCCGGTCACCATCGGCAAAAAGCCGATATCTGAAGAACCGGGTAATATTGCTGGCGACTAGCGCTACTAAGCAGCTAGTCGCCAGGTGAGCAACAAGTGAACGTTAAGTTATTGCGGGGTGAAAGTTCCCCTTTAACCTCTTGGGTGCTACAGACATTTTCAGTGCATTGCAGAGCAATGTACTGGAGAGGTCTCTCACATTCAATGCATTAAAGGGAGCAGTGACATTTTTAACGAAATAGCTTATATGGTTTTTCCTGACGAGTAAAAAAGAATGTTCCATTAAATTAAACTGCAATTTTCTATTCTGGTCACAGGTGGTGCTGTTTTTCTGACCTGCTATGAAGAGACGTAGTCTATGACTCAATCTCTTCCACAGAGAACATTATAAAAACATTTTTTTTGGCGTCCAGTTGGCAAGGTTACTAACAGTTGGCGTAAATACAGTTTAAGCGGTGGGAATACCTGTGTTTTTTTTTTTTGTTTTTTTAACTCATCAGATATAACATTCCTTTAAACAGGGACAAACCAAAACTAACTCTCTTCTTGCATGTTTAACCCTTTCAGGATCAGAGGCATATTGCTTAGCAATGCTTTGCTCACCCCTCAGATCCACAATGGGTTAATCTGCCCATATTAAACCAGAGAGAAATATTCAAATGCTCACACGATTGCTGCTGTGTATGGTAAGGGTGGGCAAATTGAAACCATTCAGCTGTTGGTGGTCTTCAACTCCCATCATTAAGAGTGTGACTGATCTCAGTCGCACTGAAAATCTCCAATACACACACATTATATATTATATATATATATATATATATATATATATATATATATATATATATATATAAATACTTAGGTATGTTTCCTTTCCCAGTGTGCCGATTGGACACTTAGGAAACATACCCAGTCAATCATAGCACTCCATTCAAGGCCCGGAGCACTGGCCAATCAGCACATGCAACCACCACTTGAAATCCAAGCATATAGAGCAGCATTCTGGAACATGTTCACCGGCCAATCAGCACACGCAACCACTGCTTGAAACCCAAGTGTATAGAGGAACGTTCTGGGACATGTTGTCAAGCTCATGCAAAACACCGCTTGAAACCCAAGTGTATAGCAGCGCATTCACTCAGTGTCTCACACACTCAGGGTCATACACTCATTCACTCAGGGTCACACACATAAACCTCTGTTTTTAAAACCGTTACTCGCAGTGGAGTAAAGTTTCTCTTAACGTTTGAAAGTGCAGTAGGGGTCAACCACCAGTTGAGCACAGAGTGTGTCACACACACACTCACACATTCAGGGTCACACACACACACTAGGGTTGCCACCCAGCCTGTATTTGTCCAATGTTAAGTCTATGGAGAGAATGCTATGGCTGGTATTTTTTTAAAGAAAAGGTGGCAACCCTAACACACACACACACACACACACACACACACACACACACACACACACACACACACACACTCATTCACTCAGGGTCACACACATATACTTAGGGCCACTCATATTCTGGGTCATACACTCATTCACTCAGGGTCACACACACTTGGGGTCATACACTCATTCACTCAGGGTCAAATAAAATGAGTTATTAATTTATAACCTTTAAAATCTGCTATAACGACGTATGTTACGCCGAGTACAGCTACTACACTATATTTGGGTCATTATCTTTTAGTATCCCAACTCCATCCCCTTTAAATCGCATTCAGCCAGCTTCTTCTTCGAAAGAGCTGATCTGGAAATAATGACTGTTGTGAAAACCGTAAACTGCAATTGATACACTTTCTGGTTTCCATGCTATAATGCTGCCTGTGCTCAGGAGTCCTATACAAGTCTTATTATCAAAGAAGTATATCATTCAGCAGATCGCCTTGTAGGTTTCCCATGGCAACCTGAGTTCCAGCAGTAAGCTGACCAGACAGCTCATTCCAAACAGAAGAGGCAGATGTCACATAAAGGGGACAGAGATCACACATTTCAAAGTAACCAATGTTTAAAAAGGAGCTTTGCTGTCTCTTTAAGTGAATTGTAAATTTTATTTGCCCCCCCCCCCCAAAAAAAAAAAAAACACAAAAAAAACAAAAAAAAACAAACAGTTGTTTGCCCTGGAACGTCTCTACAATACAAGGATCTCTGTGGTAAGCTATTCATTCCAAGGGCTGATCAGGTGACCAGGGTACACCCCTTGAGATTAGAGGAAAGGAGGCTTAAACTTCAGCAGAGGAAGGGTTTTTTTTACAGTAAGGTCTGTTAAATTGTGGAAATCATTGCCCAAGGAGGTGGTTATGGCAGATACAATGGATACATTTAAGAGAAGATTAGATACATTTCTTTCAAAAGGGAACATACAGGGTTATACTGTATATTAGTAGGTAAATCAGGAAGGTCTGATAAGGACTAACTTATTTGGTAGCAGGAAAGCTATAAAATTCTCAGTCACTGGGGTATGAGGCAAAGGTTGAACTTGATGGACTTGTGTCTTTATTCAACCTAATTTACTGTGTTACTATGTTACTTTTCTTTCTGCACAAAGCCCTTAATTCTTTGTCAAGATAGCTTACATTTGTTTGATCAGGAAGAAAGATTGATGTCACACGATTACCTACAACTAGAAAATCCAAGCCAGAGTATCTGAATCCTGCCCTCCTGGACCACTGTCAAGTCATGACAAGTGTATTGCAGAGTTCCCCATTACCTAAAATAATAACATGACCGTACAGGAACTGAAGATTAGAGGACACAGCATTCTATTATAGTTTTTTTATGAAAACATATATTGTAGATCATTTCCTGCTGAATAAAACAAGGTCACTCCCATCACTGTCAGATGCTTTATACAAAATGTATAGCAGTTCAAATAATCAGGAAGTGAATTTACTGTGTATTTCGTGATAGTTCTAACTGACAGGAAGTGAATTTACTGTGATTACTTCCTGATAGTTCTGAGAGGAAGTGAATTTACGGTGTTTACTTCCTGATAGTTCTAACGGACAGGAAGTGACAGGCATTTTCTATCACATTCTATGGAGAACTGTATGTCACTGACTTTTCTGACTTTCCTCTCCATTAGAATCTAACAGGAAATCTACTAGATCTACCACTAGACGGCACTGCTAAAGTAAAAACAACATGGGTTTAAACTGTAATAACTCTGGAAATCTCTCGGCAGTGGGAGTACCTTTATTTTACTCAATAGGAAAATCCCTACAATATATATTTTTCCATAAAAAATGTTTACTGCTCCTTTGAATAAACATAGGAAAAGGGTCACATGTCTAAATATAAATGTTGATCACAGCTGCCATAAACCAACTGAACTATTTGAATGGAGTTTTTTTTAAATGCTACAGGTCTCCAGTACAACTCTCTAGCATTCAAGGGGTTACCCCTTGGAGTGCCAATGGGGTAACACAGCACATTGCAATGCATAGTCAGTGCCATTTTCCCTATCCCTTGCTTTTGTAGCGGGTTAGTAATAAAATTGTATTCCTTCCCCACTTATCTGTGGGGTGATGGTTATATAACCACTCCTCCCTACAACCCATTGTGCCCTTTGCTTTGGGGTATGCATTGTGTACCCCTTAGGGTGACAACCACATGTCCCTGATTGCCAGGGATAGTCCCAGAATTGATGTGTGTGTCCCATGTCACAGGCATCCTTCAGGAACAATACAAAGTCCCTGAATGAAGAATCTAAACACTAGGAATAGAAATGCCCATTGCCTACTGTGACAGGAAGTGATGCCTCTGCTGGGCTACAAGAAAATGACTTCAGACAGAGCCCTAAGCACAAGAAACAGTACTGGAGCAACACTTCCTGTCACAGCAGTCAATGGACAGTTCTCCCTCTAGTGTTTAGAACGCTGTGGTGCACCAGATAAAGAGCAACTTGTGCACTGATGTCCAGTGATGTATACTGACCCCTCCTGCATAGCTGCCCAAGAGATGGAGAGAAGTACTCTCGTCATAACACTGTCTCTGAATGGCAATGTGGTCACCCTAGTACCCATCTGGCGCTCAAAGGGTTAGGAAAAGTCTGATGACCCTTGATCCTTTTAATGCCTGCTCTCTCTTTACACATACGCCTTGGTCTCATTCTTTTCCCAGAGGGGTGTCGTCGGTGCTAGCGCTGGGAGCCAGCATTATATGTAGGAAGATGCCCGGTTTGTCCCCACGTCAGAGAACAATTTGCGAGGCCCGACCTGATGCCATGATAGCCATTGGTATTGGGGCTAGTCTCGGGACTGAAGAGTGTCGCTATCAGTTCCAGCATAACCGGTGGAACTGCAGCTCTCTCGGGGAACCCAGTCTCTTCGGACAGGAGCTAAAAGTAGGTACGTGTGACTTATCTGGGGCTTTGAAATACACTGTCACTTAGCTCAAGAACTCTCAGCTGCCGTTCTGTATAGAACCTACTGGCTAGCGTTTAAAGGAGCAGGATACTTTTATTGAGTAATTTAGAGAGCGGTTTGAGAGAAGGGGTTTGTGACAATGAGATTCTTTTTTTACCCTCTACAAATCTAGAAATTAAAAAAATGGGACATTACTAACACTTTAACAGGAAAAACCCAGCATTGGTAACTCTACAGTTCTTTCACTTGAGCGAATAGATGCCAAGAGTGACAGATCTACTCTACAGCAATTTTTGGGTCTCAGAAGTACTAAGGTTATTGTACAAGGCTTAAGGGAGCACATTTAAGGCATACATTGACACCTACAGGCACACAGCTGTCATTGCACTGGCTATGCGCATATGTACTGTACTACATATAAATTGGGTAATCACTGCCCTTGCATCAGGTGTATGCTAATGATGTAGGGTAAGTAAAAAAAAAAGGGACAAAAAATGTCAAAGTTTGCACTGGATACCTTTCTGGCACTCAAAGAGTTAAAGGAATATCAACAAACAGAAATGATTGGGGATTATATATTTCATGCAACATCTGTAAAATGTCCCTATTTTTCCCAAGGCCTAAAATGTACTCATATATATCCATTCTTCCTTTTTCCCCAGATATCCCTGACACCCTTTACCATATAATGCATCCAGTAGTTCAGCGTTAGCTGTAAATGGGTTGTGATAAACCAACAGCCTCTGTCCATACAAGAGTAATAGGTACTAATATCAATAAATGAACTGCCTTCATGCATGTGTCATTATAAACTGCACAAAAAAAATTAACCAAATGCTGCCTATATAGGTCAATACATGGATTAAAGCAGATCACCCCAAATAAAGTCCCCCCCCCAACATTTAGTCATACAGAGATAAGCTTAGAAATAGTAGTATTATCCAGCAGAAGTCCAGCATCATCAAGAAATCCTACTTCTTCTGAGACTGACGGACAGGCTTCTTGCTTTAGAGGAATCTGGGCATCTGCTCCATCAGTCTCTTCCTGTTACCTTAAGGTACAATGCAGCGCATCCTAGAGGAGACGGGACAGACAGCGCAGGAAAGCAGATGTCTCTAATTCAAGACGTCTGTACTGATGCCTGTCCCTCAGTCTGAGAAGAAGTAGGATTTCTTAATAACTCTGTACTTATGCTGGATAATAGTATTATTTCTAAGCTTATCTCTATATGAATAATTTTTTTTTTGGGGGGGGGCTTTATTTGGGGTGATAGTTCCACTTTAAGAATGCAAAATTTAGGGTTACATATTTGGGACTGAACATAAAAATACATTTTTACAGATGGCTGTCTGCAAATACAGGGTATTTAAAATGATATAACCCAGTTTTATTTGTGCTAGAGTTCCTATAAGCCTCATCCTGGGACTCAACTTCTTGTATTATCAGGTAGCCGGGAAACAGCGTTTTACTATGCCATCCTATCAGCTGGCATTGCCCATGCAATCACAAATGCCTGCAGCCAAGGCAACCTAACTTACTGTGGCTGTGACCGGGAAAAACATGGTTACCAAGACCCTGAGAAAGGATGGCGCTGGGGAGGGTGCTCTGCCGATGTGAAGTATGGCACCCGTTTGTCCCGAGAGTTTGTGGATGCCCGAGAGGTGAAGCGCAATGCCTGCACGCTAATGAACCTGCACAACAACCTGGTGGGGAGGAAGGTAGGTGCCTTTCTGTCCTGCGAGTGCTCCATCATACACTGTATGGTGCACCATGGGGGAATAAACATTCCCAAATTTCACATTGATTTAAATGGGGTACTTAGCTGGAGAGAGCTTCAGTGCATTGCTTTGCCGCAAGACCTCTCTTGCATTTTACGGGTCAAACGGCCCATTTCAAACACAGAGTTCCAAGTCCACATTCTGAGAAAGAGAGAGAGTGCTAACGGGAGAGAGTGAACATGAGACGAGCGAAAAGAGAGAAAAGCAAAAAAAAAAATAGAGAGAGAGAGAGAGAGAGAAAGAGAGGAAAACAAAAGTGGGAGAAAGATAGAAAGAAAGGAAATACTGCAGACAAGCCACAAATGATCCAAAGAGGAAGCAGGATAGAGGGCAGGTGTATAAAAGGGCAGAACTAAGGCAGATTGGCTCCAAATTATTACTGACAAATGATTGCTTCATCAACCAAACACATCCAGGTAGGTGGGAACAGGATGAAAGCATTCAGAAGTCTGCAGTAGACATAGGATAAAGGCAGCCCAAACTCGGAACACAAGGTTCAAAGATAAAGACTCCAATTCTATGACTTTCTCTTCCTCTAGATACTGGAGAAGAATGTCCGCTTGGAGTGCAAGTGTCATGGGGTATCGGGCTCCTGCACACTTAAGACGTGTTGGGTGACACTGCCCCACTTCCGAGAGGTGGGATACCTTCTGAAGGAGAGGTACGACCAGGCTGTGATGGTTGAAGCCGTCAGGGGAAGGCGCCAACTCTTGCCCACGTTCCTTAAAGTCAAGAACCCACAGAGCTACAGTAAGCCAGCAGAGACAGACCTGGTGTATGTGGACCGCTCCCCAAACTTCTGCGAGAGAGACAATACCACGGGCAGCATGGGCACCTATGGGCGCTTATGTAATCGCACTTCCACTCTGACTGACAGCTGTGAGTTTCTGTGCTGTGGCCGGGGATACAAAACCTTCCAGTACACCCACACATGGCAGTGCCACTGCAAGTTCCACTGGTGCTGCCACGTGACGTGCAGCACATGCAGTGAAAGGACGCAGGCCTACACTTGCAACTGAACGGGGGAAGGCCGCAGGCATTGATCTGTACAAAGGGTTCCACCATGTGGAAACTGGGGCATACGCACAGTGAGACCTCCATGTTTGCTAGGATTAAGGGCAACTGCACTGCAAAGAGAGGACCCAAGGAGAAGCCGCAAAACTGCAAGATGGTGATGCAGCCACTGAACCAATTACAAAGGGACCGCTAGATAAAGTAAAGATACAAAGAGGCAAATGTGCCAAGAAAAAGCGGATCAGACTGCTCTAGCATTCAGTGGTTAACTGGGTTTCCACCAGTTCATCTAAGTGCATCAAGTCTCAGAAGTCAGGCAGTTAACCCTTTGAGTGCCACGAGTGTCAAACACATTGCTTAGCAATGTGTTGGACATTCATCTGGCACCCAAAGGGTTAAAACGCACAGAGGGAGCAGATTCAGTGCTACAGTGGGAGAAGGGCAATATCCCTGTATGTGAATTCGTGCAGGAAGATGACATTGTGCACAAGGCAATAGAACATGTGGGAGTTTACTACTGTGTCATCAATAAGAAGCAGGCACTCCTACTAGGAGAATAGGCTAAGGCCATTCCTTTTTAGTCTGCCAATTTAAAAAAGGAGCAGTACATTTTTTGTTTTTTTTTACAGATCAAATAACATTATAGAGCTTTTCCTGCTTAGAGATTTTCCATTAAAAAATTATAGCTTGAGTGTTTTTGTATCTATTAGCAAATGGGTAAAGTAGGGTCTGAAAGTATTTGTTATGGGACAGCTAGTGTCACAGACTACAGCTCTCCACTTAGAGACAGAAACAGCACCATCTGGTGCAACAATAGAGAACTACACATTAATGTGAAAAATAAAAAAAAACCCAAACACAAGTTGGAATAGCATTTGCATAACAACAACAAAAAAAAATACTCTCCTAGCAGTGGGAGTTCAATTCTGTGGCTCAGCAGGTAAAGCCCTACACACACACATATATTATACATAACGTAGAAAAGATCAAGCACTCACAGGTCTTTTGTGGAGGTGAAGAGAGTGATATTTAATTTTAGTCAACGTTTCGTCCAGGCTACGCTGGTCTTCCTCCAGCATAGCCTGGCCGAAACGTTGACCGGAATAAAAGGAACAGTAGTTTTTTTTTTTTATGAAAACACATATTTTATAGATCTTTTCTTGCTGAATAAAACAAGGTAACTCCCACTGCTGCCAGATGTTTTATTCAAAATTATAGCAGTTCAAATAATCAGGAACTGAATTTACTGTATTTACTTCCTGATAGTTCTAATTGACAGGAAGTGAATTTACTGTGTTTACTTCCTGATAGTTCTACGTGACAGGCAGTTTCTATCACATTCTATGGAGAACTGTATGTCTCTGACTTTCTTAACTTTCCTCTTCACTAGAATGTAACAGGAAAAACTAATTAGAATTTGACCACTAGAGGGCACTGAGAATGTAAAAAACCATGGGTTTAAACTGTAATAACTCTGGAAATATAAATCTCTCGGCAGTGGGAGTATCCTTATTTTACTCAATAGGAAAATCCCTACAATATATATTTTTTCATAAAAAAAAAAAAAGTTTACTGCTCCTTTAAGCACAGGTAGATCTGTCCCAATGACTAAGCCACTAATTACTCCCATGTGATTAAGTAGGAACACACATGCAATTTTCCAGGATTAAGTAGGGATAACCTTAAAGCCTGCAATGTTGATGTCCCCTCCCCGCAGGACTAACATTGAAAAACACTCTTAGTTTATTGATCAACAAGTGGTACCCTTAACCCCTTAAGGAAGGCTGATCGTGCATGCGGCCATCCATTAAGGGCCTCGGACCATTTATTTTTTATTTCCCCATCCGATTCTGGGCTCCCCGAACGGCGTGCAGCCACACAGTGATCCCTGAATGCCATGACGGTCCTGGCATGTCATTGGTCCTTACTGCAAATCTACCCATGACGTGCCAGGACCATCAAGGGTCGTTAAGGGGTTAACGTACAGTCGGGAATTTTTGGGGCACCTCTAACATTTTATAGATCTATCGCCAGGGATTAATGAAAGGTACAAATACATAAATATATAATTATTTTGAGGTTTCTCAATCAAATTAACAAAAATAAAAACTTTGTGCGTGAAACACATCAACAAATACGCATCTTAACCCCTTAAAGGTACAGTAATACTTGAAAATAAGTTTATTTTATATTGTAGCCCTTAAAAAAACTTGAAAAATGATATAAGTCATCTCCCAAACCTTTATGGTTTGGGAGATATTCAGAAGTAAAGTTTCCCCTGGAGTGACGTCATTGCTCCACCCTTCAGATTTGGAATCCGTCCTGGGACCGGCTGTGCCTCTCCAGAAGTGCTGAGATTACCATCTTTAAAAATAATTTCTTAATTGGAATGGTCTACAAAGTGTGCTTTCAAGCCAGGCACACTTTGTAGATAGTTCCAATTAAGTGGTTATTTTCAAAGATCGTGATCTCGGCACTGCTAAAGAGCTGCCGGTTGCTCTGTGGACCGAATTCCAAATCTGTCCACTAGATGGCAGACTTGGCTGAAACAGCCAGGAAAATAGCATTTTACTATATTTTAAATGTGAATATCTTCCAAACCATAAAGGTTTGGGAGATAAGACTTATATCATTTTTCCTGTTTTTGTAAAGGCTACAATATAAAATACAATTATTTTCAAGTATTACTATCCCTTTAACAACCCTTGACGGTCATAGTACGTCATGGGTAGATCTGACTTAACGACCCATGACGTACTATGGCCGGAAACAAAAAAAATGCTCCGTGGTCCTTAAGTGACCACTGCATGCGTGCGCGTCCGATCCTTAAGGGGTTAAGCGCAGGATTCATATTTTGTTCAGAGTCTTTCCAGAAAAGAAGAAGCACTCTAAGTGGATGTCCGTCCTGGTTAAGAAACACCGGATCAAACAGAGCAAGGTGTTAGGTAGGGTGACCACGTGTCCCAGATTGCCCAGGACAGTCCCGGATTTTGTGAGTGTGTGTCCCTTGTCCCTGGCAGGCCCCTTCTGGGACAATACAAAGTCCCAGAATGAAGACTTCAGAGCACAGAGTTCTGAACACTAGAAGGAGATTTGCCAATGGTCTACTGTGACAGGAAGTGATGTCTCTGTTGGGCTACAACAAAATGGCTTTCATACAGTTCTACACACTATAGAACTGAGCCTTGATCCTGAGTTCAGTTGGGAGCTGCAGTGCATTTTGTGTTGTAGTGATATGGTACTCTAAGGCTTTGGGCTTGATGTACATTTTCTTGTAGCCTACCGCAGGCAACACTTTCTGTCACAGCAGTCAAAGGGCAATTTTCCCTCTAGTGTTTAGAACTCTGTGGGACTCTCTCTTCTCTCCGCAGTGTCTCTGAATGGCAGAATTGAAATGTGGTCACCCTAGCGTTAGGCAGCACTGATTGTGTGTGAGAGTTAGCAATATGTGTGATAATACAGAAAAGTGACTTCTTGGCCCTTACTGCCTCACTTCTTTGTGGGGAGAGAGTGAGTCTGGGTGACGCCTGCCAAGTGTTACCCCAGAGGGTGAACTCCATGCACCTGGGCAGTGATGTCAGAACCTGCCCCTTTTCCTGTGTGAGGAGATGTGGGGATAAGCATGAAACTGCAGAGAGCTGGCTGTTGTTCACAAACACACAGACACACTGAGGCACAACAAGTCTCAACACGCTGCGCTCTCTGGAACCGAAACAAGAGGGGGCGTTTGCTTCACCTGTACCCCGAGGGAGAGCGCGCAGATACAGGCAGCGAAGACAAAGGAAAAAGTGAAGCAATTTTGCTAGAAACAGAACCATGGGGGGCAAAAGTGTTGCCGGATTATCTCTTTAAAGTAGTTCACATTTGAAAAACTCCTGCTGCATTGACATATATATATGGGAATCACTGCAATCCTTAACCCCTCAAGGACCAGTGGTCCTGGAACATTTCCATCCCATAACGACTGTTTTGATCCTTGCCGATGTGCCGGTACACTTGACCTGTTGTGTGTATCGGCGCGTCACTTTGGGGCCTAAAAGAGATCGCTCCAGTCTTGGAGTGATCAATTTTAGGCCACATTGTTAATTACAGCGCTCCCGATGGAGCGATGTAAGTAAAAAGTATGTGACGTACTATGACTGTCATCGTTCCTTAAGTATTTAAGGACCGTGGCGGTCATAGTACGTCATGTAGTCCTTAAGGGGTTAATAAACCACTGTAGCACTGCAACAGGCATTTTTCATGTGTCTTCTTCTAACCCTATGAGTGCCAAAGACAGAGGAGCAACTAAAAGCCTCCAGGCCCTGCTGCAAGAAGTGCCATGGGCCCCCCACCACCACCACAACACTGGCCCCCCTCGACCACACTGACCCCCTCTACAATGCCCCTCATTCTTCACAATGCCCCCTTCTCCTACCTGGAGCTCCCGAGCGGTCCTCTTCGTAATGCAGAGCGCTGGGAGATGATGTCATCTCCAGCGCTCTGCATTACTAGATCGCCGGAGGGAGATTGCGGGCGCCAGGCGGAGGGGTCGCAGGGGGCAGCTGGGCCCCTGGAACAACAGGCCTGGTCGCAGTAGCAACCCCTATAGTTACGCCACTGACCAGAGAGTTATTCAATGCATTGCGATGTGACAGGTTAGTGAAGTGATCTAAGCAACCGTATTTTAAAAAGACTTATTACCCCATGAGATATAGAGAGGTCTCCAACACATTGCAAAGCATGTTTTACTAAATCTGGTACTATTAGAGCAGGGTTAGCAAAAGAAAATGGTCTGCACCGTGCTGCCCCGAAATGGCTTCTAGCAGCAGTTCAGTTGATCATAAAATTGCCTCATTCAGCTGACATCGCGCAGGAAATCAGCCCAGAAGAATGTGGCTCACAGCCCCTGTAAAGTCTTCTGTATGAGGCATGGAAGCCCTTCATTAGAGCCTCTGGAAGGCAATGAAGTGAGAGACTTCAGTCTTACATTTCAGTCTCTTATCAGCACACCTGGGAACAACTGACCCTGAACAGGTTCGCTTTTAAAAACCATTTACCATGTTGCCATGATAAAAATGCTGACCTGAGAATCTCGCACCACATGAAAGCGTGAGATTCTCAGGCCACGCTATGAAATGTTGTAGTGTAGTCTCTATGTCAGTCTAGTCTAATAACCTGTTTCCAAAAAGGCTTTTTGCCCACAGATGTCCATCTTGCTGTACGAGAGAACCCAATGATTCCCGGACCGTCACAACTTTCTTCCTCCTCACCCAGGCCGCACTCTTTATGAAGGAGCCTGGAAGCAACACCAAGGCTTGCATATATGACAGCTGTGTTAATGAGCGCTGCTTTGGGCTCTCTCGCCCTCTGCGTGCAAGGAGCAAATTTAAAAAATATGGATGTGTGCCTTGTTACAGGAACAAGCCTATATGACATTGTTCCTTATATTTGTGCTGCAGAGGATGTGGGCAAATTGGCACCTTACTGCACTTTCTGCACGCAGAGGGACAGAGTGCCCGGAGCAGCGCTCATCAACACTGCAGTCATATATGCAAGCCTTGGTGTTGCTTCTGGGCTCCTTCATATAGAGTGCGGCCTGGGTGAGGAGGAAGAAAGATGTGGCAGTCCGGGAATCAGCGGGTTCTCTCCTACAGCAAGATGGACATCTGTGGGCACAAAGTTTTTTTGGAAACAGGTTATTAGACTAGACTGACAGAGACTACACTGCAACGTTTCATAGCGCAACCTGAGAATCTCATGTTTTCATGCTGAGATTCTCAGGTCGCCATGGTAAATGTGTGTTACGTTTGCCAGATTGATAGGTTGTTCAGGGGAGTGGGGTCGTTGCAACAGTGACACTTTTGCCTGGGCAATAGGACTGGGAAATGTCCCATGTCCTGAACAGATATTCTTTCCCACTAAGGAGTGAAATTCACGGGGCCGAGGACGGCCGGCAGAACTATGACAAGCCACCATTGACAACATGAGAAAAGTAGGCAGCTTCCGGATTGGCCGAAGCCCTGGGTGACAGGTTTAAAGGTCCCCCATAGAGTTAACATGGGGGAAAGTAGGCCACCCAGGGATTGGTCAGTCTGCTGCCCGCCCACAGGGTCTGATTGGCCGAGACAGCCATGACTAGCACAGCCAGGATTAGTTAGCCAATTCTAAGCACCAGATTGGTCAGGGGTTGAAACGGAATATTCAAAGATGCTTCAACCCCCTGGCCGTTGTTTGGAAATGTGTATTCGAGCCCCTCCACCTTTTGTCCTAGGGTACATCCATTGTTACATCCTTTGTGTAGCTAAACTAATCAGGTCTGACCCTTTGTACTGTGTATTTGCCATATGTCTCAGTCTTTTGTATGCTTTGTCTGGTTCTTGTGATTAACTGGGTATATAAGCCCAAAGAGTGGTTCAATAAACAGTTCTTGTTTTACCCTCCAAACTGGTCCTGTCTGGTTCTTGGAGGGGTTATGTTGAATGAATGACGGCGATTGGGTTGTCGGTGCAGCAGAAGCAGAGAAGTGATGGTGGTACTGACCTCTAGTACCAGGACTCACGTCACAATGTGTAATGTGGTCGCACGCTCTTTTGTGAGCGACCTTTTAAAAGGATGGCATCTGTGCACCTACGTCATTAGTCACTTCCTGTTACCTTAAGGTACAGTGCAGCACCTCCTAGAGGAGACCGGGATGGACAGTGTAGGCGCACAGATGTCTCTAAGGTAAGATGTCTGCCTGTTCATCTCGAATCAAGTAGGATTTATTAATATGCCGGACTTATCCTGTATAATAGTATTATTTATATGCCTATCGCTGTATGAATAATTATTTGGGGGGGCACTTTACTTGCAGGGATAATTCACTTTAAAATATTACACATTATATATATGGATATATTCATAAAAAAAGCTTAGTCTTCCTTTAAGTTTAATGGCATGAATGATTTCAAAAGGAACAAAAAAGAAATGATTATATCTCCATACTACCACAGGAAACAATGGTCACCAGATTCTACCACCAAAACCAAGAATACCACCAATGATCAAAGTGCTTTGTCAAACAAGAAACATTCCAACTCCCAGATCAACCTTCAGAGTACAATTCCCTTGAAAACCCCAAAAAGCTCAGGGACTGCTACTTCTCTAAATGCAGATTCAATACGTCCATCTGAAGTCATTACAACCTACAATTAAAAGGGCAGGTATTTTTGTGATACGGCAAAATATATAATGCAGAGAACCAACTTGCATTTTTAGGTGCAATAATTCCATGGCCTCAAACTTTACTCTGTTGCTGTAGCTATTATCAGAGACAATAACCGACATACCTCCCAAGTGTCCCTCTTTAGAAAGGACAGTCCCTCTTTGAGACTCAGATCCCTCTGTCCCTCTTTCCCACCCTGGTGTCCCTCTTTTTAGGAGGAGATCAGACTGTGTGGTGTGTATATAAGTGTATCACCCTGATGTCCCTGTGTTTAGGAGATCAGACGGTGTGATGTGTATATAAGTGTATCACCCTGGTGTTCCTGTGGTTAGGAGATCAGACTGTGTGGTGTGTATAGAAGTGTATCACCCTGGTGTCCCTGTGTTTAGGAGATCAGACTGTGTGGTGTGTATATAAGTGTATCCTGGTGTCCCTGTGTTTAGGAGATCAGACGGTGTGATGTGTATATAAGTGTATCACCCTGGTGTTCCTGTGGTTAGGAGATCAGATTGTGTGGTGTGTATAAAATACTTTGGTCTTCTAAATCATTTATTCATTGCACCAAGAGGTGTCAATAGGTCATAAAATAACCTAAAAATTCTGGGTAATGCCCTGCCCACCAGCCACTCGCCCAGAAACACCACCTAAAACACAAGTGTCCCTCTTTGTCCATTTGAAATGTTGGGAGGTACTATGAACCAACCATAGACTTTTATAGCAACAGTGCCACTCTAAAAGATCTGGCCATGCAGGTACTGCACCCAAAAATGCAAGTTTAACAAACACCACCATTGTTTTACACTTCAGGTAATAACCCTGCATTACAGAAATAAAAATGTATATTTATCATACATATACACACATATCCCCCCTCAGTATTATGTGATTTTTTTCCTTTTTCCAGCATGTAAGATATGACATACAAAATAAATGATATCTGGTTCTGTGAAGTCACACATGTCAACTAGGCATTAAAATGAAGAAAGAAAGCCTCTGACACATTAAAATCTTCCTTCAAAGTCCTGGTTATTCACACAAGATGATGGGAACGGACAATGCATTTCATCTTAAAGGAGAAGGGACGTGTCCTAATAATAGGAAGTTTTCTCAAAATTAAGCAGGCAGAGTACATGAGCCAATTACTTTTTTAAGACCAGCGGTGTGGGCAACACATTGCATAAGCAATGCGTTGCACACCCAGCTGGTCTTTAAAGGGTTAAGATTACCATGTGCAGTTGGCGGAATGTGTGTACTGTGCTTCCTGCTAGGACCTGTCATGTCCACCTCATCTACAGGATATCCAAGACTGATTGAACACGCTCTCTCTTGATCAGGAGCACAAAAGGCAAAATTCATCAGGGCAGTGGCCTAACAATAGGGGTCACAGCGGTCGCACCTGCGACCGGGCCCGTCACTCAAGGGGCCCGGCCGCCCCCTGCGACCCCCTCGCCCACGGTAGTCCTCAGCTGATCTCCCACTCGGCGTGCTGCTCTAGTAACTACTAGAGCGGCGCACGGGAGCTCCGGTTACAGAGATCTGTGCCGAAGGAGGCACAGATCTGTAAAGACAATCCGCTAGACCACCAGGGACTGAAGGTAGGGGAAATGTGCAGATGAAGGGGCAATGTGAAGATGGGGGCATTGTGGAGATGAAGGGGGGGCATTGTGGAAGGGGCAATGTGGAGATGAAGGGGGGGCATTGTGGAAGGGGCAATGTGGAGATGAAGGGGGGGCATTTTGGAAGGGACAATGTGGAGATGAAGGGGGGGCATTGTGGAAGGGACAATGTGGAAGGGGCAATGTGGATGAGGGGGCCCAATGTGGTTGGGGGGGGCCATGGCAATTCTTGCACTTGGGAAATCCTCATTAGAGAAAGATTTAGGAGTACTGATAGACAATAGACTTCACAACAGTGTGCAGAGTCACTCAGCTGCTGCAAGAGCAAATAGAGTACTAGCCTGCATAAAAAGAGGTGTAGAAGCAAGGGATGCTAATATTATCCTACCTCTGTATAAATCCTTGGTTAGGCCTCATCTAGAATATGGAGTACAATTTTGGGCACCTGTTCTAAAAAAAAGACATTACTGAACTGGAAAAGGTGCAGAGACATACAACAAAACTGATAAAGGGATTGGAGGATCTGAGTTACAAAGAGAGACTAGCCAAACTGGGTTTGTTTACATTAGAGACGTCTAAGGGGTGATATGAATACCATTTACAAATACATTCAAGGTCAATACAAACAACTAGCCAATTAATTATTTATGCAAAGAGCTGATCTAAGAACAAGACGTCATCCATTAAGACTTGAGGAAAGGCGCTTTCGACTAAAACACAGGCAGGGATTCTTTACAGTAAGGCTATGGAATTCTTTGCCTCAGGATGTTGTGCTTGCAGATTATGCAACTGCATTCAAAAAAGCAATGGATGCCTATCTAGCACAGAACAATATTGACAAATTATGACAGATGGCTTCAAAGCAAATAGGATATTGAGCCGGGGTACTATTTGACTACCAGTTGGAGTCAGGAAGGAATAGTTACACACACACACACACACACACACACACACACACACACACACACACACACACACACACACACACACACACACACACACACACACACACACACACACACACACACACACACACACACACACACACACCTACACCTACACCTACACCTACATTGGAAATGGCATGGGCTGGACTTGATTGACGCATGTCTTTTTTTCAGCCTTATCTACTATGTTACGGCCCGGTGGCTTCTAGTTACGCCTGTGCATCAGAGCCATTAGGATATTCTGGTCGTGTTAAGGTGAGTCAGGTTAATCAATAGTAGGTGTTAGTTCTCCTTTAATATGATATCATACTGTTGAATATATCCTTAGGGGCTCTTCCTGTGTGAGCTGCTGTTCACTACATTCCTGGAATAACGGTGGGACAGACCGTAATGTTCTGCAGGCAGGCAAGTTATTGCATGAGACAGAACAAGGCAGGGATCTGCTCTTATCTCTGGAATAGGCCTATGATCCGTCTATATATAGTATTAATCCATTCACAAATACCCTGAAGCCCTCTACAGTCACACCTTCTTGGACCATGCTGACGGCTTGTTCTTTTTTCCTTCCTTATGTTACCAGGGACAGGCTGAGCCAGGTTCTGCTACTGAATATCAATCACACAGAGCACTGTCACTGCCAGAGATAAGAGGATATGCTAACTACTTATCACTTATGTAAACACTTATAACAACTCAGTAGGAAAAAAATTCCATGAGGATCTTGTACAAAACAGAACTGGAAGTCAATGGCACTTTAAAAAGCAGCCCATCAAATGATATATCTCCCCCCAAATGAATTAACCTATAGGTCAACTAAAAGCTGAGCAGGCAAGACTGAAATTCCTTCTCTATGCATCATTTTACTGTGTCCTGAACAGCAGATACAGTTGAAACACAGCTAATGTTCAGGACACAGTAAAATGTTTTTATAGAGGACCACATTTCTAGCTTGGCCTATTCAAGTGGTTAGTGTTGTAACCAGCAGACGATGATGGGAGTTATAGGCCAACAACTGTTCGGACACAACAGGTTGTTACCTGCACCCTTCTGCATACAGCAGATTCTCCATGGCAAGAAAAGAAGCAGGCTGCAGGGAGGGCTTTGATCGCTCCATCCTGGCGCCTCTGAAGCAGGATATCAAATGATTCCTAAGAGAAGCTGTAATCAAATGCCACATTGTATCCTGACAGCAGTGACCAGTGAGTGTCTGTGTTCACTTGTGAGTGATAGGAAGAGACATCACAAGATTTTATTGAATTACCCTAGGCAGCACTGGCATTTTTTTTTTTTAGTTATTTATTTTATTTTATTTTTTACACAGTGGCTCTGATTTTACCCTCTGTAATTTGTGCGGCTATAGTCTTGATCGGTGCAATGCCAACACCAGTTTTATTAGCACTCCTGGTGATAAGGGAATTACAGTCAAACTGCATTAACAAAGAATCGGATTCCCTAAATTACTGGTGGATTATCTTCTGAGCTGCTGTATGAAAACAAAAGATACAAAGTGAGCCTTGTCCACAGGCCTGATTTTAACCTCTTGGGTGCCAAATACATCGCCAACACAGTGCTTAGTTGTGCAGTGTAGTATGGAACTGAGTTCTACCATATTTAGAGCTATGCAAGGAAGACTGTCATATTCACAAAGGCAAAAGCTGGAACAGCCAACTGTTCTACTTGGGGGGGGTGGAATCACCCCAGCTCCTATTGATTTAAATGAAGCTAGAAGCTTTTAACACTTTGAGTGGCAGAGATGTATTCAACTATTTGACTTGCAATGTGATTGATAACTCTTTGGCACTCACAGGGTTAAAGAGACAGTCCACCTGCTTTTTAAAGTTTACATAGTCTGCAAGTGCAAAATATGTCAAGTCAAATTGCCTATACTTATTTTTATTCAATCAGCACTTTTGTCCAGGACAGTGAACTCCCTGAATTTCTGTTTCCAAGAGTTTTGTCAGGAACTGTGAGAGCAGGGGTAGTGGTACAATGTAATAATATCACTGCAACACTGAGTGCTCAGTATAGTGTAGTTACTAGACCAGAGGCCGAACATTCTACTGAAGAGATGGTGTTACATTGTATTACTATCCCAGCTTTCACTGTCCCCAATAGAAAAACACTCTGGAAACAACAACTAACCAGGCAGGTCTTGGTCAGGAATGTAAAAGTAAAACACAAATGCTTCATGCAGTTATAGGTCAACGATTATGTGATAATTCCCTCATCAGCACATCGGTTGATCTGGGAGCAGACCAGCCGATAGAGTCGAGGCTGAACTGGGAGCCCTGGTGGTGCTGAATAACCTAGGGAATGGAGAATTTATCACCTATAGAGAATAACCCACAACCCCGGGATCTGAAGAGAGACCCCTACAGCTGCATCGATCAGACACTTTCCATACTATGTGATGCAATTCCCCAAAGACCCTCTGTCGCAAGCTTGAGACCCCAACACAGCAGATCTATAGGGACTGCGTACAAAATAGTGGTTTCTGGCAGCGAGCCACCGACGTCCAGGTTCTGTTCAACAGTGATGGTGGAGGACTTCTTGGGGCGGAACTACCAACTTAGTTAAAGTCGCCCTGCAATAATTTGGCAGATGGTGACTAGGTTAATAATAGTTATCTTACCTCTAAAAACTGCACAATGCTAGAGAACTCCTTAAAGTGATAGTAATGTTTCACAATAAAAGCAGCTCTAATTAATCTTCATAGTATTTGGGCCATGGAGAGTGTTATTTCAATACTGTCAGAGTTGTAGTTCAAGAGTAATTGAATGATAAAGTATCCCCCTACTGTCCCTTTTACCTAGTGTAAACCCCCTCCCCTCAGATGTGGAATCCAGTTCATAGAGCAGACAACTCATATCAAGGGTCAATATTCTTACCGGGAGAACAATGAAAACCCTGCCCCCCTTGACATGTTTTTCAGCTTTTTTCCTTATCTTAATTGAAGATTGTCCCTCTCTGCAATCTACCTGGGCACCTCCCTTCTGCTCTGGCTGAGCAGTGTTACATAAGTAAAAGGGGCGGGAGGGGGATACTTTATCATTCAATTACTCTTGAACTACAACTCTGACAGAATTGAAATAACACTCTACATGGCCCAAATACTATGATGATTAATTAGAGCTGCTTTTATTATGAAACATTACTATCCTTTTAATCTTCCGAGACTGACGGTCAGGTTAGCGTAGTCTGCACGCTTGCGTGGTCAGTCCCTTCCAGTGCCGTTTGGGCCAGAGCAATGCTTCTGAAGGGAGACCGGGACTGACAGCACAGGCACAGACAAGATGTCTGCACTGATGCCTAGCTTCCGGTCTCAGAAGATTAAGGTTTTCTGTAGCATTGTGTAGTTTTTGGAGGTAAGAGAACTATTATTAAGCTAGTCGCCATCGGCCTAATTATTGCAGGGCAACTTTAAATAATTTGGTGGTTCCGCTTTAAGGACTGGGGGGGGTGGCAGTGGTGGCGCTACAATATAAGCACAAGAAGCAGCTGATTAGGGCCCCAACATGGTCAGAGGGCCCTGCGTCACTTCTACAGTAACGCCGCTGCAAGTAAACAAAATCAGTTGCCAATGTCTTATTAGGAATACTAAAGCAGGTGTAAAGGGGAGCCGCATATGGATTTTTCACATAGGGTTCCTGAAAACCTAAAGCTGCCTCGGGGGGGGGGGGGGGGAGGGGAGGGGAATCAGGACCCCATGAGGCTATAGACTCCAGGATTGGGTAATATGAGCTTGCATTTGTGATTGATATTCTGTTTCTTTTGTGTTAAAATACCACACTTTGATATTGTCTCTGTTCTGAGAAATTTTTATATCTTTTTGACAGAATTACTCCAGTTTCTTGTTTAACCCTTTGTGTGCATGCCCCTCTGACGCTCAAAGTGTTAAACATAGGGACTTTAGAATTACCCCTTTTTTTGGTAAATGCCTTCTAAAATATCCGTACAAGAAGTACTCCATGTATTTAAATCACAGACGACATTTAGATAGAACTGAGACTGATGCAAGTTATATGGCATGGGTGGCAACCTTTGGCAACTGGCTGGTGGGTGACAATATGAGCTGTAGTCTCCACTAGCTACCGCGCCATAAGGTTTGCCTCTCTCTTATTCTGTGGGTTAATTTGCTTGTATTTGTTTGACTACAAGCAAATACAGCACTCTCCAGGGTCCTGATACAGCCCTTCTCTGCTTACACGTGCACTCAACATCAGCTTGCTGCTGTCTGCTTGACATTGAGGAGAACTATATTTAACTCTTTTAGTGCCAGAGAGGTACTGAGCTGGATACCTCACTGGCACTCCAAAAGGGTTAAAGCATTAACCAGTTTCTATTTTTAAGAAACAGGGTTGTTTTTTTTTCCCCAAGGGTTGTAACAAGTAACATAGTATCTTATAAAAATAACAATTGAACAAATATGCTCCTGCGCTCACTCTCAGTGTATATTCTTATATTGATACTAGTATGAAAGCCCGTATACACAGGCTAAAGTGCACCCAGCCGCCCTGGCTGCTGCCCCGGATCCGGGAACAGAGACAGGCGGCGAGCCGTTAGGAGCGCCCCGCCCCACTCTGCATCAGCACATTCGGCCAGTCTCTACCACGCGTCACTGCATCGTTCCAGCAGTCTCTACTGCGCATGACTGCATCGTTCCAGCAGTCTCTACTGCGCATGACTGCATCGTTCCGGCAGTCTCTACCGCGCATGACTGCATCGTTCCTCCGGCAGTCTCTACCGCGCATGACTGCATCGTTCCTCCGGCAGTCTCTACCGCGCATGACTGCATCGTTCCTCCGGCAGTCTCTACCGCGCATGACTGCATCGTTCCGGCAGTCTCTACCGCGCATGACTGCATCGTTCCTCCGGCAGTCTCTACCGCGCATGACTGCATCGTTCCTCCGGCAGTCTCTACCGCGCATGACTGCATCGTTCCTCCGGCAGTCTCTACCGCGCATGACTGCATCGTTCCTCCGGCAGTCTCTACCGCGCATGACTGCATCGTTCCGGCAGTCTCTACCGCGCATGACTGCATCGTTCCGGCAGTCTCTACTGCGCATGTGCGGTTACGCACACAGGGGAGCTTCGCAGGCTAGCTTTTTATATTATTTAGATAACTATAATCCCCACATAAAAAAATTCAATAAAAGACAGAAAATATCATATATATACACCACAGATTACATATATGCAATATATAAGCATTTATATAAAAGGATATTTTAAACATTCCTCAAATATGTCACAATTCAAAAAGTTCCCTTAAAATGGGGTATAGTTCCTTAACCCCTTAACGACCGGCCAATCGGCGCAGTCAGTTAAGGACCACAGAGCATTTTTTTTTTTTTTAATTTCCGCTTCCGGACTCCCTGAACGGCGTGAACAGACCTCATCTTTAACCGGGAACACATAGAAAATAGGCATATTTCTGGAGTGCATTGAAATCAAAGCATCCCTGCAGTATGCATTTTTCATATGTGTCCCCGGTTAAAGGTTCACTATTGCAGATTCTGTTTTCTATAATTACTCCCAAATACTGCTCAATCAAGGTTACACTGTACACTACACCATTTAATGTATAATTTTCAGGCTTGTTTGGATATGCAAGTTATTGAACTGTTAGAAGAACAGTATACCGTAATTTAGACATCTTATAGGTGGTTTCAGAGAATACAAATGTGAGGATATTAAAATGATAGTAACGTCTACTTAAAAGTATTTGGTTGAGTCCTCTTTATATTAAAACTAAGAGACTGCTCTATATTTAAAGGGATAGTAATACTTGCAAATTACTAGCTTTGTTAAAAATAAACTTATTACCCCCCAGTGCAAACCAAGCACACGTAGAAGACCGTTTCAGTGAAAAAATTATTTTTTATAAACTTGATCTTGGCTCAGCTGCAGAGCCGCCTGATGCACATAAGACAGTCGTACGACAGCTTCCCCTGCGGTCAGCGTTCAGTCAGGGAAGGGGGAGGGAGGGGGAACTGTGAGCGCTATCATCTCTCAAATCATAAGGGTTTGAGAGATGGCACTGGTGGCAATAAGTTTCTTTTTTAACAAAGCTACAAAATGGGAATTAGTAATTTGCAAGTATTACTATCCCTTTAAGTGCTTACTGTTGTGTAGTTCAAAAGTAATGCAAAGATAAAGATCCCCCGCCCATCCCTTTTTGGCCGCCTCCCATGGATTCTCTATTCGTATAGTGCAATTAGACAGCTGCAGCGATTATAAGGGAAATCCCACCCCCTTGATGAAGGAGGGCAGGATTTCCCTTTGCTTACTGAAGATTGTCCCTCACTGCAGCCGTCCGAACCAGAGAGAGCTGCAGCAGTTATGTGCAAGAAATTGTTGGGCGGTAGATCTTTATCTTTGCATAACTACACGAAAGTAAGCACTTAAATATAGAGCAATCTCTTAGTTTTATATAAAGAAGACTCAACCAAATACTTTTAAGTAGACATTACGAACCCTTTAAAGGGAAAGATACCTTTGACATTTTTATTGTTATCTATTTGTGAAATACAATTTATTATTATACGTACAGGTGATTTTTAAATTAAGTCAAATAGTAAAAGACAAAACTAACCTTTACTGTGTGTTTTAATCTTCAATCACTGTAATCTCAATGTCCGGATGTTGTTCACTGCAGCCTCACTTTACAGCTGTGGCATTCTGACTGGTGCTATGCAGGCACAAGCCTATAGAGTAGTATTAGAAAGTATATGAAAATCAGTTATGAACCGATAATGTCCCATTAGGCTTTCAGGTCTAAAGAAGGAATTTTGTATGCAGCGTACAGCAGAGGTGATTCAATGGGATGTATTTATAATATCAAAGCTGGAGCACTCCAGTTGTACCATAAAGAAGAATTAAAAATTCCCATTGGTTTAAATGGCGCTTTTAACCTCTTGGATGCTAGGGAGGTCTGCAGTTCATTGTGAAGTGACTATAGGAAAATGTATCCCCTATGACAAGACTGTTCAAGTTAAGTCCAACAGTCCAGGATGTGAGGATTTCCCTGACTACACACAGGTGAGTCAGTCATAATGAATGATCCACTGATTTTCTCTCCTGTGTTTAATCAGGGAAATACTTACATCCTGGCCTGTTGGTGGCCCCTGAGGAATGAATCTGGACAGCCCTGTTTCAGGCATCCATATTCAAGGCAGTCTAGGGTCCTGAAGCTCCACCCATGGCCACACCCCACTCCTTATATGACCCCGCCCCCAGTTCCAGGGCTGTCCAAGTTCAGTCCTCAAGGGCCACCAACAGACTAGGATGTGAGGATTTCCTGATTAAACACAGGAGAGAAAATCAGTGGATCATTCATTGTGACTGACTCACCTGTGTGTGTAATCAGGGAAATCCTTACATCCTGGCCTGTTGGTGGCCTCTGAGGACTGAACTTGGACAGCTCTGCAATTGGGGGGTGGGGTCATGTCAGGAGTGGGGGTGTGGCCATGGGTGCAGCTTCAGGAGCATAGACTGCCTTGACTATGGATGCCTTTTAAAACAGGGCTGTCCAAGTCCAGTCCTCAAGCGCCACCAACAGGCCAGGATGTAAGGATTTCCCTGATTACACACAGGAGAGTCAGTCACAATGAATGATCCACTTATTATCTCACCTATATCAATGGGTCATGAAATAACCTAAAAATTCTTGGTAAATCCCCACACACCAGCTACACCAACTAAAACAAAATTGTCCCTCTTTGGCCGTTTGAAGTGTTGGGAGGTATGCCATCCTCCCTAACAAGGAAAGGGTGTGGTTAATTTATTTAGAGATCAAATAAGTCCTTGCCTATTCATACGCCAATCCAAAATTGTGAAAGTATGGACATCACTGTTGTATTAGGTAGGCAACATCACCATCTACTGACCAATATCTGAACAGCACCACACTCAGATTATTTTGCTATTGCAGTTTTTCTAAACTCTATATAAATGTCCAGCGCGGTATTTAATATTTAAGGGATAGTATCTAAAGGGGCACAACATCAAGGAATGTGTCTCTTCATTTAGAAGGAAATATACTAATTCATACAGCAGTCAGGTATGCATTTGTATCTGCAGTTGCTTTTGCTTATTCTTTGTGTAGGGGGGATAAGTATATTCTGAGGAACTGTAAAACAATTTCAATGAGAACCCATGGTGTCATGCAATTATTTTCAGATAGTTAAGTGCTTTTGTCCAGTTATAGACTGCACCACAGTTCCAACTGAAAAAGTACATGACAGATCTGTCTACAGGGCGCTTGCCAAAGCCGTTCCTTCTGTTAATTTAGACTTAGTTCATATGCATTGCATTGTGTTGAAGCACAAAAATCATGTTGTCTAATACATCTGTTTGTTTGTTTTTTTAACTTAGATAGTAATGTCAGAAAAAAGTATTAACTCTATGGTAGATACAATTAAAATAGAGTACTTGCTCTTATTCTTATCTCTCAAACCATTATGGTTTGAGAGATATAGGATAAAACAGTTTTCTGATCCTTCCCCTTTCTGCTCGATTAACTGTAAAGCTGTCACCGCTTCAGCAGCGGTGATATAATGATATCTAATTATAAATGCTTCATTGGAATGGTCTACAATGTGTGCTTGCAAACCAGGCACATGTTGTAGACCGTTCCAATGAAGTATTTATTTTTAGGTATCGTTATCTCGGCTCTGCTGAAGAGCCTTGTCTGATCCAGGAACCAGAATCTGCTTCTGACAGCTTTACAGCTCGTCAAGCAGAAAGGGGAGGGATCAGAGAACTTTATTTTCCTATATCTCTCGAACCATAATTGTTTGAGAGATACGAATAAATGCACATAGTCTCTTTTAATTATATCTACCATAGAGTTAATACTTTTTATCTGACGTTACTATCCCTTTAATTACTTCTTTGTTGCCGAGAAAAAGTGGAAGCAGCTTCAATTACTCACAAATTAAAAAAATAATAATAAAATAAATGCAAGATGTTAATCTGCATCTATAGAAATCCATTGTACACATTCAATGGTGTATTCATACATCACCATACAAAATCATCTGAACAGCCTCATATGATTCAAAACAATATGTCATGCAGGGTTTTTTGATGCTCAGAAACCCATGTGTTTAACCCTTTGAGTGCCAGAGGGTTTGGCAATGCGTTGCGCACCCCTCTGGCACTCAAAGGGTTAAACACATGAACTAGGTCTTAAAGGGATAGTCATTTTTCACAAAAACAGCAGCTCCAATTAATCTTCATAGTGTTTGGGCCATGGAGAGTGTTATTTTAATACTGTCAGAGCTGTAGTTCAAGAGTAATTGAATGATAAAGTATCCCCCTCCTGCCCCTTTTACCTAGTGTAAGTCACCTCCCCTCAGATGTGGAATCTGGTCACTTGACCAGACAGCTCACAGCAAGGGACAATCTTCTTACTGTGATCATAAGGAAAACCCTGCCCCCTTGACAGGTTTTTCAGGTTTTCCCTTATGCTCACTGAAGATTGTCCCTCTCTGCGATCCGTCCAGACAGTCTTGCTGCTCTGAGGTGAGCAGTGTCATACTTGGTAAAAGGAGCAGAAGGGGGATATTTTATCATTCAATTACTCTTGAACTACAACTCTGACAGTATTGAAATAACACTCCCCATGGTCCAAATACTATGATGATTAATTGGAGCTGCTTTTATTTTGAAACATTACTATCCCTTTAAGAGAGTGTTATTCTATTGGTATACCTCCTCTTTAGAGGGGAAGTAACACCTCCTAATACCCCCTCCATTTCCCTTACTGTGGCCAGTAAATCCTAATGGCCTTTATGAATTTTGCCCAACAGATGAAACCTTCAGTCAGTCCTAAATATCATAGTTGCTGTAGTTTCCTCATACAGCAGCTCTAATTAATCTTCATAGTGTTTGGGCTATGGAGAGTGTTATTTCAATACTGTCAGAGTTGTAGTTCAAGAGTAATTGAATGATAAAGTATCCCCCTCCCGCCCCTTTTACCAAGTATAAGTCACCTCCCCTCAGATGTGGAATCTGGTCACTTGACCAGACAGCTCACAGCAAGGGACAATCTTCTTACTGTGATCATAAGGAAAACCCTGCCCCCCTTGACAGGTTTTTCAGGTTTTCCCTTATGCTCTCTGAAGATTGTCCCTCTCTGCGATCCGTCCGGACAGTCTTGCTGCTCTGAGGTGAGCAGTGTTACATCAGTAATAGGGGCAGGAGGGGGATACGTTATCATTCAATTACTCTTGTACTACAACTCTGACTGTAGTGAAATAACACTCCCCATGGTCCAAATACTATGAAGATTAATTAGAGCTGCTTTTATTTTGAAACATTACTATCCCTTTAAGAGAGTTATTCTATTGGTATACCTCCTCTTTAGAGGGGAAGTAACACCTCCTAATACCCCCTCCATTTCCCTTACTGTGGTCAGTAAATCCTAATGGCCTTTATGAATGTTGTCCAACAGATGAAACCTTCAGTCAGTCCTAAATATCATAGTTGCTGTAGTTTCCTCATACTGAAGAAGCCAGAGTATACTGGCTTCCTTAACTCTCTGAGTGCCAGTGAGTTATACAATGCATTGGCTAACTCTCTGGTTCTCAAAGTGTTAATCTTTTAAGGACCAGAGGGATGTGCAGTGGGCAGAGCAGTCTGGTAACTGCTATGTCTGCCTCCATGGACATAACATTCAGGACTGACTGAAGTTCTTTCTGGAGTAAAGGCACAAGGGGACATTCAGTGAGGCCATAAAAAGGTGGATGAGAGAGTAAGAGTGCGTGCGCGTGTATTGTAGTCTGACCAGATCTCACCTTTAACCCTTTGAGTGCCAGTGGGGTACAGAGCACATTGCAAAGCAATGCGTTCCGTACCCCTCTGGCACTCAAAGGGTTAACTGGGGACACATAGGAAATAGGCATATTTCAGTTCTCACTGAAATCAAAGCAGTCCTGCAGTATGCATTTTTCCTATGCATCCACGGTTAAAGGTGAGGCCTGGTCAGTCTAGTGTATTGGAGTGTGGGGGTGGGTGTGCACAAGTATTAACCCCCTACGGACAGCCACGTGGCTGGCACTTAAGGACCACAGAGCATTTTTTTTCTCTCTCTTACTGGAATCAGAGGGCCCCAAACGGCGTACAGCCTCGCAGGGACCCCTGAATTCCAGGATGTACCTGTACGTCATGGGTCTTTTATGCACATTTCCCCATGATGAACATGTACGTCCTTGGTCCTTAAGGGGCTAAAAACTCTCTGGGTTTCACCCAAATGTCAGGGTAACTGTCCAGATTCTCAGTGTTACCCATTACATGATCTGTACCAATTAAAGGGATAGTAATTTTCACAATAAAAGCAGCTCTAATTAATCTTCATAGTATTTGGGCCATGGAGAGTGTTATTTCACTACTGTCAGAGCTGTAGTACAAGAGTAATGGAATGATAAAGTATCCTCCTCCCGCCCCTTTTACTGATGTAACACTGCTCACCTCAGAGCAGCAAGACTGTCCGGATGGATCGTAGAGAGGGACAATCTTCAGTGATCATAAGGGAAAAACCTGTCAAGTGGGGGCAGGGTTTTCCTTATGATCACAGTAAGAAGACTGTCACTTGTTGTGACCTGTCCGGTCAAGAGACCAGATTCCACATCTGAGGGGAGGTGGCTTACACTAGGTAAAAGGGGCAGGGGGATATTTTATCATTCAATTACTCTTGTACAACAGCTCTGACAGTATTGAAATAACACTCTCCATGGCCCAGATACTATGAATATTAATTGCAGCTGCTGTTTTTGTGAAACATTACTATACCTTTAACAGTCCTTTCAGTTTCTAAATTGGTGCAATTTCTACCAGACAGACAGAAGGAGAAGTGGTAAGCAGTGAAACCTCTAAACTTCAGCATGGTGGAGGTTCCTTGCGGACTGACTGTCGCACCCCTTAGCGCGAACAGTGAGTTATCAACTAAAACGTATCTTCTTGGTTGATTTGGGAGTTAATTTTTCAAAGATTTCAGGGTCGGCTCATTTTAAAAGTTCTCAGTTGTGAGTACAGACAGTTTAAAATTTATAGAACATAAAATAGCATTACAAGTGCAAAAGGAAGATTTTTGGCATCTAAAGAAGTGTAGTGTCTGCAGCTTTCAAAATAACCCTTACCTTAGCCACCGTAGTTGAAAGTGAGCTACTTCACATGTTTGTCCAAGCAAATGCATGGAAGCGCACTACGACCATGGCTTTCTCCTTCATGTTCTGCAATGCTGGATATTCTTATACTGTAACAGGCGAGGACAATTAACCCTTTGAGTGCCAGAGGGGTGCGCAACGCATTGTTGTGCAATGTGTTGCTTACTGCTCAGTCACTGAAAGGGTTGACTGCTTGAGAAGTCTACAACACATTGCTGCATAATGCAGTGGATATGTAACCATTATCTAGTGAAGCAAAAGGTAAATAAAACCTAATAATCTTACCTTCCGCATCAAGACGCAGCAAAAGGATTAAATCCTATTCTCGTGGGTGTGTAAGCAGTAGCATTGTGTATTACAGGGATCTCAGACTGCATGCCTGTTGGGATGATAGAGAAGGTCACTGGGATAAAGCCCTGATTTTGCACAGGTGTCACAATCTTTGGCCCAGTTATTTTGACTGAAACACCAAAGCAAATCCCTGAAGCCTTTGGTCTCCTCCCCTTTAACCCGTTGAGTGCCAGTGTTATCCAATGTATTGCAAAGCTCTCTGACACCCAAAGGGTGTCAGAGAGCGTTGGTGCATTGCAATGCATTGGATTCCTCCAGGGGTGGACTGACAGCCCTGGGCCCCCGGGAAAGTGGAGGTAATGGGCCCCTTCACCTTGCCCAATTATGCCCCACCCTCAATTTTTTCCCACGCCCAAATTATTGGTCCAGCCTACCAACCCAGCCAATACCTTTTCTTCTAACTTTATAATTGGCATTAATGTTCTGAAATGCCAATTATTAATCAAGGACTTTAATTAACTTAACAGCCAACATTGGTTCTGGCTGGACTGGAGAGGTGGTGCTGCGTATCTCTGTATCACCACGCACTGTCTCCACTCATTGGTAGCTTCTACTGCTCCTTGTGTCCTGCTATTGGCTGGCTCGTTGGTCAGGTGGGAAAGTGAAAGCGAGACTTCCGGATTCTTCCTTCCAGGCATCAGCTGCCGGCTGGTACTGCTGCTGCTTTGGAACTAAGGGAAAAAATCCTGCACCCCTCTAATGCCTACCACCCTTAGTACGCCACTGGGACAGTGGCCAGAGCTGTTCACACTGAGGCCTCTCAACGCCTCACAGAGCACAGTGCTGCCGATTTAAATATGCGTGGGCGGGCCCTTACAGACAAGGGGACATGAAGTCCAACTTTAACATAATAATTGGGAAATTGGCTGTGGCAGGCCCACCTTGGTCGCAGGCCCTCGGTACATGAACGAATGCCCGTATGGTCAGTCCGCCCCTGGATTCCTCTGTGGTACAATTACCCACTGCTGATGACTTTACAAGTATAATATTTATGCGGTATTCAGTATCGAGACCATAGAGGGGGACATGATTATTGTTACACGATTCACGCACCCCCAAATTCCTGCCACGGAAGACTATTTACAGAGTTGCAAAATCATCCCTTTAAATGAGGACACCTATTAAAAATGCCTGCTGCAGGGATCCAGTGTTGAATTAATTTGCAGTGGTTCCCTATTTATTAATGCAGCAGGCATTTTTCATGTGTCTCCTCTTTTAAAGGGGTGAACTGACAACCCTACTTTTTAGGAAGGAAATTTTTAGTGGGAGGAGTTTGGGATCTGGGAAAAGGGGTCATATCTGTTTCCATAGACATTGCATACAGTGCTAGGTGACTATTAATTCTGTGTAACCAGTCCATGCTGTACTAATTCATAGCACCTATTAGGGGTTTCTGTCCAGATTAAGGTACATGTGGAGTAATTTACCCTTTGGGTGCCAGAGGGATACCCCTCTAACGCTCACTGGGTTAAGAGATGTTAGTGTATCTTTAAACAATGAAGTTCAGGAACTCTGGTGTATAGTGACCTCTGGAACTAAATCCACTGTAAAGTGTTAACCCTTTGAGCACCAGTGGTGTATTCAATGCCAGGGCTTAAAATATGAAGTCCTTTGCTACTAGCCAGACCTAAAAAGTTACTCGCCACTGCAAGCCATAGCATACCAACCAGGGCTGAATTTCTACTCGCCAGGGCTAAATTTTCATTCGCCATTGGCTAGTGGTGAGTGGAAATTTTGAGCCCTGTTCAATGCACTGCACACCTCCACCGGCCCTCAAAGTGTTAAAAAGATGGCAATTTATACCTCTCCTAATAACCTACCTAGGAAACTGCAACCAAATAAAGGGAAGCAAATCCCTCAAACAGAAACAAACAAAGCAGAAAAGCAGGTAGTACTTACCTTAATGCTCTGGACCCGACTGTCCTTTCCTATCACTGTATATTGAATAGGTACAGTGAAGTTACTAGGCATTGGAGGGTCCTTAACGCACAAATATTCTCCCTTCAAGGAGCATAACTAGGGCCCACTGGCACACTTGGATACTTGGCCCCATCACATCTGTACTCTTTTTGCTGTCTGTAGTTCCGCACCTGAATAGGAATGAGACCGCTGCAATCGCTATATGTTTAGCCGTGTGCATAACGAAGAGAAGGCATTTTGGAGCAAACAACTGCACTACAGGGGTCAAATTATAATTCCCATTGATTTAAATGGAGCTTTAAACCCTTTGAGTGCCAGATGGGTGAGCAATGTATTGCAATGCGTTGTGTACCTCTCTAGCACTCAAAGGGTTAACCTCTTGAATGCTAGAGAGGTCTCCAACACATTGCAAAATAAATGAACCCCTTAACAACCGGTGACGTGTCAGGACCGCCTCTGCATTAAAGGAATAGTAATGCTTAAAATGTAAAACAATATATGTTTTAGGGTTTATCCCCCTGAGTAAAACAAGGGTACTCCCAGTGCTAAGAGATAAAATTATAATAATTATATTTATATATTATAATTATAATTTTTTTATGTGCAATATCACAGTGGCCTGAAAATTTACAGTGGCGCTGTTGCTACACCATCCTATGGACTGCTCTGGTCCGTACAACATAAATCTCCATAGGATGGTGTAGCAACAGCGCCACTGTAAATTTTCAGGCCACTGTGATATTGCACCTAAAAAATCCAAGTTTGAGCTGTTATAATTTTTTAATAAAATATCTCTCAGTGGTGGAAGTACCCTTTTATTTGGGGGGATAAACCCTACACCATATTTTTTTTACATTTTAAGTATTACTATCCCTTTAAGGACCGGTGATGTCTTGGCATGTCATGATTTTTTTTTTTTATCCCAATGCGCCTGCAAAGCGTGCTGTGATCACTGGGGGAGCCAAAAACGGACTGCCCTGACTGAGATTGGAGCAGTACGTTTCAGACTCTCCAGTGGAAAGCAGGTACATGTGATCACTTACACGTGCCGCCTCTCCAAATACACACATAAGAAAAAAAAAAAAAAAAAACCTTGGTCCTCGAGTGCACCCCCACTCCTGGATCCTGCGGTCCTTAATGGGTTAAAGAGATTTTATCTGACTTCTCTCTCTTGTGGAAAACAAGTTCACCTGTCATATCAAGGCATCTGATGTCCAAAACATACCCCAAATCGTATGTATTTTCCATGCCCGACAGCAGTTGACTGTGTACCTGTTAGTTTAACCCTTTGAGTACCATAGGGGTATCCAACACATTGCAACACACTGGATAAACCCCTGGCACTCAGAGAGTTAAACACTCCCAGTGCAAGGACTGGTAGTGTCATCCCAGCATTCACTCGGGTGTAACCACAGGGGGCACAATTGTGACAGGGCCCAGCCTCCAAGGCGGCCCATAGGTCGAAAGGCCCAACAGTAATACCTGGGAACTCAGTGTGTCGGACCCGGAGACTACTGTTTTCAGTCTCCAGGAACACAGGCTGATTCGCTGGCATGATTAGCTCTGTTGCAACCCCAGCCATTCCCACCCATTCTTCCCCCTGTTCCTCCCACTTCCCTACCCATTTATATGCAAACCCCACCTCTCAACCCTCCCACTCTGTCATCCCAGCTAAGCCCCACCCACATATGACAAATAGCATAATTTGGACACTGCTATCCCCACCCCTGTCTTTGATTAGAAGGTTCCCAGGTATTCTAATAGGTTCTAGTTATGTCTCCAGTGTAATATTTTTGTGTTAAAGTGTTAATAATGTCCAATAACATTTTTGTTAGAGATTTGTAGAGAGTAAAAAAGAGATTCTCATTGCCACAAACCCCATCTCCCAAACCGTTATGGTTTGAGAGATATTCGCATTCAAAGTTCCCCTTTCTCTCCCCTTCTCCTGACGTCAGTGCCTAGGTGACAGCAGGAGATCCCAGTCCGGGGACCCACCGGAGGCTCTGCAGCACAGCCGAAATCCCGTTATTAGAAAATAATTACTTCACTGGAAAGGTCTACAAAGTGTGCCTGGTTTGCAAGCACACTTTGTAGACTGTTCCCATGAAGTAGTTCTTTTCTAACAACAGGTCATCTCCTTTGAGTGCCAGGGAGATGAGCAACACATCTTCGGGTTAATGGAAGATATTTCTGCATCACAATACAGAGCTCAAAGTCCCATCCACAGAACAGCCCCTCCCCACCAGCTGTTATGTAATAGGAGGCTACGGCCTGGTATTACACAAGAGCACTGTAAGCTGATCTGAGCCCTCAAACACCAGCATAGCACGATCAGCTGACAGTCAGCTCTGCACTCTTTACATTGATCAGCTGACAGTCAGCTCTGCAATCTTTACATCGATCAGTTGACAGTCAGCTCTACACTCTTTACATCGATCAGCTGACAGTCAGCTCTGCACTCTTTACATCGATCAGCTGACAGTCAGCTCTGCACTCTTTACATCGATCAGCTAACAGCTCTACACCCTTTAAATCCATCAGCTGACAGTCAGCTCTGCACTCTTTACACCGATCAGCTGACAGTCAGCTCTGCACTCTTTACATCGATCAGCTGATAGTCAGCTCTACACCCTTTAAATCCATCAGCTTATAGTCAGCTCTGCTCTCTTTACATTGATCAGTTTATAGTCAGCGCTGCTCTCTTTACATTCTTCAGTGGCTAACTGTGGCAGGATCCCCAATTCACCAACTTTAGGAGCTCTGAGAGAATTGACAGATATCAGAGCTTAGCGGATGTGGTGAATAGCCACTTGAACATATATGCAAGCCCTCATAAATACAAAAATGGCTCATTAAAGGGATAGTAATGTTTCATAATAAAAGCAGCTCTAATTAATCATCATAGTATTTGGACCTTGGAGAGTGTTATTTCAATTCTTTCAGAGTTGTAGTTCAAGAGTAATTCAATGACAAAGTATCCCCCTCCCTCCCCTTTTACTGATGTAACACTGCTCAGCCAGATCAGAAGGGAGGTGCCCAGGTAGACTGCAGAGAGGGACAATCTTCAATTAAGATAAGGGAAAAACCTGAAAAACTTGTCAAGGGGGGCAGGGCTTTCATTGTTCTCATAGGAAGAAGATTGTCCCCTGCTGTTATCTGTCTGGTCTATGGATTGGATTCCACATCTGAGAAGAGATGGCTTACACTAGGTAAAAGGGGCGGGAGGGGAAACTTTGCTTGTGAATATCTCTCAAACAAGACTTATATTGTTCTTCATGTTTTTTTTAATGCCTACAAAATAAAATAAAAATAAAACAAAGTATTACTATTCTGTAACGGATCCCACCCGTTACTTGAGCCCTTGTCTGGCCCTCGAACTATTCATCCAAATACTATGGACATTTAGGGCTGTTTGGACTCTATGCTGTGCCTTGTCGTACGAACTGGCCAGCTATTACCTAAGAGAAAGACTTATGTTCATAGACTTTGGTTAATTAGGCTGACCATATTTCCTTGAGCGAAAAACGGGACGGGGTTATTTAATATCCTGTATTTTATTTATCATGAAAATAGAGTTTTGCACCGTTATGACTCATAAGACTCTATGGTAATCAATGTGTACAGTAAAACAACTAGTGTGACGAGGTTCTGATTATATTGAATACCTCCTGCTCCCATACTGCCTCCACCTCCACACCTTGTGTCCACCTCCACACCCTGTGTCCACACTCTGTGTCCACCTCCACACCCTGTGTCCACCTCCGCATCCTGTCAACCCTTTGCCCACCTCCACACTGTGTCCACCTCCACAACCTGCCCACCCTGTGTCCACCTCCACATCCTGTGTCCACCTCCACACCTTGTGTCCACACCATGTGTCCACCTCCACATCCTGTCAACCCTGTGTCCACCCCCACCCTGTGTCAACCTCCACGCCATGTGATCACCTCCACGCCATGTGATCACCTCCACACCCTGTGATCACCTCCACACCCTGTGATCACCTCCACACCTTGTGTCCACTCTGTGTCCACGTCCACATCCTGTGAACCCTGTGTCCACCTCCACACAATGCCCATCCTGTGTCCACCTCCACACCCTGTGTCCACCTCCACACCCTGTGTCCACACCCTGTGTCCACCTCCACACCCTGTGTCCACTTCCACATTGTGTCCATCTCCACACCCTGTCAACCCTGTGTCTACCTCCACACCCTGTGTCTACCTCCACACCCTGTGTCTACCTCCACACCCTGTGTCCACCTCCACACCCTGTGTCCACCTCCACACCCTGTGTCCACCTCCACACCCTGTGTCCACCTCCACACCCTGTGTCCACCTCCACACCCTGTGTCCACCTCCACACCTTGTGTCCACCTCCACACCTTGTGTCCACCTCCACACCTTGTGTCCACCTCCACACCCTGTGTCAAAACCCTGTGTCCACTTCCACATTGTGTCCACCTCCACACCCTGTGTCCACCTCCACATCCTGTCAACCCTGTGTCCACCTCCCCATGCTGCCCATCCTGTGTCCACCTTCACACTGTGTCCACCTCCACATCCTGCCCACCCTGTGTCCACCTCCACACCCTGTGTCCACACACTGTGTCCACCTCCACACCCTACCCACCCTGTGTCCACCTCCACATCCGTGTCCACCTCCACATCCGTGTCCACCTCCACATCCGTGTCCACCTCCACATCCGTGTCCACCTCCACATCCGTGTCCACCTCCACATCCGTGTCCTCCTCCACATCCGTGTCCTCCTCCACATCAGTGTCCTCCTCCACACCCTGCCCACCCTGTGTCCTCCTCCACACTGTGTCCACCTCCACATCCTGCACACTGTGTCCACCTCCACACCTTGTGTCCACACCCTGTGTCCACCTCCACACCTTGTGTCCACACCCTGTGTCCACCTCCACACCTTGTGTCCACACCCTGTGTCCACCTCCACACCTTGTGTCCACACCCTGTGTCCACCTCCACACCTTGTGTCCACACCCTGTGTCCACCTCCACACCTTGTGTCCACACTCTGTGTCCACCTCAGCACCTTGTGTCCACACTCTGTGTCCACCTCAGCACCTTGTGTCCACACCCTGTGTCCACCTCCACACTCCGTGTCCACCTCCACACTCCGTGTCCACCTCCACACTCCGTGTCCACCTCCACATCCGTGTCCACCTCCACATCCGTGTCCTCCTCCACATCCGTGTCCTAGTCCACATCAGTGTCCTCCTCCACACCCTGCCCACCCTGTGTCCTCCTCCACACTGTGTCCACCTCCACATCCTGCACACTGTGTCCACCTCCACACCTTGTGTCCACACCCTGTGTCCACCTCCACACCTTGTGTCCACACCCTGTGTCCACCTCCACACCTTGTGTCCACACCCTGTGTCCACCTCCACACCTTGTGTCCACACCCTGTGTCCACCTCCACACCTTGTGTCCACACCCTGTGTCCACCTCCACACCTTGTGTCCACACCCTGTGTCCACCTCCACACCTTGTGTCCACACTCTGTGTCCACCTCAGCACCTTGTGTCCACACTCTGTGTCCACCTCAGCACCTTGTGTCCACACCCTGTGTCCACCTCCACACTCCGTGTCCACCTCCACACTCCGTGTCCACCTCCACACTCCGTGTCCACCTCCACACCCTGTGTCCACCTCCACATCCTGTCAACCCGTGTGTCCACCTCCACATGCTGCCCATCCTGTGTCCACCTTCACACTGTGTCCACCTCCACATCGTGCCCACCCTGTGTCCACCTCCACACCCTGTGTCCACACACTGTGTCCACCTCCACACCCTACCCACCCTGTGTCCTCCTCCACACTGTGTCCACCTCCACATCCGTGTCGACCTCCACACCCTGCCCACCCTGTGTCCTCCTCCACATCCGTGTCCACCTCCACATCCGTGTCCACCTCCACATCCGTGTCCACCCTGTGTCCTCCTCCACACTGTGTCCACCTCCACACCTTGTGTCCACACACTGTGTCCACCAACACACCTTGTGTCCACACCATGTGTCCACCTCCACATCCTGTCAACCCTGTGTCCACCTCCACACCCTGCCCACCCTGCGTCCACCTCCACACCCTGCCCACCCTGCGTCCACCTCCACACTGTGTCCACCTCCACATCCTGCCCACCGTATCCACCTCCACACCTTGTGTCCAAACTCTGTGTCCACCTCCACACCTTGTGTCCACACTCTGTGTCCACCTCCACACCTTGTGTCCACACTCTGTGTCCACCTCCACACCTTGTGTCCACACTCTGTGTCCACCTCCACACCTTGTGTCCACACTCGGTGTCCACCTCCACACCTTGTGTCCACACTCGGTGTCCACCTCCACACCTTGTGTCCACACTCGGTGTCCACCTCCACACCTTGTGTCCACACTCGGTGTCCACCTCCACACCTTGTGTCCACACTCGGTGTCCACCTCCACACCTTGTGTCCACACTCGGTGTCCACCTCCACACCTTGTGTCCACCTCCACACCTTGTGTCCACCTCCACACCTTGTGTCCACACTCGGTGTCCACCTCCACACCTTGTGTCCACACTCGGTGTCCACCTCCACACCTTGTGTCCACACTCGGTGTCCACCTCCACACCTTGTGTCCACACCATGTGTCCACCTCCACACCCTGTGTCCACACCATGTGTCCACCTCCACACCCTGTGTCCACACCATGTGTCCACCTCCACACCCTGTCAACCCTGTGTCCACCTCCACATCCTGCCCACCCTGTGTCCACCTCCACACCTTGTGTCCACACTCTGTGTCCGCCTCCACAACCTTTGTCCACACTCTGTGTCCACCTCCACACCGTGTCCACACCCAGTGTCCACCGACCTGAGACCTGAGTAGAGTCCACACTCGGAGCACTCCTGATTCTGCAGCTGGCTGGCCTCCTCCTTGTGACTTGACACTCGCAATGCCTGAATGCCGAATGCCTGGTGACGTCTGTTCCTCTCAGGCAACACAACAGCGCCGTGCCTCAGAACAGTCACAACCAATGAGAGAGGAGGAGTATCAAGCACTCCTCTCTCATTGGCTGCAGTGAGACACAATCTAGACTAGGAAGCCAGGGAAGAAGAAAATGATAGAGTCTAGAGAGGGAGGCGGCCCGGGGCACATCTAGCCATCCAACTCCATCATCATACTTTTATATATTATTGTTGCGGTGCCTGCGCAGCGCTTTGCCACGGCACTTCTGCACAGCTAATTAATAAAAACGGGACAAAATGAGAAAACAACGGGACAGTCCTGAAACATCAAAAAAATTTTTTAAAAAAAACAGGACTGCCCCGTTCAAAATGTACTGTAACGGGCCATAGGCCGTTACTGAGGTCTCATATATGGACTGGCCACTCATTCCCCCATGCTACAGGATGCAGGGTTATGGACTGTCGAATGTCGCATGTTACATGGGTGTCAAATGTTTTCGTATGTGATATGTTCAAGGGGTACACAGATATCAAGTACAATCGGTGGTTCCCGGTGCGGGGTTCGGGGACATCGATGCTACCTCGAGCGCGGGAACCGGAGGCAGTGAGTCGACGCCGCATTGTCGACGTACAAATCACTGCACCCACTGATTGGCCAGGGCTGGAGCCACAGACTACACCCAGTGTGTACGTGCCTCAACCCCTGGCCTAGCCTGGAATGTGTACTCCCAGCCCCCAAGTCTTTTGTCTTTGATTAAACAGGGTAATGTCAGATGTTGCAACATCAGGAATAACATGCTGATGAGGTCATCTGCCATTGGCCCTTTTTCCCCGATTCCTATTGGCCCTTTTTACCCATCTGCTATTGGCCCTGCTGTTCCCCGTGTCACATATCCACTGTACCTGATTGGCCCCTGGCCCAAGTCCCTATTAGAATGCCTAACCCCTCCCGTCCCATTGTGACATTGTGCTAAGTTGTATAAAAACATGTGTTTGGTTGAATAAAGGTGTGTTCGTTTGGCATCAAGAAGTCTCCTGTGTCGTGCTTGCCCGGATGGTCTAAAGGATCCGCTCTGATCGCCATCCTAACAGACGCTTCTGAGCTATTCGCATTTTGCTCCTGCGAATCCCGGCCTTCGAACGTCGATCTTCGATCCTCCTGGATCTCCGGTCTCTGGTACTCGGCGGAAATTCGGTGTCCGAGCCTGTCCCTATGTTCGACGTGTTCAAGAGGACCACGCAGATCGCTGTCCGCACTGGCAGGGTAGAGCTTCGACCGCGAAGGGATTCGCTCCAACCGGGGTGTTCGACACAGCCTAGCCGCCTTCGAGAGCAAGGAATCCGGTAACAACGGCCCAGGGCTTCCCGGCTACCTGGGTTACCGTTATACGTACATATGGTCAGCCTACGGTTAATGTATGTTGAATGTTATAATTTACTGTATGTAGTATGTTCGAGGGTTTACACACTCACCGACTACCAGTCGGCGGGTATAACGGAGCGGTGTGCGATCAGCGCCACCGGATCGAACGTTCGGCGGCGGGGCAAGCTGGGTCATTCAAAACCCTGGAGTAGGCATGCAAATATCTTCCATAGCCTAAACTGGAGAACCGTCGGCAGCTCAGGGATTGGTCAAGGTTGGAGCAGGGCATTCAAAGTAGTCAAACAAAGGCTCCAACCTTGGGCCACTATCCCTACGATGTATATTGCAGCCACTCCAGCTATTTGACTATGTGACTGTAGCTAGACCCCCTGCTGTATGTTAATTAAGCCATTGTGAACTGCAGTCAGACCCCTTCCGTGTGATGATTAGTTCAAGCCCTCAAGTCTTTGTTCATCAAACCCTTTTGTATCTGAAATGTAATCATGTCTGAGTTATTGTATCTGTTAAGACCATCTGTTGCTGGCCTTTGTCTGATGTATTATGATTAGATCACGCCCTATTGTATCTGGTTTCCCCATATGCTTCAATGTGACTTACTGTGTATAAATATCTGTGGTTTGTGTCAATAAAGAGAGTTATGTTTTGGAGTGGACCAGAGTCCTGGAGTCTTGTGTGTTCCTATGGTATTAAAGTGGCCACTCTGCCGCACATCTGAGCCCAGGTTCCTGCATCGTTCGACCGTCTGCTGCCAGTATCCTGCTACTCCACTTCGGATGTTGTCAGGCGGCAATGTGGACTCCGACCTTGCTTCTTCCAGTTCCAGTAGAACCTTCGATTTGAGTACCGGAGTGCTCTAACGGCTTGGCAACCACTACCCTTTGTTCCTGCTACACTTTCCCTGTTCTTCGTAGCCCAGGAGTAGAGGCTTCACTCTCTACTGCCCGTGTTTCCCTGCTTCCAGCGATCCTGTGACTGTTTCAGTGACTGTCCATACTTCGACCGGTGCATCCGACGGCACCAGTCCAGCATTCTGCCAGGAATGATGGAAGTTGTAGCCTGGCAGCATCAAGAGGGCTTCACATTTCCTACCACAGATTTTAAACTGCACATCCTTAAAGGAGCAGTAAACTTTTTTATGAAAAAATATATATTGTAGGGATTTTCCTATTGAGTAAAATAAGGGTACTCCCACTGCCAAGAGATTTATATTTCCAGAGTTATTACAGTTTAAACCCATGTTTTTTTACATTAGCAGTGCCCTCTAGTGGTCAAATTTTAATTAGATTTCCTGTTAGATTTTAATGGAGAAGATAGTCAGAAAAGTCAGAGACATACAGTTCTCCATAGAATGTGATAGAAACTGCCTGTCACTTCCTGTCAGTTAGAACTATCAGGAAGTAAACACAGTAAATTCACTTCCTGTCAGAACTATCAGGAAGTAAACACAGTAAATTCACTTCCTGTCAGTTAGAACTATCAAGAAGTAAACATAAAATTCACTGCCTCATTTTTTAAACTGCTATAATTTTTGAATAAAACATCTGACAGCGATGGGAGTGGCCTTGTTTTATTCAGCAGGAAATGCTCTATAAAATACGTGTTTTCATAAAAAAAGTTTACTGCTCATTTAAGCTTTTTGATTTTCAGTCATATATATAGTTTGAGAATTGTGGTTTAATTATTGGAGAATGTAATTCCAACAGAGCATTGTCCTCTGACCTGATAATGCCTGCATAATTCATTTCTTACTTGTCCAAAAATCACCTCCCTCTGTCTTCTTAGGCTGCAAGAACAGGTCAGTTACCACCGGAGGTCTGGAGTAAATTAATGGGAGGAATAATAGTGCAAACAGAGCTGGATTTACATCTCAGACACCCCTAGGCATGGCACTCTAGGCACCGATAGCTCCACCCATGATCACACCCCCACTCCTCACCTGATCCCACATCCAGTCTCATCCACTTTTTCCTGGCACAGAAAATACCCTTGGCCAAACAAGGACAAAAGAATAAACTTTAACCCCTTGGATGATTCTATAGCATCCAATCGGTTAAAAAATAGTAAGTAAAGGGGGTATAAAACTGGTGCAGGGACACACAGATTGCTCTGACCACACCCAGATTTCAGAATGTGGGTGTGGCCAGCACAGCTGAGATACCACCCCTCAAAATGTGGAGCTCCAGGCAGTTGCCCACTCTGCCTATTGGGAAATCTGGCCCTGAGTGCAAATCCTTACCCTGGGGGGAAAGGTGACATTTAGTTCTGAATTAAAGACCTTAGGTTCTCCTGATAGGTACGAAAAATCTTGGCCCCTGTGCTAATAGATAAAGGAACACACACACACACACACCCATTTAATGTTCAAATAAATATTGCTATGGAATGGAGGCTGATGTTTGTTTTGTGCAACATGTGAGGAAGGATTTGCTTTTAAAAGGTCGCACGCACATGACTCGCTAACTGTGTCACCTGGTTAAAAATGGAGGCATGAGAATCTCGCACTGCATGACAGAGTGAGATTGTCATGTCGCCTACGGAACATCGCGTAGCATAATTCTAGAGCCAGTTACTGTGTCTCCCTGTATCTGCTGCGTAATAACTCAATGCTGGCACTGCAGGAATTAAGACATGGGAATATTTCACTTACTAGTAAGCCACTGAGACCTCTTACTCCCCTTCTCTGCATGCAGAATGACAGGGAGGAGAGAAGCACACAGAGAAGGGGAGTGAGCGGCCGCAGTGCCTTACTAGTAAGTGCTTGAGAGCCAAGAGGATCAGCGGGTGTGAACGTGTGAGCCTTGGGGCTGATAAAATATTAAGCCACTAAAATGTTCCCATGTCTTAACTCATGGATCCTTTAACTCCTGCAGTGCCACCATTGAGTTATTACGCAGCAGATATAGGGAGACCCAGTGACCAGCTGTAGAATTATTCTATGCAACTTTAGGTAGGCGACATGACAATCTCTCACTGTCATGCAGTGCAAGATTCTCATCACCATTTTTAACCAGGTGACCAGGGTCGGATTTATAGTTAGGCAGAGTAGGCATCTGCCTACAGGCGCACCCAACAGAAGGGCGCCTGTCACTGGGATCATGTTGTGTGTGTGTCGTCACCTCCCCCGCCCGGCGCCGTGAAGACAGGTCTGTGCCTTCTTCTGCACAGACCTGTAGCTACTGAGCTCCTTCTTTGTCTCTTTAGTAATACAGACGCTGGGAGATGACATCATCTCCTAGCGCTCTGCATTACTAAAGAGAAGACAGCACGGGGAGCTCCAGCATCTACAGTTGGATGCTGCTGTTGGACCCCCAGAGAAGAGGTAGGAAACTGACACTGGGGCAATATGGAGCTGATGGGGGCAATATGGAGCTGATGGGGGGCAATGTGAGTGCAATATGGAGCTGTTGGGGGCGATATTGTATTGTATATTTTTTTTTTATTGTATATTTTTATTTATATAGTGCCAACCGGTGTACTTGGCACTTTACAGATTACATTTAATATAGCAGGGGTACAATAAGCGTGGTGATTAAGTGCTTATATAGGCAGTCATATGGGGAACGACAGGTGAGTATACATTAGGATAAGAGATCCCTGCCCCGTAGAGCTTACAATCTAAGTATAGGATGGGTGACATACAGATACAAGCTGGTAGAGGAGGAAGTGCAGTGTTTGGCTTATGATAATAATGATAATGTTTCCATATTATACTGTTGCTAGAGATGAAAGGTGCTCTTTTAGTTTAGATTTAAAATTGTTGAGGGTTGAGGCTTGGCGAATACTGGGTGGTAGGGAGTTCCAGAGGTGAGAAAGCTTTCAATCGTGAAACAGATATAGTGGTTAAAGGGGCAGTGAGTTGTCCAGCATGTATGTTGCGTACTGGACGTGCAGGAATATGGCGGGATATCAAAGATGAAATATAAGGCGGGGACAAGTGATGGAGAGCCTTGAAGGTAATGAGGAGGATTTTGAACGTGATACGCTGCTTTATGGGAAGCCATGACAGTGATTTTAGGAGTGGTGGGGTGAGTACTGTTCTGGAGGAGAGGAAGAGTATTCTGGTGGCTGAATTAAGAACTGATTGAAGAGGAACGATATGGTTAGTAGGAAGAGCAGTAAGTAAAGAGTTGCAGTAGTCCAGGCGAGAAAGGATAAGAGCATGCATGAGGGTTTCTGTTGTAGAGTGAGAGAGGAATGGCCGGATTCTTGCTATATTCCGAAGAAAGAAGCAACAGGTTTTGGCAACGTTGTTAATGTGGGTGGAGAAGGAAAGAGAAGAGTCCAAAGTTACCCCGAGGCAGCGGGCCTTGTCTACAAGGTAAATTGTGGAGCCCTCGACAGTTATAGACAATGGAGGTGTTGTGCAGGATTTAGGAGGGAAGATAAGGAGCTGATGGGGGGCAATGTGAGGGCAATATGGTATATGGAGATGACGGGGCAATGTGGAGATGATGGGGGCAATGTGGAGAGGATGGGGTAAGTTGGAGCTGATGGGGGCAATGTTAGGGCAATATGGAGATGGGGGGTAATGTGGAGATTCGGATCATTGTAGAGATGGCCATTGGGGGGGGCTTCAGATTTCTGTGCCTACAGGCTCCTGAGGTGTAAATCCAGCCCTGCAGGTGACATAGTTAGTGAGTCAAGTGGTCACCTCTCAGGGGTGCTTTCTGGACTCCTGGAAGACAGCTGGTTAAGTTTTATTTTATATAGCATAAATAGCACCTGAACTGTGCAGGTATCATTTACCCAAACACGGCCCATCCCAAACTTTGTGCCAAGCTTATAAAAAGGACAAAAGCTACACCTGGCTTAGACTGTAAGCTCTACAGGACAGGGACCTCCTATCCCAATGTATACTCACCTGGTGCTCCCATTCTGATTGTCTGTATAAGCACTTAAATCCCTGCACTTATTTTACCCCCTTCTATACTACAAGTAAAGTGCCAAGTACACAGGTTTGCACTGTATAAAAATATACATACATACCTGGCACTTAACGTCCTCATGTGCCAAAGAAACCTGGAATAATTTTGGGGCAAACCAACTGCATCATAGTGGAAAAATACAATTCTCACAAATCCTATTAATTTAAATGTCGTCTTTAATACCCTACAATTCTATTGAGGACCTCAATGCATTGCAAAGCAACGTTCTGGGGATCTCTCTGAATTCAAGGTATTAAAAGTCCCATTTACTTTAAAGGGATAGTAATACTTAATTATTACTAATCCCTATATTAGTCATATTAAAAATAAATATATTGCACCCAGTATCATCTCTCAAACCTTTATGGTTTGAGAGATGATCGCTCCTAAAGTTGCCCTCTCCCTCCCCGTAGTCAGCGTTGTAGCTGACTGAAGGGAAATCTGGTCTTACGATCATCAGGCGGCTCTGCAGCAGAGCCGCAATCGCGTTAATTAAAAAAAAATTTCACTAAAACGGTTTTCTACGTGTGCTTGCAAACCATTTCAGAGAAAGTTTTCTTTTTTATTAACGCGATCACGGCTGTGCTGGAGAGCCGCCTGGCGGTTGTACGACTGGTTTCCCTGCAGTCAGCTAGAACGCTGACTATGGGGAAGGGGGAGGGAAACTTTAGGAGCGATTATCTCTCAAACCGTAAAAGTTTGAGCGATGACACCGGGTGCAATACATTTATTTTTAATATGACTTTAATATAGGGATTAGTAATAATTAAGTATTACTATCCCTTTAACGGCGCATCTTATTTCTAACCCCAACGGTGCAGTGGGTTTGCTTCAGAATTGCTCCAGTTTCTTTTTATCATAAGGCCCCATTAGTATATGATAGTGTGTATGTATAACGTATTCTGAACAGACTGTATCACTCCAGAAAATCATTATTTGTCCCTGCACTGCAATTTAATGGATCATTGTTTAAAATTACAGTTGCTCTGCAGTAAACAGATCATCGGTTGAGGCGATTTGTTACAGAAATCTGGGAACTCATTTTCCTCTTCACAAACGGCATAACAAAGTGAATCAAGGTCATAATCTTTGAATTAAACATCAGTTTATGTAAGGTGTGACCCCTTTAACCCTGTAGGGAACAGCTATGCTTTGCAGGCCATTCCAATTTGAATTGACAGATTCTTGGATATAACAAAGCACCCCATACACAGGAGTGCCATTACTGCCTCTAGAACCCAGGGGGTATGGACTCCAAGCACTACTCACTGGGTGTGATTAAGCAGTGCCTATTAGTCTAAGCTTTGAGCCTGGCTGGTCCCAAGAGTGAGCGGTGTTCTTCCCATTAAGGCTGCATACGCAGGGCTCCATCAAGCCGTATGACTTCTCCATTCAACATGGGATTCTCCACTATGGACTGTACTAGGTGAGCATACTCCCCCGGGTCACCCAGTCGGCTGGGGAAAGGAACTTGCTTGGCTAGGAAGTTTCTCACCTTCTCAGGGAGCCCAACAAGTAGAGGGGTCGCAAATAAGCCTGAGGACAATGAAAAACATTTGGAGATTAACCCTATAAGGGCCACAGTGTTGTACAACACACTGTAAAGACTGAAGGCCTGCATTTTCATTTCACAGTGTGTTGTACCACTAGTGGTATGATAGCAAATTACAAAAGACATAAGGCTATCCTATATAATAATTTGCTATGATGTTTGTCAGAAGCTGTCATGCACTGCAGACAGCCCGAACACACAGAATGCTGGGAGCAGCACAGAATGCTGGGAGTTCTGTGCTAGGAGCATTCTGTACTTTCAGGCAGTCCCTGCAGTGCATGACTGCGTCGGCGGCAGGACACAAAGCAGGAACATCCTCTTAACCCTTTGAGTGCCAGAGGGGTACTCAACGCATTGCAATGTGTTGCGTACCCCTCTGGCACTCAAAGGGTTAACATCACTTGGACCTTGGCCCGTGTACACGGGCTTTAACACTATTGTCTTCATATTTAGAAACATGATTAGAAAACTAAAAATTGCAATGTCTGTAATATTGAGCCAATACTATCCCACCTAAAATATAAATATGCTCCAGCTGAGCAGTTTAAAATCGGAACTTTCACATAACAAAGCCGCAAATGATAATTACATAGCAATTAGTTTTATTTTTAAGTATAAGTCTGTGGATATCGCTAATGTAATTAGCATTTGCGGTGCTATGTTATTCAGGTGAAAATTCCGCTTTAATAACAAACTATCCAATGATTTGAATTATATATCAAAATACCACAAAATGCAATTCAATGCAAATAGATGAGGGAAGCAGTAAGAAACCTTTGGGCCTTGTGTATTAAATAATGCTGTGGCAAAGCAACTGCACCATCAGGGACAATTAAACAAAGATTCCTCAAATTCCCATTGATTTCAATAGGGCTTTTAAGCACCTGAATGCTAGAGATGTCTCAAACGCATTGCAAAGCGATGTGTTGGAGAACTCTCTGCATTTAAGTGGTTAAAAGAATCACTGAAATAAATCGTGGTTTGAATTTGTCCCTAATGATGCAGATGGTCTGTTGCAGAATTGCTTCACTTACCTTTATATATAAGGCTCAATATGTAAATAAGATCATTCAGAAGTGCAGAGTTTTACCCACACAGGATTAATCCTGGAACAGCAGAAACAGTGGTAGGCAATGTGAGGCCATCCAGCTGCTGCCAGACTGCTACTCCCAACAGGCAGCAGCTTAAGGGTCTCATGTTGCCCATCACCGTGCTAGATACTGTCTGTGGGAGTAAACACACCAGGTCTCAAAGCTTAAAACATAGAAACACAGAGGCTGATGTCAGATAAAAAGCAATTGATCACCCAGGCCCACTGTCCTATCAATTTAAAGGGAAAGCAAAGTCCCAAAAAAAGTAGGTTCTAAATGGTAGCTGCACTAAAAAAAAAAAAACACTTAATGAGCTTAATCCTCTCTCTCAAACTGTTATAGTTTGAGAGAAATAAGAAAATAAAGTTCTCCGTTCCCTCCCCTTTCTGCCTGACGAGCTGTAAAGCTGTCAGAGGCAGAATACGATTGCCCGACTGTAGGCGGCTCTTCAGGAGTGCTGTCATCTAGATATCTAAGTATAATTACTTCATCTGTTTGGTCTACAACGTGTGCCTGGCTTGCAAGCACACGTTGTGGACCATTCCAATGAAGTAATTATACTTAGATATCCCGATGACAGCGCTCCTGAAGAGCCGCTGTCTGGTCCCGGAAGCAGGATCTCATGACGTCCGCTGTACAGAGGACGCATGAGAAGGGGGAGGGAGCGGAGGTCTTTATTTTATTACATCTCTCAAACCATAACGGTTTGAGAGAAAGGATTAAGCACATGAAATGTTTTTTTTAGGGCAGCTACCATTTAGAACATGCTTTTTTGGGGACTTTACTATCCCTTTAAAATGCACAACTTCACATAGTTCTCAGAACAGGCCTATGTCTATCCTAGGCGTTCTTGAATTCTTTAACAGTATAGATCCTTACCACCTCAGCTGGGAAGCTGTTCTACGAGTCTATCACTCTTTCCATTAAGTAGTACTTATGCACAATAATTCAGAATCTCCCTCTCTATACACTGTGAACTCTTGCTCTAGTTTTTCACTTCTGAAAAAATGTTTCCCTCCTCAAATATATTAAATGCCATAGTATATTGGAAGGTTTATATCATATCACCAATTGTCCTCATTTCTTTCAAGCTACACATATTAAGTGCAAAACCCCAGTCCTGTTGCCAGCTTGGAGCATGTCATGGTACTAATCTCCTTACTCATAACTGTGCACTAATAATGCATTGGGTGGGCATTACCCTGAACAGAACAAAGAGAATGGACATTACCTGGTGCAATAGTTACCACTCGGATCCCCATCGGTGCCAAATCCCGAGCGATTGGCAAAGTCATTCCTACGATCCCTCCTTTGGAGGCCGAGTACGCTGCCTGCCCCACCTGTCAATGCAAAAGAAACCCAACGTCTTCAGGGAACTAGAACAGTGACAGCAATTCTGTGATACAGAGGGCGTGGGTGGAAACAAGGCGAAGACAACAATTTCCATTATAGTACAGAAATAATATCTGGAGAGCATAATCTCAAAGTTTTTGGAAAAAACTCCAAAAAGGTAACAAGCCTTGAAGCATCAAATTTGTGAAAACAAAAATGACTACTTAGTACACGTACAAAAAAAAAAAAAGGTTAAGTACTAAAGAGAGGGTGGCCTTACTACATAGTTCATCGAATGCATTTCATATACTTAAGTATACTTCAAAGATCTGTAATAAATTAAACGTGTTAGGTGAAATATGCAGTAAGGCAACTTTTTTTTGCATTCATCCCATTTTGTTTTGTAAATTCCCTAAATACAGCTTTTTTGTTTTTACGATTCGGTGCTTTGGAGTTATTTTTTATTTATTTTTTAACAAATTGTCTGAGATTGTGTGCTCCGGCTATTTTCTCTCTGTCGTGTCCCAGCTTGCTGGAGGCGGACAGAGATGCAACTTAAGTTGAGACATACAGATACCGAGGAGAACGGCAAGTCGCCCCACTGCGCCTTAGATCTCTGTTGCAATCAAACTCCCATCATCCCCAGCTGGCCTCCAGCTGTTGGACTACAATTCTTATTGCAGTTGGAGGCTGACGGCTGTTGCCGGACTATAATTTGAGAAACAATAGTGGCTCACAATGCTCTATTGATGCACTTAAATAACCATGTAGTATGCATCTTTCTCAAGTGGCCATTACTAATAAGGATGAGGCAGTAACTTTACTGGTCATCCAACAAACACACTGACCATTTCTCTAAAAACTGACCTGTCCATCAAAGGCAGCAACACTGGCAGTGTTAATGATCACCCCTCTGTGTCCATCCTGGTCAGGTTCATTCTTTCCCATCTCTCCAGCTGCAAGGCGTATAACGTTAAAGGTTCCAGCGATGTTCACCTTTGGGATTCAAATCATAAAGGAATATTTTCTAGTGGACTTTATAAAGGATATATTGTCAGATTTATCTTTAAGCACATCCTTAAATAGTGTATTATACTCAATAGTCAATAAGGTTGGATTTCCAAGAAAGCAGAAACCCAGAGCAAAACTGTATAAGAAAAATAAACTAAAACACTTTGAGCCATAGTTATAAAAGCAAACTGGAGTTACTCTGGAGTAAAACATCCAAAACCACAGGGTACCAATAAGAATTCTGAAATCCCCATGCACTTGAATAGAGCTTTTTAATCCCTTGAATGTCAGTGAGGTTCCCAATGCATTGGAGATCTAGCATTCAAGAAGTTAAAAGCCCAATTTAATGTAACAGGAATTCTTGTGTGTCCCTTGTGGTGCAGTTGGTTTACTCCAGAATAACTCCTGTTTGCTTATATACTTACTGCCCAATGGGGGAGATTTATAAGTGTTCTTGTTCATTTTTGCGAACGGATCTCTTATTATGAATGTTGGTATTTATAAACTATTCTAGTTGCATTTATAAATGTGGAGGATGCAAAAATAACAACAGGTCAGACATAGCCATAAATATTTGAAGAAAATTCTGTCTCTAAATTGTCACACATAATGACATTTTGTTATAAATTTGCTGCACCGCTTTCTATAAACTTCTTTACTCTGTTTTTTAAAAATGTAGTACACTGAGTTATGTCCTCCTAAACGGTCGTTAATACTTTTATAACTACCAGCGACAATCTTACAGCCAATTTACAGCTTCACTTTTATAAATCAGCCCTTATGCTCCAAAGAAAAAGGAGTCATTTTGGAGCAAACCATCTACACAATAGCAGGGGACAAGTAAAAATTTCTACTGATTTAAATGGAGCTTTTAACCTCCTTGAATGCTAGAAAGGTCTGACGTCACTGGTTTTCAAAGGGTTAAAATTCCCATTCATCATGCAAAAATTGTATTTTTCTTCTGGTTAACCCTAAAATGACTCAATTTTTCTTTTGAACCTGTGGCCTTTTTGTTATGCAACATTACACTTCAATAATCTTCGCAAGACAATTTTTCATGATAGTTTAAGTCCTAAAAATTGATTAAATTAAAATGCATGCTACCCTAAACCTTGTGACTGTTCAATAAAAATGTTCAACCCTTCAAGGACGAGCTAAACAAGGCATGGTAAATCAATGCATTGTACACCCCTGTTCTGGCCCTTAAAGCAACTAATCTGAAAAAGACCCAATCCCTTAAATTGGTCCTGAGGAGTTGGGTGACACTGCTTTCTTCATATTAATACTTGACCTGATTCTAAAGGGCCTGAACAGGGACAAATTTCCCAAAACCTTGTACTCCAACTGACCACAGAATCATAACAGATGTTGACAGAAGAAAATAACGATCTGGCCCATTCAGTCTACCCAATTCCCTATTTAATGTGCATGTGCAAAGGCATGTCTCTCAAGTTCAACATCCACAGATGGAATACATTGTCTGAGGAGGGATGAAATGCGTCCTTGCTCAGAACCTATACAATCTGGGTGAAGTACACAGCCTAAAAACACCTTTCACCTCAGGAATATGCAAAGGAATCAGGTGAAGTGGTTAGGGTTATGCAGCATGCACTTTAGTGTAAACCATTTTAGTTCTGAGGTTAATTATCCTTTTAATATTTATATCAAACACAACATAAACACTGTTTACATCACATGATCAGAGCTCACATTGATTACTCTCTGGAAGTCCTCTAAACTGTGGGGTAGTTGTTTGTTCATGTTGTAGGTTTTTGCAGCAACCGCAATTCCTGCACAGTTCACCACGATGTCCACACGTCCAAACTTAGATCGGGCAAGCTCCAGAGCATTCTTCACATCAGACTCTGAGGTCACCTGGGTTATGTCACCAACACGAAAAAAAATTAGGAAAGAAAAACACATGAAATGTAACTCAATATACATAAAGATTATTGAAAAATGTGAAACATCCAATACAATGTGTACCAAAGATGAGCTGGAACAGCTACACCCAAAACCCCCAGACATTCATTAATATGAATGTAAGTTTTATAATACCATGATTAAACAGAGAGAACATGATTTAAAATAGCTTCAAAATCACACCTCATGGGGACAATGGATGAACATAATGTATTCTGTATAAAAAGGAGTCAAGTCAACAGTGGTTTGTGCATCTAAACAAACATATAACAAAATTAGGAAACAACTTGGGGTCATATGTTCAAAAGAAAAGTGGATTACAACCAATCCATGCAAAATTGAGTCATTGTGTTAATTAGAATTTTACACACAAATTAAGATAAGAAGGGTTTTTAGTACGGTTTCATTGTTCGTTAAAGTCCAATGCATTATGTGTATGATTTTGTTTAAAGATAGTTGATGCACAGAACATTTACGAGAGGTTACCCAATATGTATCAGTGTGCTGATTGGTTAATTGGATTGTGGAGAACAGTTATGTTTATGTGCAGATTTATAATTTCATTTCTAGAAAGTTTTTTGTTCAAAATATGACATTTCGGTGAATGTCAATGACTGACATATTGCTTCTTCATTTTTACCTACATCAGTTGGAGAAAAAGCACACTGGTTCCCCAAAGACTGAGCCACGCTATTCCCATCAGACTTGGGTAAGTCGAGGATGACCGCACTGGCTCCTTGACGCACCAAGCATTCTACTGTGGCCCGACCAAGACCTGAAGCTCCTCCAGTGACAATGCCAACTAGACCCTGCGACAATTGAAAAACATATGCAAAACATGGAACAAGAAAAAAACAGAAATCCTATTTCGAGTAACACTTACTGAAGTATAAAATTATTTAAAGCAAATCCACATTATTACACCTACTATAATCTTTCAAACATTAGACCATGGGTTTCAAACTTTTTTCTTAAAGGGATAGTAATACTTGAAAATAAGTTTATTTTATATTGTAGCCCTTAAAAAACATGAAAAATGATATGTCTTATCTCCCAAACCTTTATGATTTGGGAGATATTCAGAAGTAAAGTTTCCCCTGGAGTGACGTCATTGCTCCACCCTTCAGATTTGGAATCCGTTCCAGGGACGGTTGTGCCTCTCCAGAAGTGCTGAGATCACCATCTTTAAAAAGAATTTCTTAATTGGAATGGTCTACAAAGTGTGCTTTCAAGCCAGGCACACTTTGTAGATAGTTCCAATTAAGTAGTTCTTTTCAAAGATCATGATCTCGGCACAGCTAAAGAGCTGCCGGTTGCTCTGTGGACCGATTTCCAAATCTGTCCACTAGATGGCAGACTAGACTGAAACAGCCAGGAAAAGAGAATTTTACATGTTAATATCTTCCAAACCATAAAGGTTTGGGAGATAAGACATATCATTTTTCATGTTTTTTTAAGGGCTACAATATAAAATAAACTTATTTTCAAGTATTACCATCCCTTTAAGGACTAGACTGAGTAAAGACATGATATGAGGACAAAATACTACTGGCATAAAAAATAAAATATACAAAATAAAAACTGATACAGATTATATGCCATGCATAGCTTAGGCTAATAAAATACTGTACACTCTGCAACATAACTGTGCATACTAAGCATTAATTGCATTCATAAAGCTAAAGTGTTGCAGTTCTGAAGCAAATCAACTGCTCTACAGGAGGAAAAAGTGAACACTCCCATTGACTTAAATGGGACTTGCAACCCCTTGAATGCCAGAATTGTAATTTCAACACTATGTTGCAGTTGGTTTGCTCCAGAATTGCAGCATTTAATTTAATGAATAAGGCCCATTGATTGCACTGATCTCAGTGGGGATTTAACCTCTTGAATGCTAGAGGTCTCTAATCTGTAATTTGTGCTGCACTTGGAACGTTAAACCTTTAAAGTGGTTAAAAGTCAAATTTCAAACAGAGGTATATTTATAGTGCAGATACCGTGGGTCGTTACCCATACTAAAATGTTATGAAATCATATAAAAAAAAGTAATATTAGTTTGTTGGGAAGCTGGCAGCATATTATTTTTTTTAAATGAGAACACTTCCTAATAATAACTACCACTTACCTTACTATGCCCAGAAAATCCTTATAGCCCCTGTGAATACTGCCTTTGTTTGAGGGGGAACATCTCCAGTCAGATCTGCATGACATGTCATTAACCTCTGGATCACAAACTCCACTCACTGTATATGGTACCCTTAACCCTTTAAGGACCAGACAGGTGTACAAATCATTGCTTCTAAATGCGTTTCACACCCCTTTGATCATTAAAGGGTTGAGTAGACTGCAGCCTGCCTGCTTCTGTTTGTGTACAAAAAAAAATGTTAGTACTGGTCATGTTCACCTCCATGGACACAGCACACAGGACTGATGGAAGATGTTATCTCTTAAGCAAAAGCTAATTTCTGGCCACACTGAGGTTACCTGGGAGGGGTAATACGGCCCCAACCCAACCCTTCAGTTTATATGGAGGGGGCAAATGTATGGGAGGGGGCAGTCATGTGACGGCTACAGTTCAATTTTAAAATCCATGACAACAAAATCTAGAAAAGGGAACAAAAACCAGGAACTGTTCCTGGAGATGCATGTGTGACACTTAGCAGATATAAGTGTGACCTCCACACAATCCCCTTACATTTTACAGTGAAATAACGGATGACAGCCACAGTTCCCTTAGAACGTAGGGCATCGTTACACGACTCAATAGACTTGAAGGGCCATGTCATTACAGGACTGGCATTTGGATTGACCATTCTCCCCCTGTGTAAGAACTGCACCGAAACCACGGACCAGTCCCCACAGTCACCTTCCTCTGGACATTAGCTCACCTTCAGGTTTCTCAAATGCGCCATTTTCCCTCTAGTACTCCGGCGAGACCGCCCACAGGCACAGGACAGCTGTTTGCCAGGCCAGCCAATCAGCGCAAAGTGACTTGACATTCAGCCAATCACGGTGAAAGACGTGTTAGGTTGTTTCCGCCAATCACAGACGCAGTGTCAAGCTCACCTAAGCAATGTAGTCAACGTGCAGCAGGGTTTCCACGTGTATTTCAAAACAGGACTGGACTACAAGTGGCTCTCCAGCTGTTGTTGGACTACATTTCTTGTCCTCCTCAGACGGCCGTGTGGAGTCGGAGGATAGTTGAAGTCCTGCAGCATCAAGAGACTCACAGTTTGCTGATCCTCGGCTTTTAAGGAAAAGTACCATTAATGACCTATCGTGCTAAATGCTACTTTTGTTAGAATCACGCAGATTTCTGCTCTACAGGGTCCTGAAACCCACACAAAAAGCAATTTTATCACTGGTTCTTAATTTCTGCTTACTCTAATGCAATATACCTATGCAATCAATCACATCTGGTTTTAGTCTATCCCAATTCCACTGTTCTATTCCCATCTGCCATAGTTTCTTTATGGAAAAATGTAAGTCCCATGATCACTGATCCCTACTGGAAGCACACCAGCCACATCCCAAGGTTGACAATGGCATACCTCCCAACTGCCCCCTCTTTAGGAAGGACAGTCTCTATTTGAGACCTAAATCCTTCTGTCCTTCTTTTCGACCCTGTTGTCCCTCCTTTTAGATCAGACATTGTTTTGTATAAGTGTTTCACATTGCACCACATCCGTAAAACTCAAATTACTGTTTGTTTAAACTTCAGAACATGTGTTTATAAATTAAGCTGCATCAATAAAATACTTTGGACTTCCTCTAAATCATGTATTTGGTTACACAAAGAGGTGTCAATAAGTCGTGAACTAACCTAAAAATCAAAACAACATACAATGACATTGTCTCCCGCCGCTCTGTATTACGGAGAACCGCGCACGGGAGCTTCAGCTCTGTGCCAAAGGAGGCACAGATCTCTTTTATGGCACGCTGCTAGACTATCAGGGACTCAAGGTAGGGGATCAAGGGGCAATGTGGAGATGAAGGGGAATTGTGGAAGGGGCAATGTGGGGATGAAGGGGCTTTATGGGGCACTGATGAAGAGGCAATGTGGAGATGAAGGGGAATTGTGGAAGGGGCAATGTGGAGATGAAGGGGGCATTGTGGAAGGGGCATTGTGGAGATGAAGGGGCAATGTGGAGATGAAGGGGGCATTGTGGAAGGGGCATTGTGGAGATGAAGGGTGCATTGTGGAAGGGGCAATGTGGAGATGAAGGGTGCATTGTGGAAGGGGCAATGTGGAGATGAAGGGGCATTGTGGAAGGGGCAATGTGGAGATGAAGGGGGTAATGTGGAGATGAAGGGGCATTGTGGAAGGGGCAATGTGGAGATGAAGTGGGCATTGTGGAGATGAAGGGAGCATTATGGAAGGGGCAATGTGGAGATGCAGTGGGCATTGTGGAGATGAAGGGAGCATTGTGGAAGGGGCATTGTGGGGGTGGGGAGGAGGATGGGGTTTGGAGGTGGGCAGAGTGTGGAGGTGATTATGTGGGCGGAGGCAGGGGATTGTGGCGTGGGGGCAGGGGATTGTGTCTGGGTCGGAGGGGGGTGGGGGCATCAAAATGCACCTTCGCCTGTATATACAAAAATCCTTGCACTGGCCCTGGGTCTGGGGCCAGTCCGGGCATTTAAAAAAAAAATAATGAACAAACTCCCACTGCCGCCACCCCCCTCCCCCCCATGGGCTGCTCAAAAAATAAAAATGGGCTGTTAAGCCTTAAATGCCCCGGCCTATTTTTTGTCCCAGTCCGGGCCTGCCAGCCACACTCATAGCAACGCCACCTAAACCAAGAGTTTGACCATTTCAAATGTTGGGATGTATGCAATGTGCAGAATAATGCATTATATGGCCTGTGCCTCCACAATATGTTACTGTACTCCAACCATTGTCAAAGGGAGATTAATTTGGTAAAATTTATATAGCAGGAAATGCTTGTCTTCAGCACCGCTTGCTTCATGGCAAGCCTTCCCTTTATGGCCTTATACCTGTGCTGTAATGCACACAACTGGGAGGTGTTAGTGGACTTACTCTGGAGTAAACCAACTGCACCATAGGGGGGCAAATAAAAATTCCTAAATTCCCATGTACTTGAATAAAGCTGTTTAACCCTTTGAATGCCAGAGAGGTCTACAATGCATTGTAGACTTCTCTAGCATTCAAGGGGCTAAAAGCCCAATTTACTTTAACAAGAATTTTTTATTTGTCCCCTATGGTGCAATTGGTTTGCTCCAGAATAAATCCAGTATGCTTTTATAAAAAATGGACCAGTCTCCAATGTCGACAAATGCAGGAAAATAGTTTTCCGAAGCAAAGTATTTTCTGGTGCGATTTCCAAGGTTATACTAAAACATACACTTCACTGGTAGAAAACGAGGAGACAATAAGCTGCCCGAGGCGTGCAGTACAAACACTCACATGCTTCAGTTTAAACAGTCCCTGCAGATTCATTCACCACTTCTGTAACACACACTCAAATGATAATTCCATACAGCAGGAAATGCTTTGCCTGAAGCATGCATGGCTAAGTTCCTTATGTTTTACCCTTCCCCATGTACCCTTCCCTGGGTTGTGCAGCTTTCTGCTTTTGAAGGGGTTAGATTTTCAAAACTATGACCAATGACCTATAGTATACAGATCCATTTTCACTGTTCAGCATTCCCGACCCTTACAGATCATTTTTATACCTCCCTTCTGTCTTGAAACTTCGGTGTCTTAAATTATACCTCCCACCTCCCAACATTTCCAGTGGTCCCAGGGGGTGTTGCTGGGGATGAGGCTAGCAGGTGGTGCATTACGAGAATTTTTAGGTTTGTTAAAAACACACATACTGAAGTTTAAACAAACTTTAAAGTGTTCGTAATGGCTGATTTTAACAACATTTAATATTGTAGATATGAAAAAAATGAATTAAATTATTCAAGTTCGGTGTCTCATACGCTTTATAAGCGTATATCTCTCAAACTATACAAGTCTCAGAGACTGGACTTGCATCAGTTAATTTATTTTTTAAATATCAACAATATTATATTTTGTTAAAATCAACCATTACTATCCCTTTAATGTGAGTTTTATTGCTGTGAAACAATGTGATACACTTATATACACACACCAATATCAATACAATAGACACCCAGTGGTGTAACAAAAGTAGTCGCAGGGGTCGCACCTGCGACCGGGCCCGTCACTCTCAGAGGCCCAGCCACCCCCTGCAACCCCCCTCGCGCCCGCAGCACAGCTGATCTCCCGGCGGCCGGTGCTCTAGTAATGCAGAGAGAGGACATCATCTCCAAGCACTCTATATTACTAAGAACTGCGCGGGAGCTTGAGTTCCAGGCAGAGGTCTGTGCCGAATGAGGCACAGATCTGTCATCTCACACACCGCTAGACCACCAGGGACTCGAGGTAGGAGGAGGGGGGCGGTCAGTAGGGGCACATTGTGGAAGGGGCAATGTGGAGATTGAGGGGCAATGTGGAAGGAGCATTGTGGAGAATGAGGGGCATTGTTATGGGGGCATTGTGGAGAAAGAGGGGCATTGTGATGGAGGCATTGTTGAAGGGGCAATGTGGAAGGGGCAATGTGGAGAGGCATTGTGGAAGGGGCAATATGGAGAATGAAGGGCATTGTGGAGATGAAGGGGCACTGTGGAGAATGAGGGGCATTATGGAAAGGGAAATGTGGAGATGGGGGCATTGTGAAAGGGGCAATATGGAGGTGGCCAATTTAGTTGAGGAGGGCCAATGTGGTCAGGGGGGGCCCATGGCAATTCTTGCACCAGGGCCCGGTGGCTTCTAGTTACACCTCTGTAGACACCACTATGCACTCAATGGGTTAGTTCCAATGATACCAGATTTTATATTCTCTCAATTTGTACTGTTGAATAGTCAAGATAATAGGATCCTTTTGCTAAATTAATATCATTTTGCACAGATCCTCGTCCAGTCAGTGAAGTAAGGCTTTATGTTACACATATATATTTATTTGTTTGCATACAGTATCAGCAGCACCATGAGGTTGTGTGTGTCACAGTCCCGACTGCTCATAACTGAGCAACACATAGGCAGGAATTTGCAGCTCTGTAGGATCATGTCAATCAGCGACTAGTAGTGTTGAATTGAGTGAAGAAATGAGCCGTGGGATTGTTGGTGTAAACTTCTTTCTCCAGGTATTCCAAGCTTGGGAGACAAAATAGAACGAAAATATATTACATTTCTCATGGAAGGCAAACATATGATCTAGAACAGGGGTCTCCAACAAGTAGCTCTGGAGCTACTGACTGCTCTCTTCAGTCCAATCATGTATCAAGCTATCTTGGCTTGCTATAGACAGGGGCAGTGGTTGAAATCTGCTTCCTAAGTAGCTGCAGGCAGTCAGGGTCCAGCTCTTATCTGCAGTGCCCAACAGAGATCAATTGACCATGAACATGACACTAACACCAAGAACAGCAGCCCTCACTTAAAGGGATAGTAATGTTTCACAAAAACAGCAGCTCCAATTAATCTTCATAGTATTTGAGCCATAGAGTGTGTTATTTCAATACGGTCAGAGCTGTAGTTCAAGGGTAATTGAATGATAATGTTTCCCCCTCCCTCCCCTTTTACCTAGTGTAAGCCCCCTCTCCTCAGATGTGGAATCCAGTCTATAGACCAGACAGCTCACGTCAAGGGTCAGTCTTCTTATTGTGAGAACAATGAAAACCCTTCCCCCCTTGACATGTTTTTCAGCTTTTTCCCTCATGTTAATTGAAGATTGTCCCTCTCTGCGATCCGTCCGGACAGTCTTGCTGGTCTGAGAGGTGAGCAGTGTTACATCAGTATAAGGGGAGGGAGGGGGATATTTTATCATTCAGTTACTCTAGAACTACAACTCTGACAGTATTGATATAACACTCTCTATGACCCAAATACTATGATGATTAATTAGAGCCGACTGTTATGAAACATTACTATCCCTTTAATCATTCAAGTGCCAATAAGGCAAGCAACACATTGCATTTCAGTATTTTACTAAAACAGACACAGTTGGCATTTAAGGAGTTTAATTACTGCTTTTCTTTTTGCTGCACCTGTCTCGGCGGCAATCTTTCTATCAGTATTATGTACACCTCCAAACAGCTGACTATAAGTAAACACACACAGACAAACATTGCAAGTCAATCAAACTAGAACTGCTGGCCTGAGAAACCCCTCTGGCACTGAAAGGGTAAAGGCACAGATGGAGAGTAGTACCACAAGAATGCTTTTTCTCAGGCCAGCAGTTCTATTCTGATTAACTTGCAAAGTTTGTCTGTGTCTGTTTACTGCAGTCGGCTGTTTGGCTGTGTATATAATATTGATAGGAAAATTGATAGGAAATAGGAGATACAAATAGGTGGTGTATTAATAACTATAGTGGTTTCTTCCGTGTGTGTGTCCTGTCCCTCTGGCATTCAAAGGGATAAGGCACAGATGGAGGGTACTCGGAGTTATTTTTCTGGCTATGTTTAAAAGTGCGACATCAGAATGTCCCCCTTTTCATTCAGGCGACATTATGAACTCAGCATTTGATGGCTGCCAAATAGAGGGTGACATTTCAATAGTAAACCGGATTAGTGCGTTTATGTTTGCAATATTGCAAGCAGGGCTGGATTTACACCCAGGCGCCTCTAGTCAGGGCAGTCTAGGCACCCTTAGCTCCACCCATGAGCACACCTCACATGGCCCCCGCCCCCAGTCCCATAAAATATTTCCTGCACAGAAAACAACCTTGGCCTATAATCAGCAAGGAGAAAAAAAAAAAAAGCATTAACCTCTTAGTGACTAGAGACATCTCCAACACATTGCTTCATGATGCACTGGATCTCTCTCTAGCATCCAAGGGTTTAAATAATAGCCTGTAAAGGTATATAAAATTGGTGCAGGGACATTGACAATAATCTGGCCACATCCACAATTCATAATGTGGGTGTGGCCAGCACAGCTACGGCATCCCTCAAAATTTGGAGTTCCAGGCAGTTGCCTACTCTGCCTCTTAGCAACTCTGGCCCTGATGGCAAGCATGTGACAGTGAGTGTGAAGCTATATTTACTACTGTGAATGTACAGTAATACAAGCCCTGTGTATATAGCACAGAGGTGTTTTTGTTGGGGTATAATTAGTTTGTGTGCTGTTATTATAGAGGATCTCAGTATCGCTTTGTAGCAACTTTTCCTGATTCAACCCTGAACAATCCCATGCTAGTTGTGATTTCTGACTGATAGTCACTCACTGTGCCCTCTGCTCTCTGCTCAGCTGCTGGTTGTATGAATCCATTTTCTTCCGCAGCTCCTTATTAAGTTCTTCTGCTTGTTGTTCCAGAGACATTGCAGCTCTTGCAGCAAGGATCCTCTGCTTGTCCCACTCGGCATCCAGTTGCCGCTCTTTCTCGCTCAGCCTCTGACACACACACACACAGGGAGAGATTGCAAAGCCAAATGTATTATTATTGTGTGTATGTGTCTGTGTGTGTTTGTGCATGTGTGTCGGGTTCACTTTTAAAAAGTCACATTTATAACACTGTGCGGCTACATGATGCATTCACCAGGTCGCAAAGCTGAAAAGGGCAACATGAGAATCTCGTCTTGCATAAAAGAGACATGAGAATCTCGTACTGCATAAAAGCACAAGCCTCTCATGTCGCCTCCGTAAACAGCGTTTCTGAACCTCTTACAACTGCCAAGAACAAGCTTACTGACACAGAGAAGCAGGCTGACATATATCGACATGAAATGGCTTAAAGAGATCGGAGGAGGAAAGTGAAGAATACTTTTTTTTCAATTAACAGCAATCTGTGTTTAAATACACACTGTGTTGGTGACATCACTAGCATCCACGGGATTTAAGTCTCTTAGTAAAATTACCTTTACATCTCATTACAATTGTTGGACTTACCTGCTTTTCCTGGCGCTGCTGCTCTTGGGTATCCCAGATGGCTTTGAGCTGCTCAGGGCTCATTCCCTTCCAGCGATCTGCTACAATGCGGCGCGGCCCATAAGAGCTGACCGCCACGGCAGGGTTTTCTGTCAAAATGTCTCCCGTTAAGTGGTTGTAAATTTCTACAAAATTATTGTCTTGTTCTCGTTGCTTCTCAAGTCTCCTCCTCTCTGATGCTTCCATTGCCTTCAAAACAAGACAGACAGATTGAAGGGGCCAGTGCCTCCTAGGATAATACTGTAATAAGTATAACAGGTTCATGCGCTCTGCCTGGTTCAGTTTGAAAGAATTGGCAGCAACTGTCATGTCTGCCTTCGTGGGCTGGACACCCAGGACTGATTAAATATGTTACCTATTGAACAAAGGCAAAAGGACAAAATTCCTAGTGGCCATAAGGATTTTCTAGCCATGGCAAGGTAACTGGGGTGTTAATCATTAGACAATGTTACTTCTCCTTTAAAGTCCCAGGTCCCGTTGCCAGTCTAGTGAATGTATTTGTGCTATCTCCCTTCTAGGAATTGTGCATTGGGACTCCACAGTGAACTAATAATGCATTAGATTGGCTTAACCCTTTAAGTGCCAGAGGGGTATGCAACACATTGCTTTGCGTACCCCTCTGGCACTCAAAGGGTTAAGCCCTGGGTCTTTTGTGAACGTACCAAATTCCCTGTATAAGGTAAAAAAATCCTAATGTTTTCCAATGAATTAAAAGGTACGTTTAACTCCTTGAATGCTAGAGAGGCCCGTCACAATGCGTTGGAGACCTCTCTACCATTCAAGGGGTTCAAAGCCCCATTTAAATCAATTAGAATTTGATGAATCATTATTTATCCCTATGATGCAGTTGGTTTGCCTCAGAATTACTCCACTTTTACCTTTAAACCTATGACCTGCAGTTTGCTAACCCCTCAAAGGTTGCCTTCCAGGACTGCTGCAGACTGTCATTACAGAGAAACCATCAATAAGCATACATTAACCCTTTAAGGATCAGAGAGATGCATCATACATTGCAAAGCAATATATTGCACACCCCTCTGCACCTTAAAGGTCTCAAGGGGAAATATACCCTACGAATAAATGGCTCTGAATTTGTCTATCAGAAGGACTTACCTAGGTAGGTGTCCTCCAATCAGCAGTCAGCTATTTCTATATAGCGTTTTACCTGCATTTGATCTCTGTTTTAGTCTACAATCGAGTAGAGACTAGAGACCCTTACGAGCAATTCAGTAATACCGCAGCGTATTGTTTTTGTTGTGAGGAGGCGTGACCTCAAGAAAGATCAATATGTAAAGGGAAACTGAAGATATAATCTAAATGTATATGGAAAGACACACCTGTCTGTTGTATAATGAAATAGGTATAATGCACTGTTTCACCTTAAAGGGTTAAAGTGGACCTATCACCTTGAATTTAAAGTGATAGTAATGTTTCACAAAAACAGCGCCAATTACTCTTCATAGTATTTGGGCCATGGAGAGTGCTATTTCAATACTGTCATAGTTGTCGTTCAAGAGTAATTGAATGATAAAGAATCCCCCTCCTGCCCCTTTTACTGATGTAACATTGCTCACCTCATAGCAGCAAGACTGTCCGGATGGATCGCAGAAAGGGACAATCTTCAGTAAGCATAAGGAAAAACCTGTCAAGGGGGGCAGGGTTTTCCATAAGCTCACAATAAGAAGATTGACCCTTGCTGTGACCTGTCCGGTCAAGAGACCAGATTCCACATCTGAGGGGAGGTGGCTTACACTAGGTAAAAGGGGCGGGAGGGGGATACTTTATCATTCAATTACTCTTGTACTACAACTCTGACAGTATTGAAATAACACTCTCCATGGCCCAAATACTATGACGATTAATTGGAGCTGCTGTTATTGTGAAAAATTACTATCCTGGTAAGACTGCATATTTGAAAACTTCATTCAAAACTGCCTATGTATCATGTTAGGCAAAAAACAGCAGATGAACAGTTTAAGATAGATTAACACTTACATCTGAAAAAGAGAACATCTGAGTGCTGTTTCATATGCTAATTAGGCTATGAGCTAGACCAAGAGCTTCAGATGCATAAATTAGCATATGACACAACACTCAGAGAGCCCGCCATAAAGATATAAAAGTATATCTCTTTAACTAAGTATCTGTTGCGCTTTTGGCTAACATGAAATATAGGCAGATTTCAAGAAAGTTTGCAAATATCCAAACTTGAACTGGAGGCTAAAAGTCCACTTTAAAAGCCACTGATTCCTACAGCATTATTCTCATTGTGATGCTACCAAGAATTATTGCACATTGGAGAGAGAATGTAAGATGTTTGACTGATTTACCAGAGCTTGGTTGTAATTTGTGACAGCCATGTTAATTGCCTTTCTGCACTCTTCTTCCATCTCACTCAGATGATGAGCTCTCTCATCCAATTCCACCCTCTTCTTGTCATATAAGTTATCTGTAAAAATAAGACATCTCTAGGTGTCCGTCACAGTTCATGGAACAAAATCATAACAAGAAATCAGTTATTGAGATGATCAGGTACACCTGCCCGATCCAGTATTTTAACAAGGTTCTCAGGTCTGTGCCAAGACTTGAGGTTATGTTAAAGAGATAGTAATGTTTCACAAAAAAAGCAGCACCGACTAATCTTCATAGTATTTGGGCCGTGGAGAGCATTATTTTAATACTGTCCTAGTTGTAGTTCAAGAGTAAATGAATGATAAAGTATCCCCCTCCCTCCCCTTTTACTGATGTAACACTGCTCACCTCAGTACAGCAGGACTGTCTGGATGAGTCACAGAGAGGGACAATCTTCAGTGATCATAAGGAAAAACCTGAAAAACCTGTCAAGGGGGCAGGGTTTTCCTTATGATCACAGTAAGAAGATTGTCCCTTGCTGTGACTCATCTGGACAGTCCTGCTGCATTGAGGTAAGCTACAGAGACCAAATTCCACATCTGACGGAAGGTGACTTACACTAGGTAAAAGGGGCGGGAGGGGGATACTTTATCATTCAATTACTCTTGAACTACAACTCTGACAGTATTCAAATAACACTCTCCATGGTCCAAATACAATAAAGATTAAAACAGAGCTGCTTTTTTATGAAACATTACTATCCCTTCAAGTATGCTAAGGAGGTGTAATTCTGGTGCAAACCAACTGCACCGTAGGTGACAAATTAAAATTGCTGTTGATCTAAATGGGGCTTTTAACCCTTTGAGTGCCAGAAAGGTATCAAACGCATTGCGCTGTAATGCACTAGATACCTCTCCGGCACTCCAAGGTTTAACTCCTTGAATGCTAGCGAGGTCTCCAACTTATTGTGAAACAATGAATTGCTGAACTCTCTAACATGCAAGGCATTCAAAGCACCATTTAAATAAATGGGAATATTTGGGAATGTTGATCTATCCCCCTATGGTGTAGTAGATTTGGTTCAGAATCGCACCTCTTTAGCTTATTGAATAATGCCCTTTATGGTTAACGTCAACTTCAAAGCTAACACGAAAGCCACTTCTCGCTTCCTTCTACTAATTCCAATGGACTTATCCCCTATTTTTAAAGCAACAGTAAGCTTCTTTTTATGAAAAATATGTATGTTATAGGAATTTTCCTGAAGAGTAATACAAGGGTAATCCAACTGCTGGCAGATTGTTTTTTAAGTAAACTGTAATTTTATATTCTGAACGCCAGGTGGTGCTGTCCTAACATTTTCTATGGGAAGCCATAATCAGTGACTCAAGCTCTCCCATATAGTGGGTTATTGTATTTAAAAAAAAACAACAAAAAAAAAAAACTGTCTTTTTGAGCTGTAGTAACATTCGAGTGACAAATCTCCCAGCAGTGAAAATACCTTTATTTCACTCAGCAGGAAACACCTGCAGCAAATATTTTTCGTAGAAAAAGTTTACTGCTCCTTTAAAACCACTGAACCACCTGCGTCTTATGTAATTTCTCCTCTTCATAGAGAAACAGAAACTGAATACGAGAGAGAGAGAGAGAGAGAGAGAGAGAGAGAGAGAGAGAGAGAGAGAGAGAGAGAGAGAGAGAGAGAGAAAGAGAAAACTGGTTCCCAAAGAGGTACTCCTTATTACAACTGAGGACTTACCAGATATTTAAAGAGAAATAAAACTATACTTTCCTCAAGTTCATCTGTACTTAAAGGGGATATATCACCCCTATACATGGTGGTCTGAATAGTTTATGTAGCGAATAGATGTTATAACATTTTCATTTTTTAAATAAAATCGCTATTTTGCCGAATTTAATCTGTCCGGAAGGAAGCTGCAGGGTAATATTTACTCAATTAAATTCAGCAAAATAGAGATTTTATTTAAAAAATGAAAACGTTATAACATCTAGTCGCTACATAAACTATTTAGACCACCATGTATAGGGGTGATATATATATATATATAATCACCCCTATACATGGTGGTCTAAATAGTTTATGTAGCGACTAGATGTTATAACGTTTTCATTTTTTAAATAAAATCTCTATTTTGCTGAATTTAATTGAGTAAATATTACCCTGCAGCTTCCTTCCGGACAGATTAAATTCGGCAAAATAGCGATTTTATTTAAAAAATGAAAATGTTATAACATCTATTCGCTACATAAACTATTCAGACCACCATGTATAGGGGTGATTATATATATATATATATATATATATATATATATATATATATATATATATATATAATATTATATTTATTTATTTAGAGTGCCCTGCCTTCTAAAGGCACGCTCCAACCCACGGTTCCTGAATCCCTCAATGCACTAAGAGAAAAAGATTTATCAGTAAGTACAAAATCCCCTTTTATGCATGTTAGTGTCTTGTTGGCTTTGCAGCAGCAGATTGATACTACATACTGTTGCACACATATTGTCTGCAAGTACTCCCAAATACTTGATTAAACAACTACTAAACTGAGTGCAGTGAGGAGTCTAATTTACAATATTATGAAGTAACACTATAAACAATCAGCAAACTGTATTTATTTTAATTATGTACATTCTATGGAACAACATAATATGACTGACCCGCATACTGATTCTGAGCCTGGTTCCTCTGCCTCTCTTCCTTCTGCTCCATCAGCCATTTCCTGGAATGCTCCATCTGCATCTTTTTCCGCTCCTTCTCACTCAGATCCTCTCCAGCAAATTTCTGTAAGCTTGCAGGCCCACATCTGGGGTCATTGTCACATACACGAGCAGGCTGGTCCTTTTTCAAGGCTTCGGGGTCATAGAGATCAAACTCCCTGCGGGCCTCTGGTTGTTGGTGCTGTTCCCTGAAGTCCTGAACAGCTCGCTCTATGCTACGACGTTCTTGATCCTCTTGCTTCTCCAGCATCTGAGCGATTTTATCATACTGCTGTCTATCTGCATCTATGAAGACAAAAACAAGGCCGGATTTCCGTTTAGGCAGAATAGGCATTCTCCTAGTTGTAAGAGGAGCCTCAATAGTGCAGAACATACATCTTTAAAGGGATAGTAATGTTTAAATTTAAGTTTATTTAAAAAAAAAAAAAAAAAATTATATATATATATATATATATATATATATATATATATATATATATGTACATCGATGTAAGTCTTATCTCTCAAACCTTTATGGTTTGAGAGATATAACTGGCTGAAATTTCCCCTCCAAGCTGTTTCAGAGATCTTTAGGACGGTGGCTCTTCAGCAGAGCCGAAATCACGCTATTAAGAAATAAATACTTTATTGGAACAGTCTACAGAGTGTGCCTGGTTTGCAAGAACACTTTGTAGACCATTCCAATGAAGTGTTTATTTCTAAATAAAGTGATTTCAGCTCTGCTGAAGAGCAGTCGGCTGGTCCCGGGACTGGAATCTCCTGCTGGCAGCTAGATGGTAGACTTGTCTGAAATAGCCTGGAGGGGGGAGCTTTAGCAAGTTATATCTCTCAAGCCTTACATCGTTGTACTTATTTTTTAATGCTTACAATATTAAATAAACATAAATTTAAACATTACTATCCCTTTAACAAGTTGTAGGTGTGGACAGTACTATCCTGATCCCCCTGCCCCAGACACCTCCTCCTGACTCATTGTGGCCAGTTAATTTGTCAATTTATATATGGCTGCGATGTCCGGTTCCAGACCTTCCAACGGTTTGCTTTACCGTCCATTTTATCAACTTATATACATACCCCTTTACTGACCAGTTTTATTTACATAATGAAGAATAATGAAGGCCAGGGGAGGTTTAGCTTTACAAAAAACAAACACTCAGAAAAGGAGAGTTAATGGTAGCAATCACTTGATATTAAGATATTAATATTACTGGTCTCCCCAAACACACCATTTAATAAAATTGTTTTGGATTACTGACAACACCAGTACTTACCAAATGCCTCATCCCGAGCTTTTTCAGTGTTTTCCGACATCTTTCTCTCTTGTACCTGACCCTCCAACGCGGATACATCAACCTACATCAGAGACAAACCTTGTAACACAAAGTCATATGCTTCCAGACAAGAAGAATCACAGGTAAATGCAGGAAGTAGGTATAATAGTTCAGTGCAAACATACCCCAATTGTCCGGACTCTGGCATTGAAGATACGGCTTTGTCTTTGCTGTTCTCTGTTCCTCCTCCGCTCAATGGCAGAAGCCTCTTTCAGATCTGGCAGCAGGTCCACCTTATACATTTCTAGAGACACTCAAACAGGTACACCTATAGTATATAGATTGGTGAAGTGAGGCCGGGGTGCAGTCCCGGTACTTTTTGTCAAGCCAGGGCTCTTGACTACTTTACACTAGGACAGGTCTGGCCAGGTTCAGTCCTCGTTGCATATCCCTCTTGCACTCAAAGGGTTAAGGATTTCCCTGATGAAGCACAGGTGAGATAATCAGTGGATCATTCATTGTGACTGACTCACCTGTGTGTAATCAGGGAAATCCTTACATCCTGGCCTGTTGGTGGCACTTGAGGACTGAACAGCCCTACACTAGGGCAAAGATTTTAAATGAGGTGATGGTTCATTGGTTATATTGCACACGATGAAAGGTAAACTGCTGGATTATGGTCACTTTTACATGGCAGATTATCACCATACTTAAATGTATCAGTCTTATTCACAGTAAAGGAGAAATAACTTCTCCTAATGTACTCTATTTACTAATATGGGGAAACAATTACATATAATTTTTTTCAGGGTTTATCCTGTTCAAGTGTGCTCCCACTGGTAATAGTTATTACAGCTCAGTATCATTATTTGGGTGCAGTACCCCCATGTCCTGAATTTTACAGTGGCACTGTTGTACAGCAGTCTGTGGAGGGTTGTTGTCAGTAACAATAGCTATCCATAGACTGCTGTAGTCATGCACCCCTCTGGTCGTTCTAAACCCAAACACTCATAACCCACATCCACCAAAAGGCAGGGGGCAATAACCTTTTATAAGAAAGACTTTTTGTCTCCTAAGCCTGCCCTCCCCAGCCCGGAGGGGGGAAGAAAGGCTGATTGGCTCTCCATCTTACCTTGGCTTCAAGAGGAATTCCACACCCTCTGCCATTTTAAGGGGTTACCACATAACCAAATGGGATAGTTCTAGTCATAGTAAACCATTGGGTATTGGAGACATCTCCAACATGTTGCAAAGCAATGTGCTGAAGAAGTCTCAAGCATTGAAGGATGTAAATGCTGTCTATATTAGGGTTTCAATTATTTTATTCATTAGGGATAGTGGGTGGGTGACATACGGCTCTCCAGACCTTTCCAGTTACCTGACTGAACATGATAGAAGCTGTAGAGTACTGGAGAGCCACATGTTGGGCACCTCCTTTTTATTCAGTCTTTTGCTTTTTAAACATTTATATAATCCCTACTCAAACTTATTAAAAGCACATTAACACTTCCTAATAGTAACCCAGCTGACAAACACATATATACATTATCTAACCTATTAGACTGTAATCAAGTGGCAGTCCACCCGTAGTGGAACTAAAACTCCCATCATCCTCTGCCGGGAGTTGTAGTCCAACAACAACTGGAAGATTTCAGCCAACTCACCCCTGCTCTAAACTTTTGGGGTCCCTCTACATGCTAATGTTTCTATGATTTATGTCCACTACAATTGATTCCCATTGTATTTATGTTCAATTTTTCTGTTTCTAGCTTATGTGGTGACATAAATAAAATATACACACATATACTGTATATTGACACAGATAACAGAACATACCTGCTTATCCTAAAGAGCCTAGGCAACAACAATCCCCTCACCATGGCAACGGAGTGTACCATCAGCAAGCCAACAGCAGTGGGAGAGGGGTGCACGGGATAATTCATTTTAGTCTGGTTGCATTGAAGGCTACATGGCATTTCGTCGATATGAAATATCATTGATCTGGTATTTACAGATCTATTTAGCTGCAACTAGCTTAATTAAAATGCCAAAATGTGAACGTATGAGGTAGTGTATAAATCGATCCATCCCTCTCATTTTAGGGACATGGAAGAGTCCATCATCAATTGTCTACAATTAGACTATGATTATTCATTGTAGTTCTGAGACCTGTACTTTATGTCAAGGTTAATGCAAAGTAAAATAATTGTGGCGCGATGCAGCTAAGCACTATTCATACCACTAACACCCTTGGATGTTTTCTCTCTGACATCCAAGACGTTAATCGCTCATACATTAGTAAAGAACGGCCGCCATTAGTTTCTCTTATTTTTATGTACAGCAGGGGTCGCCATAGAGTCGGGTCCTCCAGAGCATAAAGGGAGCCCAGAACCATAGATGAGCCTAGTCTTGCGATCAGCTTTATCTGTCTGATCTCTATGGTAGCCTCGCTTTTGCCCACAGTAAAGATGGCGAAGTCCGCGCTGCATTTGTATCCTTTGCTTGTGTATGAGATCCACTGGAGACGTGAGAAAGTTATAGCAAGGGGCAGGTTGATGTTACTACATCAGGGCTGGGCAGTAACTCTTATAAGGGTGATGAGTGGATTGTATTCTAACATCAGCTAGGGAATTACAGGGCAAATAAAAGACCAGGGGCCTTATTCGGTAAGGAGGAACAATTTTGGAGCAAACACACTGCTCTATAGGGGGGGTAATGTAAATCCCAAAATTACTTAAATTGTACTTTTATCAGTGCACTTTGTATTCTCCATGTTTGAGACATTCAAGGGGTTAAAATCCTCATGCAAATCACTTCGAAAATTGTATTTCTTCTCTATGTGTTATTGGTTTGCTCCAGCGTTGTACCTCTTTAGCAAATAGAATAAGAGCCCATTGCTCTCATTGACTGCATATGATTAGCTCGCTGCAAAGCTTTTTTAACCCTTAGTACCAGACAGTCACTCGTAGGGTTAACTCCCGTGATCACAAGAATTGCATTGCTGCCCACCTATAAACCCCCAAATGCTAGGATTATCCAATTGTCAATGAATGCATTGGAGACCTCTAGCATTCAAGGGGTTAAAAAAATAAACTTTTCTGGGACACGGCCGTTACACGAGAACATAAAATTAGGTATACCTCATGTCATATGCACAGGTGGAGCAAAGTTGGAACAAACCAGCAGCACCATAGGTAACAAATACAAAATACCATTGAGTTAAATGGAGATTTTAACCCTTAGAATGTTAGTGAGTTTTCCAACACATTTCCTCACACTGCTCTCTTATCTGTCAAGGGATTAAAGCGGAACTACCACCCCGCCTAAACTTGCACCCCCCCCCAAGAATTACCTATCTGGCAACTAGCTGCTCAGTAGTGCTAGTCGCCAGAATTATTACCTCGTTATAAAGAATTCCTACTGCTCCCAGGACTGACAGCCAGGAAATAGCGCAGACATCTTTGCATAGTGACATCTGCGTGCCTGCACTGTCAGTCCCAGTCTGCTCTAGGTGGTGTTGCTAGGAACCGCACGGTACCAGAAGGGACTGACCACGCAGGAGAGCAGACGTCACTATGCAAAGATGTCTGCGCTGTTTCCTGGCTGTCAGTCCTGGGAGCAGCAGAATTTCTCTAAAAGGAGGTAATAATTCTGGCAACTAGCAGCTAGTCGCCAGGTGGGTAATTATTTGGGAGCAAATTTAGATGGGGTGGTAGTTCCGCTTTAAAAGCACTGTTTAAATCCTTGTATTTTTCAGCTACTGTGCAGGTTAAATTGCTCCACTTGGATCATTAGGAAATTTAAAAAAAACAAAAAAAAAAAACAAACATCCAATGTTGGATGGATGTGTCATCAGTTCTGTGGAGCGTGAAGACCGTGTTTCTCAACCTGTCCCAGAGTAACAGGCCAGGACTTGAATGTATTCCTTCTTAAACCCTCTGCATGCCAGAGAGGTATCCAAAGCATTGTGTTGCAATGTTTTGGCTACCTCTCTGGCACTCGAAGGGTTAATACAGGTGCGTGAAACAAAACGACAGCCTAGTTCAGCAGACCATGGAGATCTGCAGACAGCACCATGTAGGTATCATGTTGATTTTGGCCTTGTTCAGACTGGTGATTTTAACAGTATACTGTGCATTGTTGTTCAGATTGCACAGTTTACTACCTTGAGATGTCCCAGTATACTCCCAGAAATCCTGTAGCTAAAGGGACCTAGCCTGGCAGGTGCCAGTCAACCATCATTGGCTGATACTCACATGAAAAATTATTACATCTATATTTTTAAACCAAAATTTAGCTTTTGAAAAAGTCACCAAAATGTGCCACTGTTAGAGACAGAGGTTATTTCAAGATAAAGAAAACATGCATTTTTGGCCTGGCTGTAATAACCCTTGAAAGAAGCATCTCCAAACATGGGGAGTACGCTTGATTTACTCTGCAGGAAAGGAAAAGGCTTGATCTACTTTGCTGTCCTTTAATACTCTGGCACAAGAGCCATAACTGAGGGGAAACAGGACAGAGTACTGTCGCCTGGCACAGCTGTCAACTAGGGGATTGGTATTTATCCTACATTTTCCATAAAAAATACATGAGTATTTATATGCACCACTCCTCATTTATACCTAACTGGTCTTATTGTAGCACGCATTTTTGTGGGTGTTTCAGCTTCAACCCTTAGGGGGGCACAATGGATGTGTGTCACAAATTTGTATCCATACTCCATATATGTTCATTTGTATTGGCCATTCACTGGAAGATGCAAATGGTATCACATCCTCCAAAATTGCACAGTGGCCAATGGTCACATTTAGGTTTCAGAGTACCAGTTTGCACAGTGGTTTATCACATGAGTTAGGCCTAGTTCACCCTGGCAACTTTGTTGCATCAACACAAGACTGCATTTGAAAATTATTGTAGTTGAGAAAGTCACCCATGTTAACTGTCCCATATAAAACAATGTAATTTCTATTAAACTTGTTGTCTGAAACAAGATCACCAATATGACCTAGATCTTGGGGTGCATTCTGTGAGTTGGAAATTGACCATGTGAAAAGCATTATTGTGGGTAAGCTGTTACATAAGGGTAAATCTAGTGTAGTCCTAAAGCCACACTAGTTACATGTGTGAACAAAGACTTAGGATTGTATGTATGTATATCTTTATTTATATGGCGCCACACAGTGTACACAGTGCCTTACAATAGACATGTGTTACAATAAATAAGAGGGGATGAAATAAGTGCGAAATTCATAGAAACAATGGGAGAGAGGTTCCTGCCTCAAGGAGCTTACAGTCTAAATGGGTAAAAGGAGACATACAATGGGGTAAGAGGGTATCAAGTGCTGAGATTACAAGTGCTGAGTTTGGCCAAAGGCAGTGCATGGTCCTAGTGCTCCAGAAGATAAGATATCAGGGTAGACTTAAAGACAGAGGGGGATTTTTCAAGACGTAGGGAGAGGGGTATGGAGTTCCATAGGTATGGAGCAGAAAGCGAGAAAGGTTTGAGACGGGAGAGAGCAGAGGGTGTGGATGGTGCAACAAGAAGTGTGTTGTGTGCTGAGCGAAGTAAGCGGCCAGGAACATAAGAGGAGATGAGGGAAGAGATGTAAGGAGGGGTAGCAGTGTGGAGTGCATTAAAGGTAAGAAGAAGGACTTTGTAATTCATGCGCTGCTGAATAGGGAGCCATGACAGATGTCTGAGAATTATGTGGGCAGGTTCAATTTTTGGGGAGAGTGTGGTGATTCGTGCAGCTGAGTTTAAAACAGATTGCATAGGTGAAAGATGAGTAGCAGGGAGGCCAGTTAGTAGGATTCTTTTCTCATTTATTTCCCAGCAACTAATAGATCCAATTTAGTGAAAGTGATCTGCTAATAATAGGGACGCCCAAATTAAATTGCTGCTATAGATGTTTATAGCTTAAAGAGGTATATTGAGTATCTGTTCCTATCCAATACCATTCATTCCATAACTTACTATAAACAGCCAGCTACGAGTGCCCTTTCCATGTCCAAGAGAAGCTCAGATAGCCCATGACACCTTATGTCCAGATGCAGAGCCCAGGAAAGGAGGTGTGAGCAAGACGCTGAGTGTTACCGATAACATTTTACTTGTGTAAGTCTGACCATTGCACCTTTTATGATATCTAATTTTGGCTCGGATACCAAAATGAAAATTGTAAGCTCTGTGGTATCATTACTTTAGCTCCATTTCAGTTGTAAACTATTAAAAAAAATAAACTAAATGACCACAGTCCCATCTCTCAAACATTTATGGTTTGAGAGAGAGAACATTTTAAAGTTCCTCCCCTTTCCCTGACGTCACCTGTAAGCTGCCAGCAGGAGATCCTGGTCCGGGGACCGGCGGGTGGCTCTTCAGCAGAGCCGAAATCTAAAAAGAAATACTTAGTTGGAACAGTCTACAAAGTGTGCTTTCAAACCAGGCACACTTTGTAGAACGTTCCAATGCAGTATTTCTCTTTAGATTTCGGCATCTCTGCTCTGCTGAAGAGCCTCCTCGAGTTGGCCAACACGCATCTCCTGCTGTCGGCTTTACAGCTAACATCGGTGATGGTGGAACTTTAAAACATTAAACTCTCAAACCATAAAGGGTTGAGAGAGAGCACTGGGATCATTTGTTTTTAATAGCTACAGCATTTTTATTTTTTTATTAAGACATTATTAACCCTTTAGGAGTCCCATTTAAATCTACTGGGATGTTCATTTGTTCACTGTGTAGCAGTTTGTTTGCTCCCAAAATGCTCTGCATACACATCTATATTCAGTGTTTGCAGTTTGAGAGGTAAACCTATTAACGGCTATCAATACTTTGTTTTATACAGACATTGGCAAGCAGATGAAGCTCGTATCCTACGTGTGTCAGTCAGCTCCTTTCTGGAACACCTGTCACTTGTGGTACAGACTATGGACAGATTTGGCCCTCCCTGCAGCTGATCCCTGACTACCTCATCTCAAAGATCTTGCTGCATTCAGCACTTTTGTCTGTGCGGTAACTGTCCCAGTTTGTTGTGAAGAATTCTACTAAACTGGAACCTGGGAGAGGATTTTATTAAACATGGGCTTTTTGGACTTGTCAGTATCGGAAGAACAAAATCTGCAGGATGTTTAATGAAACCAGATCAAGGACTTCATAACTATCTAACACTTTTCTGTAGTGATATGGCTAAAGATTAATATTTTATATACTTTTGTCTTTGATTTCTGAAAAATTCTTGCTCACTAATATGGTGATGTATACAGTATACAGTTTTCAATCTACATTAAAACAGAACTACCACGTCACAAAATGTTTAGCTTAACAGAGTCCCCTTCTGGCTAGTTAGTAACGCTAGTTGCCAGAATTATTACCTGACTTAATAGATATACAATTCTGGCAACTAGTGCTACTAAGCAGCTAGTCGCCAGAAGGGGACTTAGTTAAGCTAAACATTTTGTGACATGGTAGTTCCACTTTAAATGAACTCTAACACTTCCTAATAATCCTTATTTACCTTAATCTGGGTTGAAAATCCTAATGGTCACTATGTATTAATTCTGCTTGGCTTGGTTCCCCCAAAATGAATTTATAAAGTGGATTTGTCTCCTTGTACTTAAGTTGGCGTATTTTGAAAGCTTGATTCGAAACTGCCTATGTGCTATGTTAGCCAAAAGTAAAAGCTGATGCTCCATTTAACCCTTTGATTGCCACCCCTCTGTAACTCAGTGTGTTAATCCTTGAAGACCAGAGGGTTATGCATTGCATTGAATAGCAATGCATTTCACTCTTCTGATGCTACAAGAGTTGATATTGGAAATTGTATTCCTGATAAAGCTAATCTTTCTGTGTTGTAGCATATGCCAATTAAGGCCTGTGCAGCACTGATACCATAATTAGTATAGAGTGCTGCACTCAAACATTACTACACACAAATCAAATTATGAATCTCTTGAACAAAGGCAAATGTTAATCAAGGCCATTGGGTTTTTGTTCTTCTTTACTAACATTCAAGGGTTAAAAATTCTTTCATAAATTTCATGGAAAATGTATTTCATGGAGTTGGTCTTCTCCAGAATTACTCCTGTATTCTTTTGAACACAGGGGCCTTAGACATCTAAACAACCACATTCAGACTCATGTAGTCTTAAAATGGTTAGTAATATCTGTATATTAAAAAAAATATCATATTGCAGCTATTAGAAGAAACTAAACGACCTCAGTCCCATCTCTCAAACCTTTATGGTTTGAGAGATACAGAAGACTAAAGTTCTCCGCTCCCTCCGCTTTCCCTGCTGTCAGCTGTAAAGCTGACAGCAGGAGATTCGAGTCGTTCGACTCAAGGCGGCTCTTCTGCAGAGCCGAAATAGCGCAATGTAAAAAGAAACACTTCATCGGAACAGTCTACAACCTGTGCCTGGTTTGCAAGCACACTTTGTAGAGAGTTCCAATTAATTCTTTCTTTTTACATTGCGCTATTTTGGCTCTGCTGCCTGGTTGTCCTGGGACCAGGATATCCTGCCGTCAGCTTAGAGCTGACATCAGGGAAAGGGGAGGGAGGGGGGTACTTTGGTCCTGAATATCTCTCAAACCATAAAGGTTTGAGAGATGGGACTAGGGTCGTTTAGTTTCTTTTTCTAACAGCTGCAATATGATTTTTTTATATACAGACATTATTAACCCTTTAAACGTTTAGAGGCAGGAATCAAACTCCAGGAACCACAGCAATGTACATGTGAAAGGGTGACAGACAGATTCATAAGTGTGGTAAATCAAGCACCTACAGGTCACAATTTCTTTTTTTATTATCACTGAGGGGTTCTTGAATTAAACAGGTGATTGGTGCAAACATGTTCTAAGCAAATGAGGGTATACAAGTAAACAGCTCTAAGGGCACTTCCTGTTCCCATGCAAAAAGTAATCACTGCCGGGTTTACCTAAGGCTCCTTTATTTATATATGAAAAGCTCATCTTGAATACATATACCTTAAATTACATACTATATATACATTCAGCAATAGTCCTAACCACACTCATACAACCTGATAATTAAACTCTATATACAGGCGCTTTATATGGGTGTCATCTCTATCCAACGCGAGTCATAAATATACACAGAAAACGAAAAGCACTACTTACCAAACGTGTTTACTGTAGCAACAACAGTTCGTAGTGTATAGACACAAGGCAGCAGTTTCAGGCTATCAAACGTTTCAAAGGAACTCGCTGCTCCCTTCCTTTGCACAGCCCGCTGTGTAAAGGGTTGTGTTGAGGAAGGAGACAGAGTGCGTTTCCCAAAATGTTTGATGGCCTGAAACTTCTACCTTGTGTCTATGTGTTAGGAGCTGTTGCTAAAAAAAAAGTTTGGCGTTTACCAGTATCTGGGTGGGTGTGTCTCGTTCTCTATACAACACACTCGCTAAACACAAAGAAGGGAATCCATGCTTCTCTAACCACAACTTCCAATACTGATAATGCCAAAATCCAGCAGAAAGGGGCATATGATTCAAGTCCAAAGAAGAGCAATTTTGTGCCCAGACAATTGCACCAGAAACTTCCCTTGAATTAAATGTGGCTTTTAAGACATTGAATGGTTGAGAGGGCTTAAAACACAACAAAGAAGTGAGTTTGAGACCTCTCTAGTATTCAGATGGTTAAAAGCTCTGTTTAGATCAGTGGGAATGTGCGCCATTTTTATTTGTTCTGTATTGTGCAGGTGGTTTGTCCCAGCACTGTTCCACCTTTATATATTTTATATATATATATATATATATATATATATATATATATAGCCCAAAAGTCTGACAAGTGCTTAAAACCGTCCCAAGGTCCTGACCAGGCAAAGTGTCACCAAATGCTTTTGAGGCTTATTAGAATATGTCATCATCACAGATGTCCAGATACACGTCAAAGGCCTCACGGTTACAGTTTCCTTCTGGGGTGAAGACATATTTGTGAAACGTTCCATCCACACAGACCGCTGAGGAGAAGGAAACGAAAGGTTAAATCAGTCATTCTCAAGTGTATGTGTGGGTGATGGCAGGGGATATGTCAGATCTACAGGTGTATTCAGGAGCAAACCAATTGCATCACGGGGGCAACTGAAAACCCCATGGGTTTAAAACAGACTTTGAATCTCTTGAATGCTAATGAGATCTCAAATGCATTACTTTGCAGGGGAGAGCTCTTTCATTCAAGGAGTTTTAAAGCCCCATTTAATTCACTGAACCCCCCAGTGCAGTTGGTTTAGCCCTGGTACTGCTCATTTATAGCTTCCTGAATACAGATATAGAACTGTCAGACTCACCTATGACAGAATTGACGTTTTTGGAGGTGTTTTTGCCAAAGGCACAGATACAGGCGGACTCTGCAGGTACCGTGAAGCTGGCTAGACTCCACTGAGAGTCCACGTACTGCCCGATCATTGGACCCACCTTCCCAACTCGTGCCAGCCTGAGAAACACACAATCGCACAATATTCAAGTCCTAATTAAAAATCACATATGAATGTCAGGACCCTTGTAAAGCACACAGTTAACTCTTTAAACGCTAGAAAGGTGCCCAACACATTGCAAACCACTCTGGCACTCAAAGAGGTAAATAACGGATTTCCGCATCTGTCCAGGATGTCTTTTCATGCATGTGCAATTTAAAGAGAAAATCTACTCTAGGAATCTGTGGGTGTTTATTTGTTTAAAGGGATAGTAATACTTCGTTTTAACTTTATTTTATTTTGTAGGCATTAAAAAAACATGAGGAATTATATGTCTTATCTCTGAAACCTTTATGGTTTAAGAGATATTCACAAACAAAGTATCCCCCCCCCCTTCAACCAGATCAGAAGGGAGGTGTCCAGGTAGACTGCAGAGAGGGGCAATCTTCAATTAAGATAAGGGAAAAAGCTGAAAAACTTGTCCAGGGGGGCAGGGCTTTCATTGTTCTCATAGGAAGAAGATTGTCCCCTTCTGTTATCTGTCTGGTCATACAACCATATTCACATCTGAGAAGAGATGGCTTACACTAGGTAAAAGGGGCGGGGAGGGGAAACTTTGCTTGTGAATATCTCATAAACCATAAAGGTTTGAGAGATAAGACATATCATTCTTCATGTTTTTTCAATGCCTACAAAATATAATAAAGTTAAAACGAAGTATTACTATCCCTTTAATATAAGTGCTTACCTAGGTAGGTGTCCTTCATACAGCAGTCAGGTGCGTCCATTTACTAGTTTTTACATTTATATTATTTATTTTATTTCATTGCTCTTGTAGTCTGCTGATAGTTGGTTCAGGACCTTAAATAAGGTCTGTGTTGGAGTGAGGTAATTAAATGTGCTTCGGATAATGCGGCTGAGGTTACACGCCTAAATGTTCACTATAAAATGTATTACAAATCCTTTTTAAGTTTTATCACTTTAAACAGACCCAGGTATCATAATGGAATTTGACAACTAGGTTGCACAGAATTACTACACATGACCAAGTCTGTAGGATTTCCAGCAGACATGGAAAGAAGAATGTGGTACTTACGCTGAGCGGCGATTCAATTTGGTGTCCTTCAGAGCAAATATATGTACTGTGCCTTTATCACTGGAGCTGCACAGGAAGGAGCTGTCATGGCTGAAACTAATACTGAAAGACAAACATTGAGTTAGGACCCTCAAACCACACACACATACCCTTTGTACACCGAAGAACAGTAGAGAAATTATTTTGTAAACCAGCTACTCAACAGGGGACAAATAAAAATTCCCTTTGCTTTCAATGGGGAATTTAACCCCTTGAATACAAGAAAGGCCTCCATTGCATTGCAAAGCACTGAACACCTCTAGAATTCAAGGAGTTAAAATCCAGTCTATGCTAATCTCTCAGAGGTTTCTGAGGCTGATGTACTAAGAAAGTGGTGCAATTCTGGAGCACACCAACTGCACCATAGTGGACAAATATATTTCCCATGTATTTAAAAGGGCTTTTAACTCACTGGATGCTATAGGTCTTCAAAGCAATACACTGGAGATCTCCCTAGCACTTACAAGGTTAACCCTTTGAGTGCCAGAGTGGTACGGAATGCACCGCAAAGCAATGCATTCCGTTCCACTCTGGCACTCAAAGGGTTAAAAACTCATTTAGATCAAGTCAGTTTTTATTAGTTCCATGTCCTGCTGATGGCGTGTTCCAGAATTGCTCCACATTACCTTAGACTAGTTTAGAAAGTTGCTGAAATACCACTCACTTCATCACCCATGGGGATGATCGGAGTTGTAGTCCCAAACAGTTGGAGGTCCCACAGTTCACTACCACTGCTTTAGTACATAAAACTCTTTGGGTTCTGGACTCACCAGTACAAGGTGGCAGGGTCTGTGCCGCGCCGTAGCTCCACCAGCTGCTCCCGTGTTTGTGTGTCAAAAAGGCGGATTAATGTCCCTTTTCGAGAGGCGGAAGCTGCCAGGGTACCCTGCTGATTGACAGCTAGGCAGCCTAATTCACTCTGATGAGCGTTTATTGTGAACGGTGCTGAAGAGCTGCTCGGTTTTGCATTACAAAGATCCTGAAAGCACACAGTAAAGGCTTCAGGTAATAAGTGTAACAGATTAATTGAGAATTTTCCCCAGGCCCATTACACTTACCACCAACTGGAGGCTGCCACATTTATGTCCAGGGAAGACTAGTAGCTGTTTCTCCAGACTGGGACAAAGGTCACACAAACCTGAGGGTCATGATAAACATATTAAAACAGATAGATGCAGGCACATATGACCCCCCACCCCTTCTGAGCAGGACGTGATCAACAGCAGGACAGCCATAGCTTTCCATTTCTACTTTAGTCTGCCAATTTTCCAAGCTGAAAATCCGGGAATCTGTAGTTATTCCTGCACTGCTGCCAGGATATCAGTGGAGTATACAGGCCTAGTGCAGCAGGGGGATAGGCGAAAACTGCCATTTTACACTGTTTATTTTATTACTGATGCTGCACTTGGTTACTGCATCTATTATTATGGTCCCAGCTACCACAAGCCTCACTGTTTATATTGTAAAATCATGAAGTATTGGGTCGGATCAGAAACTACTGTTTGAGATTCTGAAGCGCGCGCGCACGTGTGTGTGTGTGTGTGTGTGTTTAAATTAACCTTTTGCATACTAGAGGTCTCGGTACAATGTGTTGCTATGGAAACCACTTTAACATCTACATCCAAGAAATGCTGCACTTTTATTAATAATTCTTCCCAACAAGTCGAGCACACTCTTTAAAATGTCTTTTATTTAAGCGTTAAAAATGTCCAACGTTTCAGTCCGTATTCGGACTTTCCCCTGACCAGGGGAAAGTCCGAATACGGACTGAAACGTTGGGCATTTTTAATGCTTAAATAAATTAGATATTTAAAAGAAGAGTGTGCTCAACAATGGAAAAGAAACAGAACTTTTATTAATCACACATACTGACAAATCCATACAAACAATTCTTATATAACTATGCTTAGATTAACAGCTTAATATACTTAGGCAGGTGCCTTTTATACAGGAGTCAGTTATATAGATCTATACATTTTGCAGTGTATTTGCAGTTTCCAGTATATAGTGATCTCTGTTGAGGTCTGCTTTTAAGTAAAACCTCCTTACAGTGAACAGCAGACTTAAATAGACCTGAATGGCTCATAAGGGTCACTAGTCTTTATCAGATTATAGACATATAGCAGTGGACTACAAGACCAAAACAAATACAAATAATGTTTTACTTATAAACTGATTGCTGTACAAAGGACACCAACTTAAGTATGGTCTTCTGTTAACATAATAACCTTAACTTATTTCTTGGATAAAGTTCCTCTGTAAAAGGAGATGGGAAACTGTTTGCGATTAAACCAGTGTTAGGCAAATTAAGGCCACCCAGCTGTTACTAAACAACTTCCATCATTCTCAGCCAAAGACTGGATGAGGCTGATAGAATTTGTAGTCCAACAAAAGCTGAAGGGCACTGGTTTGCCCATCCCGGCTTAAACTATTACAAGACTTTACCTTTGGGGTTGTCCCTTGTGTCAAACTCAAAGAGCTTGGTTGGGTTGTCGGGAAACGAGTAGACATAAATCCGATTCTTCAGCACAATGACAATCCTGCATTAACACAGACTGTTAGCTAATTCTGTGACACAAGTGCAGATACACTAAACCCCTTGGATGCCAGTAAGTTCTCCGACGCATAGCTCTGCAATGCACTGGAGACCTCCATGACATCCAAGGGGTTAAACAGCAAATATACCAAATGCTATTTTAAAAGCGCAGAGTTATAAACATTTGAAGGACAACTGCCCATTGACCACTGTAAGAAAAATTGATGACGAGTGCTGAACTATGAGAGAATTGCAGCCAAGCCCCCAAATAAACATCACCCCCTTATATAAGTACAGATAAGATATAATCCTTCCGCACATTTAAATGAAATCCACAACACAGTGAGTTCATTACAGTGACCATTATTAAATCCCCCACGGTGCAGTTAGTATGCTCCAGAACTGTTCCTCTCTGCTTTCTACATAAAGGCTTATATAATTTGCTGTCTCCCTCCAGTGTCTACAGAATTTGCTGTCTGTGGTTCTGTCTACACACAGTGGGCTGTATGGATAAGAAAGAGCAGCAATTACTGGACAAACCAACAGGACCACAGGGAACAAATAAATCCCTCAAATTACCACTGATTTAAATGAGGATTTTATCCCCCTTCAATGCTAGAGGTCCACAACACATTACATGAACTGAAGACTTATCTAGCATCCGAGGGGTGAACTATGGTTCAGTTGGTTTGCTCCAAAATTGCTCTATTTTCCTTTTATACGTATGGGCCAATTTCTTTAGTAATAAAATCAAAACACTTCTTTATTAATCCTGAATGTCAGAGGTACGCAAAGCAATGCACTGCGTACCCCTCTGACACTCTAGGGGTAAAAAAAGATTTAAAAAATAAAATAATAATGCTAAAACTCACTTGTCGGATCTCAGACGCACACTCAGCACAGGTTTAGTAAATGTAAATTCCAGGACCAACTTATCTTTCCCTTCTCGGGAATCATCCCAGATCAGCACTATATGAATAAGACAGATACATCCATATGAAAGAGGAGAGCGACCATAAAACAGAAATGATTATATACATCCATATGAGAGAGGAGAGGACCATAAAACAGAAATGAGTATATAAGGCATAAGTTAATCAACTGTTGCCCCTCCAGCTGGTGGCAACTACAATTCCCATAATCTCCAGCTTGCCAACAGCTGGCTGGAGATGATGGGAGTTGTAGTCCCCAACAGCTGGAGAACCAATAATTGGTTACTCCTGATATAAGGGTTTAAATTCTGTACCTGAAATATCGGAGAATTTGGGATTACTTCCACCTCCCACCAGTGCCAGCAGATTACACCTGTGAAGCATCTCTACCTGTCCCACACTGCCCACCTGCTCCAGATCTAAGAGAGAAAAAAAGCTGTATTACAAACTGTGGATGATGTGACTGTCTTTCCCTCCTGTTGTCATATCCTCACCAAGGTGTCCTTTTTCCATTAAGGGTTCAATATTAAAGATCCGCACTCCAGTTTCCATAGCACAGCAGAAGCAACCTAGAACAGAAAAATACACAATTAAGAAGCACTCTTGTTTTTGTGAGAGATTATTTAATGATACATCAACCTTTTGGCTATGCAACCTAGCCTGTATCAAGACACAAACAACCTATTTACCCCCCCTTTAATATTAAATATCTTAACAGCAATATACCAGACCCTATTTTTCATATGGTGAAAGTGGGAATACTGTTGACTGGGATGGTTTCCCTGATTTTTAAGTGCCTGAGGAATAGTATGTACAGTAAAGAATTAAACATGACAACTCATATCTACCACTCAAAGGGTTTAACATTTATATACTGCCTGCCTCAACTGTCAAAGTAGAAGGGATCCTAATGACAGTTCTCGGCAATATAACAGTAATATGGATTTTTATCTTAAAACTATTTTTGTGAGAATGGTCGATGGGAAGTTGTAGTGTAATTTTTTTAGGATCCCCCTACCCACCACTCACTTTGGTCCTGGTTAAAGCGCAGGCCATTCACACCGCGTTGCTGAGCCATGATTCCGAGTAGAAGACCCCAGCAGCCGAAAGCAGCTATGACATCAGTAAACAATCAGTGACGTCAGATGCTGTGGTGTTCCTCATACAAATAAGGGTCCTCGGTACAAAGGCATGGCACGGATTCTTAGCATAAAAGCTACCGCAGTATCTCACTGAACCCGCTTTGTTTTTCTTGTCACTGTGCTTCCTTGTTTACCTCCTGAAACGGCATCATTTACCGGAAATTGCGTTATATTTACAGGCCTACTTCCTGCGTACGCCATTTTCAGTAAGGGAGTTTGGCGTGTGCGGCCATCTTTAAGTTGGGTAACAAGGGACAATAACAAAGAGGGGGGAGCGAGAAGAGTAAGGTAGACAAGTATCTCCTTTGTCAAGCAATAGTCATAGCTGGGAACTTTTGAAATGAGTCGACCCTGACATCTTTGAAATATTAACCCCCAGAACGCAGATTTCAGGCGATATATCACTGCTTTTTCTAACTGGGAGGTGTTCTTATCTGCATACCTGGGAACTTCCAGTTGAGGGCTACCCGAAGGGTAGTCCTCTGTTCAGCAGGGGGTGACAAAAATGACGCTAATCGCGTCAAAAAGGGGCGGGGCTTGCCGCGAGTGTGGGGGGGCGCTTAACCCTTTGAGTGCCAGAGTGGTATGGAATGCATTGAAAAGCAATGCATTCCTTACCACTCTGGCACTGAAGGTTAAAGGTGTCGCACAGAAGGCTGGGGAAGGGGGAACAGCAGGAGAAAAAGCAGATGTGGCAGAGTTTCAATAGAAACTCTCCACATCCGGAGGAATCTGCCTCTGCCTCGGAGACCCGGTAAAGCTCTGTCAGAACCTGAGTCTCCGGGGCAAATCCGGAGAGTTCCCAGGTATGCTTATCTGTCCTCAAGTAACACATAACATGTTACATCTTAGACTTTTCACTGGCTGAACATACAAACATACCCCTCTGTGCTTCTTGTAGAAATGGCAGCAATTTAGGGACTAAATAAGCAATTGGTGCAAATGAGAGAGTAGTTAACACAGTGCTCTCACCCTGATAATTTGGCCCTTCCCCCTGAGATCTGAGTCAAAACCTGAGAGTTCCCAGGTATGGTTAAAAGGATGATAATAATAAATTACTAATCCCCATATTGTAGCTTTGTTAAAAAGAAACTTATTGCCCCCGGTTTCATCTCTCAAACCCTTGTGGTTTGAGAGATGATAGTGCTCAAAGTTCCCCTTCCCTGACTGAACGCTGACTGCAGGGATATCCGGTATTACTTGCATCGGGCGGCTCTGCAGCATTGCCGAGATCACGTTTATAAAAAATAAATCTTTCACTAAACCAAGCACACGTAGAAGACCGTTCCAGTGAAAATTTTTTATAAACATAATCTCGGCTCAGCTGAAAAGCCACCTGATGCACATAAGACTGTCGTACGATAGCTTCCTCTGCAGTCAGTGTTCAGTCAGGCAAGGGGGAGGGAGGGGGGAACATTGAGCGCTATCATCTCTCAAACCATAAGGGTTTGAGAGATGACACTGGGGGGCAATACGTTTCTTTTTAACAAAGCTACAATATGGGGATTAGTAATTTGCAAGTATTACTATCCCTTTAACTACAATTCACATCATACCCGTTCGTCTGGGGCCACCTGGAGATGATGGCAATCGCAATACAATAAAGGAGAAGTAGTGGGGATGCACAGATGACAGCTAATCACATCTTACAACATGTCACAAACAAGAAAATGTCCACTGTTCACGGCTGCCTTTAAAAGTAGAGAGCAAGGCCATTTATTAAAATATTTACACAGACTAATGTATAAACATATATACTGATGGTTAAAGCGGAACTTTCTCCAGATCTAAAGTCGCCCAGCAATAATTAAGCAGGTAGTGACTAGCTTTATAATATATATATGCAGGGCTTAAAACTTGAAGTCCTTTGCTACTAGCCAGACATGAAAAGTTACTCGCCACTGCAAGCCATAACATACCCACCAGGGCTGAATTTCTACTCACATTGGCTAAATTTTCACTCGTCATTGGCTAGTGGAAATTTTGAGCCCTGATATACGTACCTCTCAAATGTATCCGATTATAAAGAAATCCTTTATTGTAGGAGACTGTAAGCCAGGCATCAGCGCAGACACCTTCCGGTCTCCTACAATAAAGGATTTCTTTATAATTGGATACATTTGAGAGGTAACATATATATTATAAAGCTAGTCGCTACCTGCTTAATTATTGCAGGGCGACTTTATATTGGGCGAAAGTTCCACTTTAAACAAACATTAATGTGAGTTTTATTATTGTGGAGCAATGTGATACAGTTATATACACACCACACAGTCTGATCTTATAAAAAGAGGGACACCAGGGTGGGAAAGAGGGATTTGGGTCTAAAAGAGGGACACTTGGGAGCTATTTAATTGTAATAGGAGGTTTTCCTGTGCATGCTTTCTGTAAGATCATGTGTACTGATAGAGTTGTATAACACTATAAAGAATTATTCCAAATAAAAATATACACCATACCTCTCTTTAGGGATAGACAGTCCCTCTCTGAGACCCAAATCCCTCTTTCCCATACCTGGGGACTGTCAAGGTCTGACCCTGCGACTCAGGGTTTTGACCAAAATCTCAGGATAAATTGAATCCATGGTACTTACTATATGATCTGCATTAATTGTTTTAGTTTGTAAATTTTATTAATTTATACCAGAAAGGCAGAGGAAGAAGCATGCTCATCTTGTGTTGAAGCAGTGAGATCTCTAAATTATAGCTTGTCATATATTAAGTAAAGACTAACTTGAACATCTCTAAGTTACAGCAGGCAGGAATATAGCACATGTAATTTACATTTAGGGCAGCATTATGGATTTATATTTCAAAGATCCCAGGGTCTGCTAGCTTATTTTGCAAGTTCCCAGGTGTGCCCTTTTCAACCCTTGTCTCTCTCTTTTTAGAGAGATCAGACTGTGGTGTGTATATACTGTAAGCTCCACAGCAATACATGAACATTTCAGTATATGTATTTCTAAATGAGTCTGTGCAAATAATATACTTTCATCTTGCTATAAATTATTTATTCATTACACAAAATAGGTATGAATAGCTAATGAAATAACCTAAAAATTCTAGGTAAAGGCATGCCTCCAGCATTACCACCTAAATCACAAGTGTCTGTCTTTGGCCATTTGAAATGTTGGGAGGTATGCAATATTGTAGTATCTAGAAACAAACTGTTACTATGATACAGTTTTATATCCAAACACATTCACAAATGGGCAAATAAGTTAAGTTACTATTATAGTATTAAACATTCAGTTTTCATAAGCACAACTAAGCGGACCTCAAGAGCAACAATGGAATCCAAACAGCCCTCTGCCAGATTGACGGACATCCCTGGTATAGCATTAGCATGGTAAAACCGTGTCCTCACCCAAACACAAAAGACTTCCATGAGTCAATGATAAAAAAAAAAAAGAAAACTTTATTTACAGGTATTAAATAAAAAAGCAATATATACAGGTTTCCCTCAGTTGTTTCAGTCAAGTCCTCAGTCCTCATACTCCCCAGTATAGTGACAAATAACATCATAGCTGAAGGTCTCTGCTTCATCGTGTTCCCCTTGCAGCTGAACCAAAGCTCTGCTCTTATGCTTGTCTCTATGAAGGATCTTCCCCACCTGAAGAGGAGATTAGAGTCAGTGTGCTCTTGTGTTCTTCACATTGTGAGAAATGGTTTATAGATTTGGATCACCTCACCCTTTGCTTATTGACTTCCCTTTTTGAAAAGATCTAATGTGCCTGGTATTTACATGCAGATTGAATTTCAAGGCAGGCAATAGTCATTTGGAGCATCTGGTTTTGCATAATTCCTGGGACTTTCTATGATTATTACAGAAGTGGAGTGTTATTTGAGGTGTAATCTGATGATAATGGAGCATTTTACAAAGAATCTACATTCTTGAAGGAATTTTGAACAATGTTTTATTTTTTTTCCCATGGGTGAGAAAATCCTGGGGGTCCAGTCTTATTTAGAAAGTCAGACAGACCTGTAAATGCAGGCTCACTCACCTGTCCCCTGTGTTGTCCTAATACAACCATCACGTATTCGCCTTCCTGCTTGGGTATGACCGTCTCTAGCATGTCCTGTTTTATACCTGGAAGACCGATAAAAGAGGTTAATATCACCGGGATGGTCCAACGAAAAGGTTTGCGTTTTGAAAGGATTGATCAGGGTGGCCAAACCTGAGGCCTGCTAGCTGTGGCTGCGCTAAGATTCCCATCAGAAGAATGATGGGAGTCGTAGACCAGCAACAACTAGTGGGCCTCTGTTTACGCAATGCACATATTAAAGGTGGACTATCATTTAAGAAGAAGTGTCTCTTAATACGTGTAACAGAATTACTTAGGTGTTCTATAGTCATCAACTAAATAGTTATACTATTGTTCAGTTGCTTTTCTTCCTCTCCTGTAGTCAACTGTAAGCCGAAACAAACAGTAGTCTGATAAAGACTAGCATCCTTTAGGAGCCATTCAGTTCTGCTAAAGACCATTATTAATTGTGAGGAGGTGTGACCTAGAGGCATGCTTCAATAGGTACGTTAATAAACAAGAAAGGCACAAAAATGGGGGGGGGGGTGCCCCTTGTGTGGAATCTTCAAATATCACTTCACCACACCAAATCATATGGTGGATGTAATACTCACAAGAGTACTGGCTGAGGAATTATTCTATATTTGTGGAATCCAAATTTACTCTGAATTTTGATAAAAATGAAATTACTTTTCTTGACATGACTGTCTATAGAGAAGGTGATTACATCCACACTAAAATCTATCAGAAACCTACTGATAGAAACACCTTGTTGCATGCTAACAGCCATCACCCAGTACCTCTTAAGCGAGGGCTTCCGTTTTCACAAATGTTGCGAGTTGTACGCACTACTTCTGATAAAGATGAATGTATTAGGGGTTTGTTGCTTATGAAAGACAAATTTTTGGAAAGAGGATATGACCCACAAGAATTAGATATTGCCTTTCAGAGAGCTATTAAATTAGATAGGGCTGCTTTGCTAAACCCTAAAACCTCTGTTGAAGATAAACAGAGCTTTTGTATTCAATCCCAATACACTACGGTGTCTCCAGTTATAAGAAAATCTATTTTACAGAATTGGCATATATTGAGCGGTGATGTCAAAACAGGACACTTGTTCCGGGATCCTCCTCTTTTCTGTTACAGGAGGGGCAGAAATTTGGGGGATATCCTGGACAGGAATGATCCTGTTGAGAAATATAATCAAACAACAAATTGGTTGTCACGTCCACCTGGAGTATATAAATGCAAGGGTTGCACTAACTGTGGATTTATCATAACTGGAAAATACTATACACATCCAGGAACTGGCAAAAAAATCTATTTTGAACACTTCATGAACTGTGAGAGTCAATATGTTGTGTACATTATAAAGTGTCCCTGTGACCTTATTTACGTTGGAAAAACAACAACAATGCTTAAGGAACGCATGAATAATCATAGGAGTGCTATTAAAAAAGCCCTTGAAGGCAAAATGGAGAGTAAGGACTTTCCATGCCAACCGGTGGCAAGACACTTTCAATTACTCCAGCATAACCTTAATGACTTTCGTTTTATGCCAGTATTGATGGTAAACAAACTGACAAGAGGAGGAAATAGACATCAGCTACTCCTTCAACATGAGACACGTATAATATATGAGTTTGATTCATTGACACCTAAGGGACTTAACCATGAACAATCATATGCATGTTTCTTATAAGTTTAAGGTCCTTATTACTGGCTCCCCATTGTAAAGATGGACGCTGTTCCCTATTAATATTTTGGGCATTCCTTGTGTAGAGACACAGGTTTGGGCCCTGAGGTGGAACGAAGCAAGCGTCTGGATATATATTGTGGATTAGAGCCAAAGGACCCGATTATCTAACATGTAGTAATCATGGACCAGCAATGAAATGCCCTTTGATGGTGGATACTTGCAAAAGCGCTATTCCTTTAAGATGACATACCTGTTGCCTTCCTCCTTATTAAAACCTGCTTCACAAGGTCTTATTTTAATTGTGGAAGAAATTGGACTTTGTTTATATGGTACTCGAAATAATCTTCATTAAAGATTTATTAGTGGAATTAACACTTTAGGACTTTGATCATAACTGGACACTTTGAACAGAAAATATGTTTTCAGAGAATATATTCTCTTTATACATCGTTTTTTTGTTTTATAAGATATATATTATGGTCATAAGAATGGATAGTATAATATCGCTTGATCTCTTTAATCTTCCGTTACTTACTGCTTTTGTTATTTTGTTGCGGTTTTATGTAACTTTCATGACAATAATATCAACAATGATGCGCTGGTCTTTGGATGTTCAGCGCATCTAATGATGCCCTTATGTTTCTATTTGTTCGTGAGTCTGTGCGGTGGATGACATCACCGGGCTAACGTACGACCATGCACGCTAAGTTTTGCGTTCCACGGTGCAAGCGGTGGGATTGGTGAGTCTTCCCGGCACTTAGAGTTTAAATAATTGATTGTTTGTAAATGTTCTCTCTTTTCTTTGCCCTGATGACGGTCCATTGAGTGGACCGAAAGCGCTTGGCAAGTGCAACATGCCGAAATAAATGGTTTCACTTTAAGAAGTTTTGCCCAGATGTGTGCTGTCTCTCTCGTCCGACGGGGTTAACCCAGGCTGAGTACCGAACATATTTTATTCAATAGGGGACGTGCACCAATCATTTATTACGATTTGTATTAACTATTATAGACTTCATTTGCTCAATGAGTGCCACTTTCTGTCATCTTTGACTATCAATGTATATATATATATATATATATATATATATATACACACACACACACACACACACACACACATCAATAAATTTTTGTATTTACTTCAGCTTACGATACAAGTCCCGTGTGCGCGTTCTTGCCCTGACTGCATGTCATATTATAAATATTTGTCATTCTTACCGTTATTTGTATTTCTTCTGTGTCCCTACACGGCATTTACCAATGGGTTATGTCTCCGCCCTCCAGCTGGGTAGGACTTCCTCTACTTTCAAAAGGTGGAGATCCGGTAGAGGCACCAGTTTCCCTTTTGGCCAAGCTGTAGAAAATAGGAAGATAAAAAATATAAACGAGAAGGGGTAGGGTATGCCGTGTAGGGACACAGAAGAAATACAAATAACGGTAAGAATGACAAATATTTATAATTTCTTCTGTGTCCCTCCCCGGCATTTACCAATGGGTCTTAAAAAGCAGTACCCATAGCAAGGGGAGGGAACAGGTTATATAATAAGCAACCAAGAAAAATGTGAATATACATAGAAACAGGTATATATGCGTATAAATATGGAAGAAGGACAGATCCTACTTGCTTAGGAAGGGATGACTGCTTCCAACACCTTTCTCCCATACTTGGCATCAGCTGAAGAGTGGACATCCAACTGATAATGTCTGATGAATGTGGAAAATGAGGACCAGGTTGCTGCCTTGCAAATTTCAGAAGGAGAAGCTTCAGCTTTCCTGGCCCAGGAGGTGGATAATGCCCTGGTAGAATGAGCTTTCAAGTTCTTTGGGACTTGTTGGCCTGCTTCCTTATAAGCCAACTGAATACATGAGGTAATCCATCTGGATATAGAAGACTTGGAAACGGGTTTTCCCTTGAGCTTTCCTTGAAAATAGATGAAGAGTGAATCCGAGGTTCTGAAATCTTTTGTCCTCTTCAAATAAATTGAAAGTGCTCTAACCAAGTCCAAATTATGAAACTGTAGTTCCTTAGGGTTCTGTGGGTTGGCACAAAACGATGGTAGCACAATCTCCCAATTTAGGTGAAAGTCAGAAATAACTTTGCCTCTAAAGGATGGTTTAGGTCTCAAAGTTACTTTGTCCTGATGAAAAACCATATAGGGGCTATTGCATGACAAAGACTGTAATTCATTCACTCTGCGAGCAGAAGTAATGGCGGTTAGAAAAAGTACTTTGAAGGTCAAAACTTTTAATGGAACTTCTTCCAGCGGTTCAAAGATGTGAGACTTGGATAGTTGATCCAGGACCAGGTTCAGGTCCCATGGAGGCACAATACTACGAATAGTAGGTCTAATCTTTGAGATTGCTCTTAGGTATCTTTTGATAAGATCATGATCCGATAGTTGAGTAGCTAAAATGGCAGATAGAGCAGAAACTTGAACTCTGATAGAGGCGGGTCGCAGGCCTGCCTGAAAACCATGCTGTAGAAAATCCAAAATTATTGGAACAGAAATGAGATGGTCTTGAGGAGAATTAGTTTTTAGCCAAGATAGGAAGGTAGACCAGATTTTGGAATAGACCGTTGAAGTAGATTTTTTCCTACCGGAAATAATGGTACTAACAACAGAATCTGACAGACCCTTGTTCTTCAGAATGAGCCTTTCAGCCTCCAGGCCGTCAGACGTAATAAACTGAGGTTCGGATGAAGTACTGGCCCCTGGGTCAGGAGATTGGGAACCAGGGGAAGCTGCCAGGGTGGCTGGATAGACATGGCTACCAGGAAGGAATACCAAGGCCTTCGGGCCCAATCTGGAGCAATCAGAATAATATTTGCCCGATCTCTCCTTATTTTGCAGACTACATCCATCAGGATTGGGATAGGAGGGAAGACATAGGCTAGGTTGTAAGTCCATGGAATCTGTAATGCATCTTGTCCCTCTGCTGTCTGTTCCTGCCATCTTGAGATGTACCTTGGACACTTGGCATTTGTCTTGGAGGCCATGAGGTCTATCTCCGGCTGGCCCCATCTGAGACATATCTGATGGAAGACTGCTGGATTCAGAGACCATTCTCCTGGATTCAAGGTGGATCTGCTTAAATAATCTGCTACGCGATTGTTTTTTCCTGACACGTGAGATGCTGAGATGCTCTGGAGATGTACCTCTGCCCAGAGCAGAAGTCTTCGCGCCTCTTTGTATAGACCGAGACTTCTTGTGCCTCCGTGGTTTTTTAGATACATGACTGTGGGCAAATTGTCCGAATAGATTAGGATCTTCTTGCCCTTTATGTTGGACTTCAGACTCTGTAGGCAATTCCAGACTGCTCTCATTTCCAAAATGTTTATGTGGAGACGTTTCTCCGATGGTGTCCATTTCCCCTGGACTAGAATTGATCTCCACTTGCCTCCCCATCCTATAAGACTGGCATCTGTAAATATGACTTCCGTAATTTGTTCCTCTAAGGAGACTCCTTGCTTGAGGTTCCTTCTTTTTATCCACCAATTCAACTCCTTTCTTGTGGATGGGAGTAGAAATATCTTCTGGTAAGGATTCCCAGAATCTTTGTCCCAGAATCTCAAGAAATTCCACTGGATGGGGCGAAGGTGCAATTTTGACCATGGAACTACTTGAGAGGTTGATGAGAGATTCCCCAGAAGTTCCATAAATTCTTGGGCTGAGTGAACTCGTTTCTTTTTGAAATGACGTACCCTCCTGGATATTCTGGATATCCTGTCCTCCGTCAAGGTGACTAAACTTTTCACTGAATCCAATCTCAGTCCTAGGAAGATGATTGATCTGGTTGGAGTCAGATGGCTTTTTTCCTCCTTTATTAACCAGCCTAACTGACGTAGATGCGTCAGAGACCTCTGAGTGTGTAAGATAGCTTGAGACTGGGATGCCGCCAGGATCAGGATGTCGTCTAGGTATGAGATGACATGAATTCCCTGCTTCCTCAAAGGCTGAAGAGCTGCAGCCAGAACCTTGGAGAACACTCTGGGTGCAGAGGATAGGCCGAAGGGAAGGGCAGTAAATTGATAGTGATTCCCTTTTACTGCAAACCTGAGAAATTTCCTGTGAGATTCCCTGATAGGAATGTGGTGGTATGCGTCTCTGAGGTCGATTGTGGACATGAATGCCCCTGGAAATGTCGCTTTTATGATGGAGATGGCTGTTTCCATCTTGAAATGAGATGTCTTGATTGACTGATTCAAGTCCTTGAGATCTAGAATAGTCCGAAAGCCGCCCGAATTCTTGGGAACTAAAAACAGGACTGAATAGATGCCAGAACCCTGCTGATGCAAAGGAACTGGTTCTATAACGTTGTTGAACAGGAGGCTCTTGATGGCATCCAAGAAGGCTATGGCTTTTGACGGATTGGATGGAACTCTTGATTGAATGAACTTGTGATGTAACGGGGTCTTGAGAAATTCTAGCGGGTACCCTAGTTGCAATATTTGTCGAACCCAACGATCTGGGTTTGCTAATTGATCCCAGGCTGCCAGAAAAAAACTCAGTCTGCCCCCAACTGAGTTTGCAACTAAGGCCCGCTTCTCTTCATGGGATTTCTTTCTTGGTTTGGGGCTTTCTGGTGAAATCCCTTCTATAGCCGCCCCGGAAATTCTGGTTTGATCCCTGCTTCTTATGGAAATAAGATCTTCCTTGAAATCTAGATGAGTCACGAAAGGAAGTATTCTTGCCTCTGGAACTTGAAGGTCTTGGGGAAGAGGGTCTTGAGCGCTTGTCCTGTGGTAAGAAGGAACTCTTACCCCCTGAAGCCTTTTTAATAATCTCCTCCAGATGTTCGCCAAACAAAGAAGTTCCAGAGAAGGGCAAAGATATCAGCTTGCTCTTGGAAGATGTGTCTGCGTTCCATGATCTTAACCACAGGGTTCTTCTGGCCGCCACTGAGAGTGCAGATGATCTAGCTGTAAGGCGAATAATATCTGAGGATGCATCGCAGGAGAAGTTGGCTGCTTCCTTCATGACGGCCATCTCTTTCAGGAGCTTAGACCTGGAAACGTTGGACTCAATTTTTTCTTCAAGATTACTCAACCATATTCTCATGGTACGAGCTAGGCAATCTACTGCTGTAGCAGCTTTGAGACAATGACCTAAAACTGAAAATTGGCGCTTGAGGGTCCCGTCAAGCTTTCTTTCCATGGGGTCCTTGAGAGAGGTTCCATCTTCCAAAGGCAATGTAGTACGTTTAGCAACTTGGGCTACAGATGCGTCAATCTTGGGGGGGAAGGTCCAAGGCTTGGTATCTTCCTCCTTAAAGGGGTACATTCTTGAAAATCTTTTGGGGACTGTGGATCGTCTGTCACCCAACTTCCATTCTTCTTTTACCAATTCTGAAATTGATTGATGTAAGGGAAAAACAGGAACTTCTTTCTTTTTTCCTAGGAAGGCTGCATCCATTATATTCAGGTCCTGTGGTGTATCAGATAGACCCAAGGACTTACGGATTATACGAATCAGACCATCAACTCTGTCTAAATTAAAGGAGCCAGATTCTTCGTTGATTTCTCCTTCTTCCTCGGAGGAAAACTCTGATTCTGGATCGAATATACTGGATTCACGTGGATCTTCCTCCCTCATGGCTGAAGTGCCTTCCCCAGGGTCCAGACGCTGCCGCTTTCTTGAAGGCTCTCCCTCTTGCATAGCTTTGAAGGTGTCTTGCATGGATGACTTCATCCAGCATAAAAAATTGGAGAACTGTGACGTCATATCCGTTCCAGCAGCTACTTTGATACATTCTTGACAAAGTTTCCCAGATTCTGATAAACTTAACTTATTATTACAGTTAAGGCAACATTTAGACTTAGGAACACTTTTGTCCTCTTTAGTAGTGGACTCAAGCTTCTCTTTCTCCTTATCCTTCTCTCTTTCTCTATCTTTATCCTTCTCCTTCTCTCCCTTATCCTTGTCTCTTTCTTTCTCCTTCTCTTTCTGTGCTTTAGAAGACATTATTATTTGCAATAGAAAGGAGAATACTTACCTTAAATAGCCAGAAGAGGAAAGGGGAGGATCAAGGAACCGGGAAACCGCCTCTCAGTCCGTTCAATCGGCACCACATGGGTTCCTGCCGCGTGCGTTCCATTCCTGGAACGCAAGGAAATAAAAGCGCTGCTTCCGGTTCTGCGCTCTCCTCACAACACCTCGCTGAATAGTCGGAGGACAAGAAAACTTGACTGGAGACGTGCCCTGCTCGCCGTCATTGAGGGCAAGGAAGGGTCCGATAACGGAGCAAGACAAATGGCACCGCCGCGGGTACTGAGAGCCGCCTCGCCGCTTGCTCCAAGGGCAGACTCAGCGGCCCGGAAGGAGAGAAGGTAGGAGAGTATCTGCGCGCTTCCACGCCGTCCTTCCAGCTGGGTAGGACAAAAGAAACTGGTGCCTCTACCGGATCTCCACCTTTTGAAAGTAGAGGAAGTCCTACCCAGCTGGAGGGCGGAGACATAACCCATTGGTAAATGCCGGGGAGGGACACAGAAGAAATATATATATATATATATATATATATATATATATATATATATATATATATATATATATATATATATTTTTATATTAGGATGATATACAGGACACTACAGATAAAATGCAAAAATAGATCAAATGGACACCTAGCTAAGCAAGTCAGTCTGTTCAAACTAATCCCCCTCATTCAGTAGCACTTGATTCACGTCAGCATAAGTCTCAAATTTTGTCTGTGTGTCTGTTTAAGAGAAAACATGTTCGATGAGCAATGCACTGCATGCCCCTCTGGTCTGGTTAAGATCACCATGTTCTGTGATCAGAGTATGAAATCCTAGTAATTGTTATGTCTGCCTCCATCGACACGACATCCAGGACAGACAGAAGCAGTTATGTCTTGAACCAAGACAAAATTCATAGGGGCCATTAGGATTTTTCAGCCATAGTAACACATGTGGGGGTGGTCATTTTTAGAAAGTGTTCATTCACTTTTAGTATGGTTTTCAAGGTGTACACAATTAACAATTAAGTCAAATCTGTGAGAAAAATGTGGTAGTCGTCAGAAATTCCCAAAATATGGATTCCGTGCTCCCCTACTTTGGAGACATGTTCCTTCTAGTAGTTTAATATACGGAAGAGGTATCATTAGGGTTTGCTTTGCACACAAGAAGGGCGAGTCAAATTTGTCACCTTCCAAGATGCGTCCGCTTTCAGTGCGACAAACACAGGTTCTAGGGCTCAAAACATCTTCTACCAACATCTGTGCCGAGATGACAAAAACAATAATCAGTACATTTCAATGTTCCAGGGTTTTTCTTCCTTAATGTATATGCCGTATCATGCAATGCTCTGCAGAAGGATATTTGGCTATGAGAGCGGATGTGACTTTGTCAAGTTTCGCCTCTGGCATCAGCTCACCTCGCCAGACAGTGCGGTGCCTTGCAATGTAAGCAGGTCAGCTTGGAAAAGTCACATCCACTCAGATCACCACGTGCTCTTCTACAAAGCAATGCATGATATGGCATATTATAAATATTAAAGGAATAGTAATGTTAAAGGGATAGTAATACTTCATTTTAACTTTATTTTATTTTGTAGGCATTAAAAAAACATGAAGAATGATATAAGTCTTATCTCTCAAACCTTTATGGTTTAAGAGATATTCACAAACAAAGTATCCCCCCCTGTTCAACCAGATCAGAAGGGAGCTGTCCAGGTAGACTGCAGAGAGGGACAATCTTCAATTAAGATAAGGGAAAAACCTGAAAAACTTGTGAAGGGGGGCAGTGCTTTCATTGTTCTCATAGGAGGAAGATTATCCCCTGCTGTTATCTGTCTGGTCTATGGACTGGATTCCACATCTGAGAAGAGATGGCTTACACTAGGTAAAAGGGGCGGGAGGGGAACTTTGCTTGTGAATATCTCATAAACCATAAAGGTCTGAGAGATAAGACTTATATCATTCTTCATGTTTTTTTAATGCCTACAAAATAAAATAAAGTTAAAACGAAGTATTACTATCCCTTTAACATAGTTGTTTATATAATGCACACTATCTTAAAGCGGGACTTTCACTCAAATTAAAGTGCCCCCTCAAATCATTACACACAGAGATATGTATATCAATACTTGTATTATCCTGAATAAGTCCAGCATTATTGCGAAAGCCAATTTGTTCTGAGATGCACAGGTGGGCATCTTTCTGTACTGGCATCTTTGTGCCTGCGCTCTCAATCCCTTCCTGTACCTTAAGGTACATTGCAACTCTCCCTCACCAATCCTAGAGGAGACCAAGATGGATAACGCAGTCGCACAGATGTCTCTTCAGCAAGATGCCTGCCTGTGCGTCTCGGAACAAGTTGGATTTCTCAATAACGCCTGACTTATAAGGATAATATTAGCATTGATATGTGATGCATAATGATTTGGGGGCACTTTAAAGTCCAGATGGGTGTTCAATGTTTTGCAAAGCGATATTTTACACGCACCTCTGGTCCTTAAAGAGGAACTATCACCCTAAATAAAGCCCCCCCCCTCCGAATATTTGGGCATATGGCGATATGCTTAGAAACAGTGCTATTATCGCGCACAAGTACCGCGTTATGAAGAAATCCTTCTTCTCCTGAGACCGGCGGCCAGGCTTGTGCACAGACATCTTGGCTTAGAGACATCTGCTCTCCTGCGCTGTCCGTCCTGGTCTCCTCTATTGTACCTTAAGGTAACAGGACGTGACTGATGGTGCAGGTGCGCAGATTCCTCTAAAGCAAGAAGCCTGGATGTCAGTCTGAGAAGAAGGATTTCTCATAAAGCGGTACTTATGCACGATAATAGTACTGTTTCTAAGGATTTCCCCATATGCCTAATTATTGGGGGTGGACTCTTTATAGGCTGATAGTTCAAGGGATAGTAATACTTTATTATTACTATCCCCCATATTGTACATATTTGTAAAATAATGTGATAGCCCCCAGGATCATCTCTCAAACCTTTATGTTCTGAGAGATAACCGAAGGCAAAGTTCCCCCCTCCCTCCCCCTTCCCTGAAGTCAGCTTTGTGCTGACTGCAGGGATATCCGGTCTGACATTCATCATGCGGCTCTGCAGCTGAGCCGAGATCCCATTAGTGACAAAGAATTATTTCACTGAAACGGTCTTCTATGTGTGCTTGCAAACTAAGCACAAACCAATCACATGTAGAAGACCGTTTCAGTGAAATAATTCTTTGTCACTAATGGGATCTCGGCTCAGCTGCAGAGCCGCATGATGAATGTCAGACCGGATATCCCTGCAGTTAGTACAACGCTGACTTCAGGGAAGGGGGAGGGAGGGGGGAACTTTGCCTTTGGTTATCTCTCAGACCAGAAAGGTTTAAGAGATGAACCTGGGGGCTAATACATTATTTCACAAATATGTACAATATGGGGGATAGTAATAATAAAGTATTACTATCCCTTTCAGCTTCAGGGGAAGTTAGTAAATAGTACTAGAGACAGAAGGAGATAAGGCATATCTGTGAAGTTACCTTGGAATTGTAGTACTTTCCACCCTTATAGTGCTTGTCAATGAATCGAACACGCAAGTCCCGATGTAACCAGCTAGAGACAGACACAAGAACAGGCACTGGTTGGTAAAACAGCTCAGCAACGAAAAGACATTTGTAGATTTTAAAATAAAATGGACCTCTTTAATCTCTCACCCTTGCTGCTCTGTCCTTGTCTTTTTTTTCTCTCTGTCTCGGTCTGGGCTCCTAGGTTTCCGTCTCTTGTCTCTGCTACTAGAGTCTCCGTTCCTGCTCTGCTCTCTGTGCTTTTCCTCGCCTCTCCTTTGTTGCTCTTTTTCTGAAGTCTGGTCCTTGCGTGCCTCCTCCTTTACTTCCTGGTCTTTTTTTCGATGAACTTTACTTAAACGGCCTTGAAAGACAAGATAGAAAAAAAAAATTGAATACAAAAGCAATCTGGATGTATTCTGTGTCAATCGGTGCATCTTTTGGCTTCCAAGTAGAGCTCAACACAGACCTGTTATCTTAACCCTTTTAGTGCCAGATGTGTCCAACAAATTATAATTCAGTGGATACCCCCTCTGGCACTCAAAAAGTTTATTCACATCACCTTGTAGAATCCGTTACTGAATGGGAAAACAAACACACCCACAGTTAAATTAATTTACATATTTGCAAATTTAATTCAGGTCTTCTTAAGCATCATGTCAGCCAAAGTGTTAGTACATGTAAAGTTTAGATTTAGGGAGTATTTTAAGAGCCTCTGCCATCAAGCTAAATTGGTGTAATTAAAGCAAATCAACTTCACCATGTGAGAGGGGAGTATGAAAATCCCCACTGATGTAAACAGGTCTCCATGAATGCTAGTGGTGTTCAATGCTTCACAATGTGCGGTCGACCTCTCTAATATTCAGTGGATTAAAAGCCCCATTTATGTCAAAGAGAATGTGCAGAATTTTAAATTTACCACCCTTTGGTGAACTTGATTTACCCAGAAATTGCACCTCCTTATCCACCAGCCCTAATATACCACATGAGAACATTTTAGTGCCTCTGCTTGCGAGTAGGATGGTTTTTAGAATTGCAGCTTGAGTAAATTTTAAAGGGATAGTATTGTGACATTTTTTTTTTATCAAAGGGAATCTTGAAGCTATTAAAAAAACTAAACTAAATGACCCAAGTTCTCTCTCAAACCTTTATGGTTTGAGTGATAATCGCAGTGAAATTCCTCCCCCTTCCCGTTTCCCTGACGTCTGCATCTAGCTGACAGCAGGGGAATCCGGTCCTGGGACCGTCAGAGGCTCTTCAGCAGAGCAGAGAGACATAAAAAATTACTTCACTGGAACGGTCTACAAAGTGTGCTTGTAAATCCAGTAACTCTTTTTAGGTCTCTCGATCTCAGCACTGCTGAAGAGCCTCCAACAGTCCTGGGACCGGATTCCCCTGGTCTCAGCCATACACTGACATCAGGGAAAGGGGAGGGAGGTGGGGAACTTTCGCTGCAATTATTTCTCAAACCATAAAGGTTGGAGAGATAGGACTTGGGTCATTTAGTTTAGTTTTTTAATAGCTTCAAGATTCCATTTGATAAACATGTCACAATACTATCCCTTTAAAAGTGCAACAGGGTTCATAAAAGACCCTATTAAACAAGCTGAAGCGCCCACAGAGCTATGGGAATGCAGTTCTCAGATTAGAACTCACATGATCTCACCCGATTTGTTGTGCCGATCACTGGTATCTGCATAGCTGGGTGCCATCAGCCCTTTATTTGGTGCTCATGGGAACTTTCTCCTCTCCCCATAGAAGCCCATTGACAGTGGATTTGCCAACAGGGACTTTCTGTAGGGAAAGGAAAATGCTCCAATAAGCATCAGGTAAAGTGCCAATATCACCCTGAAGTGTAGATACTGGTGATCTGCAAAAGAAACCGGGAAAGAACCAGTGAGTTATAAGTACTATTGATAGTTGTTAAAAAAAAAAAAAAAAAAAAGTTTAATTGACCCCATATTGACCCTTTAATTAAAAAATGATATTTAGCAATAGGACTATAATTTTTTATTTTTTTTTGCACTGGATTCATTTTACCCCTTTTTCTTTTGAACATACGGACGTTTGTTTCAAAATATGCTGGGGGACCTCTAGCATCTAATGGCCGTATGGTCAAAAGAAAAGTGGAGGCGTTCTGGGGCAAACCATTTGCACTACAGGGTGCAACTAAAATGTCCCACTGATTTAAATATGGATTTTAATGCGTTGGAGACCTCTCTAGCATTCAAGGGGTTAAAATCCCCATTTAAATCAATGGGAGTTTGGGGATTTTTTTTTTGTACTCCCCTATAGTGAAAAAGGTTTGCCCCAGAATTCCTCCACTTTTCTTTTGAACATATGGTCCAAAGAGTTGGAGACTTGTCTAGCACCTAGGAGGTGTATCTTCAGAATAGTCATAGATCTATCCCGGGCATTTTAAAGGGATAGTAATGCTTGAAATCAAGTACAAGTGAGCAACAACATCTGAGAAGTCTGGGGAAAAATGAAGATGATACAATGTGAGGGCTCAGCTAGAAGCCTCAGAGTTAATATATTATGGCATTCATGGTATAGCCGCCTAGTGGGGCTTATACCATGGAAGTGATTGAGACTGATGTGGTACGAGAGTTTAAAGGGTTAGAAATCAAGTGAAGCTACGATCCGTCCTTAAACCGTGTACTGCTGCTCTGTTACATTCCTAATGCCGGCATCACTATATATTCGTAGAAATTATATTATCACTTGTCCCCCTCGTGCCCCTTTTCATGTGGGTAACCCACCTCCCCCACAGATCTGAAGTCCGGTCACTTGACCGGACAGATCACAAAGTAGGGCGATCACCTTTTGTCCAGTATGAGTTAAAGCCTGCAGTCTTTGACGAAAGAGGGCAGGTTTTTCCTAATACAAAATGAATTGTCCCTCGTAGCGATCCTCTGTCAGTTCCGAGAAAAGGATATGAGATGTAAGTAAAAGGGGTGTGAGGACGACAATTTATGATATAATTTCTAAGAATATATAGAGATGTTGGCATTAGTAATGTCACAGAGCAGTAGTACATAGTTTAAAGGGATAGTAATGTTTCATAATAAAAGCAGCTCTAATTAATCATCATAGTATTTGGACTTTGGAGAGTGTTATATCAATACTGACAGAGTTGTAGTTTAAGAGTAATTCAATGACAAAGTATCCCCCTCCCGCCCCTTTTACTGATGTAACACTGCTCAGCCAGAGCAGAAGGGAGGTGCCCAGGTAGATTGCAGAGAGGGACAATCTTCAATTAAGATAAGGGAACAACCTGAAAAACTTGTCAAGCGGGACAGGGCTTTCATTGTTCTCATAGGAAGAAGATTGTCCCCTTCTGTTATCTGTCTGGTCTATGGACTGCATTCCACATCTGAGAAGAGATGGCTTACACTAGGTAAAAGGGGCGGGAAGGGAAACTTTGCTTGTGAATATCTCTTAAACCATAAAGGTTTGAGATAAGACATATCGTTCTTCATGTTTTTTTAATGCCTACAAAATAAAATAAAGATAAAACAAAGTATTACTATCCCTTTAAGGACGGAGCATAGCTTCACTTCATTTCAAACATTGCTAACCCTTTAAACTCTCGTACCACATCAGTCTCAATCACTTCCACGATGTAAGCCCCACTAGGCGGCTATACCATGAATGCCATAATATACTACCTCCGAGTCTTATAGCCGAGCCCTCACATTGTATCATCATTTTTCCACAGACTTCTCGGATGTAGTTAAGTGCCGTACTGGAGCAATCTTAATGCACCGCAGGGGACAAATAAAAATTAATTTATATAACTAATTGGGAGTTTTCTTTTGTCCCCCTACAGTGCAGTTGTTTGCTTGGGAATGTCACCTCTTCATAAGCATTTGTATTAATTGGCACCAATCATGATGTCAACTTAGTTGCACTGATCTGCACTAAGCACTTCACAATTGTTTGGAATTGTTACATATTCACATATTACTTAAACACGCAATTTGCACATCTGTGTGTTCATGGAAGCACTTATCACTTTATTTATGTCACATAAAACCAAGCTTTATAAGGAGATAAGAGAATGAGCAGACTAGCGCAGTCAGTTGGTTCTTATCAGCGTCCAAATTCCTTCTTTTTCTATGAATGCGGAAGTACTTCTCATTTATCATCATACAGCAATTGAGGTGTGAGCGAGTGAGTCTGACAACACTGCCTGTGTGGTACAGGGGCAGACTGTCAGTTACAAATGCACACTAAAATAAGGCACAATTACATAAAGATTCAAAGACACTGTGGTGAGGGCATACTACGTCCCCAAATCCCCACTGCTTTAAACGGGGCCTTTAACCCTTTGAGTGCCAGAGGGGTACGCAACGCACTGCAAAGCAATGTGTTGCGTACCCCTCTGGCACTCAAAGGGTTAAAGGCATGACGTCACTTAAAGGAAGTGCTGCTGCTCTGAGCAGAACCGTTTAGATTTATAGATTATGCTAAAACGTGCCATGCAGGCACTTCCTGTCTTAGTCCTGCATTACCTACCCCATTTGCTGACACAGCTTAGCAATGCACGGCCCATTTCCTGTACCAGTGATATAAGGTATAAAGTGTCAGTGAGTTGGGAGGAACTGTAGGGCTAAAACAGGAAGTACCTGTATGGCATTTCCCAGTACACAATTTATACAAATCTAATCCAAAAATTGTTTTCTATGCTGATAATTTTGAAAGGATTTTCAAGAACAGGAAATGTGGTTTTGTAGGTGATAGGGTCTCTAACTACTTGAATGCTAGACTAATATTTAAGCTGTTAAAAGCCCCATTTAAATCAACGGGGATTTTTATTTGTCCCCCTTTCTTGTAATTGTTTGTATCAGTTTTTCTTAGCATACCAGCCTCAGAATTAGGAAAGGACTGCACTAGTTGGGGTTATATCCGACAAAAACAAGGTAACATTTGTTTGTTGTGTCTAAGTTAAATATCACATATTAAAGGGACACTAATGCCCAATAAAAAGGTTTTATGGTTTTGTAGATAAAAAAAAAAAAAAGAAATATTATGTGGCACAAATCCCATCTCTCAAACCTTTAGATGCACATCTCTCAAACCATAAAGTCTCCCTCCCCTTCTCCTGACGTCAGCGCTCTGCTGACAGCAGAAGATCCTGATCCTGGGACCAGTCGGTGTCTCTTCAGCAGAGCCAAATTGCGATACTGGAAAATAATAATAATCTCTCTCTCTCCCCGCGCGTGTGCCACTCTCTCCCTCCGCGCGTGTGTCTCCCTCCCCCTCTCTGCGCGCACGTGTGTGTGTGTGTGTGTGTGTGTGTGTGTGTGTCTGTCTGTCTGTCTGCGCGTCTCTCTCTCTGCGCGCGTGCGTGCGTGTGTCTCTCTCTCTCTCTCTCTCTGCGCATGTGTCTCTCTCTCTCTCTGCGCATGTGTCTCTCTCTCTCTCTGCGCATGTGTGTCTCTCTCTCTGCGCATGTGTGTCTCTCTCTCTGCGCATGTGTGTCTCTCTCTCTGCACATGTGTGTCTCTCTCTCTGCACATGTGTGTCTCTCTCTCTGCACATGTGTGTCTCTCTCTCTCTCTGCGCATGTGTGTCTCTCTCTTTCCGCGCGTCTCTGCATCTCTCTCTCTCTCCGTGTGTCTCTGTCTCTCTCTCCGTGTGTCTCTGTCTCTCTCTGCGCGTGTCTCTCTCTCTCTGCGCGTGTCTCTCTCTCTCTGCGCGTGTCTCTCTCTCTCTGCGCGTCTCTCTCTCTCTGCGCGTGTCTCTCTCTCTCTGCGCGTGTCTCTCTCTCTCTCTGCGCGTGTCTCTCTCTCTCTCTGCGCGTCTCTCTCTCTCTCTGCGCGTCTCTCTCTCTCTCTGCGCGTCTCTCTCTCTCTCTGCGCGTCTCTCTCTCTCTCTCTGCGCGTCTCTCTCTCTCTCTCTCTGCGCGTCTCTCTCTCTCTCTCTCTGCGCGTCTCTCTCTCTCTCTCTCTGCGCGTCTCTCTCTCTCTCTCTCTCTCTCTCTCTCTGCGCGTCTCTCTCTCTCTCTCTCTGCGCGTCTCTCTCTCTCTCTCTCTGCGCGTCTCTCTCTCTCTCTCTGCGCGTCTCTCTCTCTCTCTCTGCGCGTCTCTCTCTCTCTCTCTGCGCGTCTCTCTCTCCGCTCGTCTCCGTCTGTCTCTCTCTCTCTGCGCGCGTGTGCGTGCGTGTGTATATTGAAAGCATGATGTGCCTTTATTTTGTAGTCAGTATTACGAAATTCTTGCATAATCTGCAACATCCTATTATGGGTACGCTGACACACCCATTCACAGCTTGTTAGTTCTTTTTATTGCTGTACTTTGTAAAGATCTGCAGTGTCTTTAGTAGTTTCACTCACTCAAATCCTTTGCGTACTTTGTATATTCGGCACTGCTGACCAATCGTAATGCGTACTGAGACACTGTCACCACCTTTCCACCAATGGCAAGCTTCACCATCACTCGAGCATTGTCTGGATCAATGCCCTCCACCTGAAGAACACACAAAGGTATCAGGCAAGAGATTGGTAGTGTCAGCAGACATACACAGAGCCAGCAAGAGAGGGGATTATTAGGGGGGATATATATTTATTTTGGGACCTCTTGTGCTGAAAGGGTCAGAGACCAACTTACGAAATGCCACTTTGCACTTGTCATCTTGTGCGTTCAAAGCAGATATTTAATCCTTTGAGTGCCAGAGGGTGTACACAACCCATGCTATGCACTGCGCATCCATCTGGCAGTCAAAGAGTAAAAAGTGGACTTCTCTCCTTTAATTTAATAGAGAAGTAACATCTCTAATAATGATCTCCCGTTGTACCTTACTATGGTTATAAAATCCTAATGGCCCTTATGAATTTTGGTCAGTCGTGGATGTCATGTTCACGGAGATGCACATGGCAGTTGCCTTAAGGGCCACAGGACACAAAGTCCACCAATTGTGCATGGTTATCTTAACCCTTTAAATACCATAGGGGGTGGGTGTGTGTGTGTGTGTGTGTGTGTGTGTGTGTGTGTGTGTGTGTGTGTGATGCCTTGCTTCATTGCACACGCACACCCCATTGCAGTAAAAGGGTTAAATACATTTATAGGGGCCATTGGGATTTTCTGGTCATTGTAAGGTAAGTGGGAGGTTAGGTATAACTTTACCTTTAATCCTTTGAGTGCCAGAGGGGTACACAACACATTACAAAGCAATGCGTTGCGTACCCCTCTGGCATTCAAAGGGTTAAGCTTGGATATTTGAACACTTCATTCAAAACTGCCTGTGTGCATACCTGGGAATTTCTTCCCCTTAAGCCCTAGGAGAGGGTTCATGTTCTGCCAGTCACTGGATGACTGACGCGATTCTTGTCATAAAGGGGGTGGTGCTTAATTGGGTGGGCAGGGCTTATGCAGCTATGTATCAAAGGGGGCAGGAAGTGGGTGGGAAGTGGGCAGGAACGGGAGGGAAGGAGAAGAATCTCACCACTGCTGGAGAATCAACCAAAGTCCCCGGAGACCCAGTAATTCAGTCTGAAACAAGTCTCAGCGCAGAAACCGGAGAGTTCCCAGTATTACACTATATACAAAATAAGTTACCCGGCACCTGATGAAGTATTACTAAATATGAATCGCGTGGGGCATTTGTAATATTATATTTGGTGTAATTCATTGGCTTGGGCCATTTTTTTTGTTTCTAATTGCTTAATAAATTAGTGAAACTTTTGATCTGCTGCATTGTGGATTGTGAGAGAGCGTCCAGACTTGTGGAATTCCACTATCACCATTAAAGGGATAGTAATACTTCGTTTTAACTTTATTTTATTTTGTAGGCATTAAAAAAACATGAAGAACGATATAAGTCTTATCTCTCAGACCTTTATGGTTTGAGAGATATTCACAAGCAAAGTTTCCCCTCCCGTCCCTTTTACCTAGTGTAAGCCATCTCTTCTCAGATGTGGAATCCAGTCCATAGACCAGACAGATAACAGAAGGGGACAATCTTCTTCCTATGAGAACAATGAAAGCCCTGCCCCCCCCCCATGACAAGTTTTTCAGCTTTTTCCCTTATCTTAATTGAAGATTGTCCCTCTGCAGTCTACCTGGGCACCTCCCTTCCGATCTGGCTGAACGGGAGGGGAAACTTTGCTTGTGAATATCTCATAAACCATAAAGGTTTGAGAGATAAGACTTATATAGTTCTTCATGTTTTTTTAATGCCTACAAAATAAAATAAAGATAAAACGAAGTATGACTATCCCTTTAAAGCAGATCGATAAACCTGTTAATGTTTGGAAGTCTGGTGTGCACTTAATCAACGGGAGGGCTATTATATTGACCCTCTTTTTCTGTAAACAAATCTGCTCTGAGATGGGCCAGTGCCCTCTTTCTGTTTATTGTGAGTTCCCAGGTATGCCTTTGTGTTATGTTAGCCAGAAGATCAGCAGATGCAGAGTTTAGGAGATATTGATACTTTTGCTTCTGAAAAAGGGAAAGTCTCTCTCAGTGCTGTTTAATATGCTACCTATGCCTTCTGCTACATTGAGAGCATAATTAGCATATGCTGCAGCACATAGAAAGCTTAAAATACAGAAATAAAAGAATCAGTATCTCATAATATACCAGCTGGACTTTTGGTTAAAATGATAAATACGCAGTTTCAAATATGCAAGCTCTAATTAAAGTTCCACACAGCTTCACATTGTGGTAATAACTAATAGAAATGTACCTATATATAATAAACACACAATTCAATGGTTCATCTACTTATGGGCAGTGTTTAATATAGACGTAAAAATACAGATCTTTACATTCAGAGTGCAATTCCTTCAACCTATACTAGGCAAACTATTTCCCTTCTGGAACCCCACAATCAAACCCAATGTTACCCGATATTCCAAACTGTCCACCAAACAGAGGGGATGGGAAGGCAGGAAATGAGGGAAGGGGAGAAGACACAAGAGGAGAGACATGGTCTGGAATTCACAGGCTCAGAAGAGAACTGCCTTGAGCAGCTGTGTGGTCTATCATTTAACAACTTCCTAGCCCCATCCCTTATTTCCTATTGGCTAAATGATATGATGTCACAACACACACCCCCATCCATATTCACCATGTGGACAGATCATCACAAACATATGAGTGCTCATATCTTAGTATCAGTTTTATCCTCACCTTCCCGTACAGCTCTTTGTGAGCTCCGCTCTGTATCTCCACTGCCCTCCCTGTACTCAAGCCTTTTGCCTCCTCTTCTGGTTCTTCTCCTGGTTTTAATGGTCTACGAGGCTTCTCCGGCTCCAGATCCTTCAGTGCAGAACGGTCAGCCCCTAATCCCAAACCTTTAGGACGTAGCTTCTGCTCTAATGGCTTTACATCCCTGGTGGCAAGCAGAGCAGTGTTGAGAGTTAGACCAAGTCTTATTGTTAGGACTTCACCCATTAAATACTTAATTAACTTTTACGACTGCCCCTGGGATCGTAAATACCTCGGACCACTCAAAGGAAGACTGCAATTTACAGCACTCTAATCTACCATTGACTGAACTAAACATCCTTTTCCGATTTGCATTCTAAACAATGCAATGTGTACTTGTATACAAGAGAAATGTTTTCATATTAATCTGTTTAACATGCCTGAGGAAGAGACCTAAGAGGTCTTGAAAGCCAACAACTAGATTTGCCTTATTTCAATGCTGACAGAGTTGTAGTTCAAGAGTAATTGAATGATAAAGTATCCCCTCCCCCCTTTTACTGATGTAACACTGCTCACCTCAGAGCAGCAAGACTGTCCGGATGGATCGCAGAGAGGGACAATCTTCAGTGATCATAAGGAAAAACCTGAAAAACCAGTCAAGGAGGGCAGGGTTTTCCTTAGGATCACAGTAAGAAGATTGTCCCTTGCTGTGACCTGTCCGGTCAAGAGACCAGATTCCACATCTGAGGGGAGGAGGCTTACATTAGGTAAAAGGGATGGGAGGGGGATACTTTACCATTCAATTACTCTTGTACTACAACTCTGACAGTATAGAAATAACACTCTCCATGGCCCAAATACTATGAAGATTAATTGGAGCTGCTTTTATTGTGAAACAATTTGAATCAATGGGTAACTATTCTTGTTTAAATTGTAGACAGATGCAGCTTGCTGCAACTTCCCTTTGAGAGTAGATTAATTAAGCTATAAATGTATAGTATGGGTTTCAGTGGACTTTTCTACATATCACAGAGATAGTGGAGTTTTCCTAGCAAAGTTGCCACTGCTGCTTTTTCTGAGAGAAAGGGATGCTGGGAAAATCTCTCTGAGGGGAGGTGGCTTTCACTAGGTAAAAGGGGCGGGAGGGGGATACTTTGTCATTGAATTACTCTTGTAGTACAACTCTGACAGAATTGAAATAACACTCCATGGACCAAATACTATGAAGATTAATTAGAGCTACTTTGATTATGAAACATTACTATACCTTTAAGAAAGGTTCATATATTCTAGGTTTCTCCACTTTGAAAAGGCACAAAGAGAAAATGGATAGGATCAATTAAGATTTTCTTGCCATGGTAAGGTAAATGGGGGTTTATTATTAAGAATGACACTTCCTTTAAGACCAGCAGACACGTCTCGCTCAGTGAGAGGCGCTTTACCTCCTGTATCCCCAGTCAGATACAAGAGAAAACATTTTACATGTAGATAACTACTCCACACCATGTAAGAAAAGTTGCACTAACACTCACTGTTTAAAAGTTCGGCCAATACCCTCTCCTTCTTTCCAACCCATCCCCCTCAGCATGGCCATCCCGTACTGCTCCACAGGAACCACCTCATAATCCGCAGCCTCGGCCTTGAAGAGAAAAATGTATACCGGTAAAGTAATAAATGACTGACTACACAGCAATACAAGGGCAGGGGATGTGTAGAGAATACTTACAGAGTCTGGCCTCAAACCAACATCCACTTTATCGCCATCTTCATATCCATCAGGCACTCTGTTCTGCATTAACAGTGGAATGCTAACTGTCTCATCCTGCCCAGAGTCATTCTCTTGGGCCCGCCGAGATTCTAGAAGAAGAAAAGAAAAGGGAAAACACAAAGATATTGATTGACGGTGGACACAGCAGTTTTATCATCTCAGCAGAAGGTCCTTTTTCAATGTGAAGCCTGAGAACACATTTTATTTATATTCTCCTCTTTGTAACAGTTGTTAGTTATAAGAGCGCTGGAACCAGGTGAATTCTGTGATATAACAGAGATTCTAATACACAGTATCCCTTCAAATAATATATATAATTTATATATTATATATATATATATATATATATATATATATATATATATATATATATATATATATATATATATATTTTACTGAGCAATTACTGTATATTTTTAAGTGGAATTTTTCTTATATATTTATATAGTACTATATCACTACATATTCTGATATGCATATATGGGTCACTTTGAAGGAAAAAAAATAAAATAAATTTTATATATATATATATATATATATATATATATATATATATATATATATATATATACATATATATATATTCACATTTATGGTTGTGTCACACTTGGGAACAGTGTAGTTTTCTATTTTACTGTTTTGATTTGTTTACTTGGTACACAGGTGCACAAGTATCCTATAACATAAATGGTAGAATGCGTCGCTCACTGTGAGCCGTAACCACACATGCGCAGTAGAGAGTATCTACTATGCATGTGTGGTTTCGCACACAGGGAGTTTCGCTGTGAGCCGTCTGGAGCTCCCTGCTAAGGATCAGCGCGTTCGGTGAGTCTCTACTGCGCATCACTGCAGCCATGAACAGTAGAGACTCGCCGAACGCGCTTCCCCGCTCCGGACAGCTCACGTCCTGTCTCTGCTCCCGTCTCTGGGGCAGCTGGGTGCACTTTAGCCCATGTATATGGGCTTTCACACTAGTTTTTCAATAAGCACCAAGACATTGGTGTTACAATTACAGTCTTTTTGGGTGATCTGAGGAGTAGGGGATCACTGTCTGTGCTGCTGGGAATAGATAAAAATACCTGCATATATTGTTTAAGTTTTTTTTTTTATATTTACCATTTCTAGTTCCACCATTTTATATTACATTGAGAAAAATATATGCAATGGAAATGGAGCTGCTGGGGAAGTAAAGGAAAGAATGAGGGAAGAAGACCTTTTTTTTGTTAACCCATTCAGTGCCAGAGGCTTGGGCCATTTCCTGTACCCTGCAGGCAAGACACTTTTTCAGCATTTTTGCTATCCTTCTGTTTATGCTTGATTTACTCTGGGGATTTTTAGTTAAATATGGAAAACTACATATTGTTTTTTTCAGAACGAATTGAGCTTTCTTGTGGTACCTTACATGAAGAGAATTTTACATTGTGCAAAAAGCTATGATGTCATAATGACAAAAAAAGTGAAAATCACATAATATGTATCAAAAACATTTACCTTGATTGAAAAAGTTTCAATTATTTGAAAAAGCCCCGAGTAAAAAAATACCACATTTGTATAGTTTTACCTATGTCCATGGCTAGCATAGAGCCCTAATCACCAGCAGCACAAAATGACATTTTCAACTCTATAAAATAATATTCGCATTCTAGGGTTTTTGTGATAAAGCTACCCTAAAACAGTGGAATAACTATATAAAACTATATATTTCTGGAAAGTGGACAACCTGCTGCATCTAATGAAGGGTAACTTGCCTTGTTACCCCAAGCTTGGTGTGCACAAATGCCTCCAGAAGATGGAACTAATGAAAAAAAAAAAAAAAAAGGCATTTTCTTACATTTCTGCCCCTTCAAATGTACTAAAATGTGTGAAACCCATGGAATTTCCAACTGTATTCATTAGCTAGTGCTCTTAGGAGAAAAATGACACCCCGCTGGTATGAGTTCACCTACCTTAGGGGGCGCTACAAGTAAAAAACTACACCTATTGCAACCTCTAATTTTTCTAACATTTTCTCAAACATTACTTCTCTGTACAAAAATGGTTATAACAATTACAGAAGTGAAGAAAGGGTACACAAACCATACCATTTTGAAAAGAAGACACCCTGCCGCATCTAATGATGGGTGACTTGCCTTGTTACCCAAGCCTGAAGTGCACAAATGCCTCCAGAAGGTGGCGTTAATGAAAAAAAAAAAAAAAGGCATTTTCTTACCTTTCTGCCCCTTCAAATGTACTGAAATTTGTGAAAACCATGGCATTTCCAACTGTATTCATTAGCTAGTGCTCTTAGGAGAAAAATGACATCCCATTGGTATGAGTTTAACAACCTGTTGGGGCGCTACAAGTACAAAACGACACCTACTACAACTTCAAATTTTTATAACATTTTCTCAAACATTACTTGTCTGCACACAAATGGTTATAATAACTACAGAAGCTGGTGAGATAGCTCAGTGGTAATGTCCCTGACTATGGCGCCTATTCCAACTGCAAGGTTGCAGGTTCGAATCCCAGCAGGGTCAACTCAGCCCTTCATCCTTCTGAGGTCGATTAAATGAGTACCATTGATTGGGTAATAATAACATCTATTATTTCAGCTGCCGATTTGGTTAATTCCGAGAGAGTGCGCTGAAAGCGCTTTGAGTCCCACTGGGAGAAAGGCGCTATATAAATATTAGTTATTATTATTACAGAAGTGAAGAAAGGGTACACAAACCATACCATTTTGAAAAGACTAGAGATGCACCGATACCACTTTATTAAGACAGAGTACAAGTACCGATACTTTTTTCAAGTACTCGCCGATACCAATTACCGATACTTTTTTTGCGGTCATTTGCCAGTTTTCCAGGTACTTAAAGCGCATATATTATATATATATAATATATATATATATATGCTTTAGGTACTTGGAAAACTGGCAAATGACCTCAAAAAAAGTATTGGTGAGTACTTGAAATATAATATTTTATATATATATATTATACACACACACACACACACACACACACACACACACACACACACACACACACACACACACACACACACACACACACACACACACACACACACACACACACACACACACACACACACACACACACACCACCTCTTTCTCCCCCTCTTGATTCCTACCTTTTACTTCATTCTCCCCCTCTTGAGCTCCCTCCTTTTGCCTTGGCTTTTTCTCTCCCTTTTGATCCCCCTTTGTCCCCCTCCTTGGCTCTTGATCCCACTCTTTTGCCTCTCTTGCTCTCTCCTGATCCCCCCTCCATTTTGCCTTTTCTTAGTTCCCCTCTTTTTGTCTCCTGATCTTTACTCCTTTTGCCTTTTTTTCCCCCCTTTTTCTTAGTCCCTTTTTCTCCCTCTTGGCACCCCTCTTTGCCTCTCACCACCCGCTCAAATGTCCCATCTAGCCTCCCTTACTCTCCTCTGCCGGGTGCTCGCTGTTCTCTCGCGAGCCCCGGCAGAAGTCAGCGTCAGAGCGTTGCCATGGTAACCCGCGGCAACGCTCAGACGCTACATGAGGGAGAGAGGCAACCGGGGAGCATTGTGAGCAGCTCCCCGGGCTCCCTCACTGCAGCACTGACCCTGACACAGGGTATCGGTGCTGGCATCGGCCGCATTTGCGCGAGTACAAGTACTCTCGCAAATGCTGGTATCGGCACCGATACCAGTATCGGTATCAGTGCAACCCTAGAAAACACGCATCTAATGATGGGTGACTTGCCTTGTTACCCCAAGCCTGGAGTGAACAAATGCCTCCAGAAGGTGGCGCTAATGAAAAAAAAAAAGGCATTTTCTTACATTTCCGCCCCTTCAAATGTACTGAAATTTGTGCAAACCATGGCATTCCCAACTGTATTCATTAGCTAGTGCTCTTAGGAGAAAAATGACACCCCATTGGTATAAGTTTAACTACCTCTGGGGGCGCTAGAAGTGCAAAACAACACCTACTACAACTTCAAATTTTTCTAACATTTTCTCAAACATTACTTGTCTGTACACAAATGTTTATAACAACTACACAAGTGAAGAAAGGGTACACAAACCATACCATTTTGAAAAGAAGACACCCTGCCGCATCAAATGAGGGGTGAATTGCCTTCTTACCCCAAGCCTGTTGTGCCCAAATGCTTCCAGAAGTTGGCACTATAGGAAAAAAATGGCATTTCTTTACATTTGTGCCCTTTCATCTGTACGGAAATCTGTGAAAACCATGGAATTTCCAACTGTATTCATTAGCTAGTGCTCTTAGGAGAAAAATGACACCCCACTGGAATGAGTCGACCTACCTTAGGGGTGCCAGAAGCACATAACTACACCTCCCTGTTTGCTTCTTCGAAAATGGCTGCTTGTACTAAAATGTTCATAACTGTTAGAGACATGAAGGAAAGGTATAAAAGGTATACCATTTTGGTAAGTAGACATTCTCCCGCATCAAGTGAGGGGGTCACTTGCCTTTCTAGCCCCTGGGATGAAGTGCACAAATATTTCCAAAAGGTGGCGCTATGGGAGTAAATACATGTTTTTTTACATTTCCACCACTTCAAAGATACCAAAATCTTTGAAAACTATAACATTTCCTGCTGTATTCAGTACCTGCTACCAACATGAGAAAAATGGTAGCCCATTTGTGTGGGTTAACATACAGTATGTGGGTGCTAGGAACACGTTCGTAAACCTGACACTTTTGTTTTTTAAATTATCTGCTTGCACTAAAATGGTTATAACCATAATAGATATGCAGGAAAGATAGAGAAACAATGCCATTTTGGAAAGAAAACAACCTGCCGCATCTAATGAGGGGTCACTTGCCTTCTTACCCAAAGGCTGGTATGCACAAATGCTTCCAGGAGGTGGCGCTAATGGAAAAAAAAAAAAAAAAAAAGGCATTTTCTTACATTTCTGCCCCTTTAAATGTATGGAGCTCTGTAAAACCCATGGATTTATTTTAACTGCATTCATTAGCTAGTGCTCTTAGGAGTCAAACGACACACCATTGGTATGAGTTGACCTACCTTAAGGGGTGCTAGAAGTAGAAAACTACACCTACTACAACCTCTGATGTTTCTAACATTTTCTCAGATGTGACTTGCCTGTACAAAAATGGCTATAACACCTTCAGAACTGAAGAAAAGGTAGATAAACCATACCATTTTGGAAAGAAGACAACCTGCCGCACCTAATGAGGGGTCACTTGCCTTTTTACCCCTTTGTTAGTTGGCACAACTATTTCCAGAATGTGGTGCAACAGGAAAAAAAAAAAAAAAAAAAAACATTTGTTTTACACATCAGTCACTTCAAAGATACTAAAATGGTTCAATGGCGTGGGATTTCCTAGGAGAAAAATGGTACCCCACTGCTGTGGGTTGACATACCAATTTACGCTACAGGAGCGTAGTTACCAGTGAAACAGGAATGGGAAAGCAAACAGTGCATGTGTGATTTTATGGCTAACAGATGAAAGAAGCTAGGGCGTCAGCCAGTGTATGTGTGGACCTGTGACTACAAGTGTAACAAAGTGTGTGGGAGGGTGAGGGATTAGGCAGTGTGTGTGGGTATGAGCAGAGGAGCAAGGATGGTGGTGATGGTGGGGCAGTGTCTGATAGTGTGTATGGGAGATCTGTGACTACCAGTGTGCACTGTATGTCCCCTCATACAAAGCACTGCGTTGGACCCACCCCTCCTGTGGCACGTGCATTTTTTGGGGCTTTTTCCCCCAATATTTTTGTGTAGACCTCGTTGGGGGCATCAGAACCCACACAATGAGGTCTAAATAAAAAATAAAGGGGGAAAAAATCCTGTGTGTGCCACAGGGGTGTCCAGTGGATTGCAAAGCAATGCATTTGGGCCCCTGTGTAACACAAAAGGGTTATTTTTTATCGTTACTTTGTATTCAGATTGCCACCAAACAAGCTCTGATCACAAAGTAATGATAAAAAGTCCTGTGTGCGCCACAGGAAGGGGGTCTGCATTGAACCCACCTCCCAGTGGCACACACAGGATACATTTTTGTTTTAATTTTTTTTTTTTATTATATACCTCATTGAGGGGCATCAGGACCCCCTGATCCCTCCCCAATGATGTCTTAGTAAAAAAAATATATATGTCCACAAACAGAGTGACCCTGTGAGTGCCACAGGGGTCTCCAGCACATTGCAAAGCAATGCATTGGATCCTTGTGGCACTCAGAGGGTTAATTTTTTTATCATCAGAGCTTGTTGGGGGGGCCATCAAGACCAATCCTGATGGCCCCCCAACAATCTCTGGTAACAAAGTAATGATAAAAGCCCTATGTGCGCCGCAGAAGGGGGGCTGCATTGCCCCCCCCCCCCCGTGGCACACACAGGGTTAATTTTTTTTTTATTTACATTTTTTTTATTATAGATCTCATTGGGGGGTATCAGGACCCCTCTGATTCCCCCCAATGAGGTCTTACAAAAAAAAAAAAAAAAAAAAAAAAAAAAGGAATAAAAATATATGTCCCTGTGAGTGCCACAGGGGTCTCCAGTGCATTGCAAAGCAATGCATTGGACCCTTGTGGCACGCAGAGGGTTAATTTTTTTTTATTATTATTATTACTTTGTAATCAGAGCTTTTTGGGGCGCCATCAGGACCAATCCTGATCTCTGGTAACAAAGGAATAATAAAAGCCCTGTGTGTGCTGCAGAAGGGGGGTGCATTGCCCCCCCCCTCCGTGGCACACACAGGGTTAATTTTTTTTTCTTTACTTTTTTTTATTATAGATCTCATTGGGGGGTATCAGGACCCCTCTGATTCCCCCAATGAGGTCTAAAAAAAAAAAAAAAAAAAAAAAAAAAATAAATGTCCCTGTGAGTGCCACAGGGGTATCCAGCACATTGCAAAGCAAAGCATTGGACCCTTGTGGCACTCAGAGGGTTAATTTTTCTTCATTATTATTACTTTGTAATCAGAGCTTTTTGGGGGGCCATCAGGACCAATCCTGATGGCCCCCCAACAATCTCTGGTAACAAAGGAATGATAAAAGCCCTGTGTGTGTGTCACAGAAGGGTGGGTGCATTGGACCCCCCTGTGGCACACACAGGGTTAAATTTTTTTAATTTTATTTTATTTTTACTCATAGACCTCATTGAGGGGCATCAGGACCCCCCCTCCCGATCCCCCAATAAGGTCTTGCAAAAAAAAAAAAAAAAATCCCCCCAAACAAAGTGACCCTGTGAATGTCACAGGGGTCTCCAGCACATTGCAAAGCAATGTGCTGGGGACCCCTGCGGCACTCGCAGGCTTACTTAGACTTTTTTTTTATTATTATTTTATTTTTTTGTTTCAGATCTAGTGGGGGACATCAGGACCCCTCCTGGTGTCCCCCCAGTTATTGATCTCCCAGCCGATAGGCTGGGAGATCAATCTGGCGACTGCAGGAGAGCAAAAGCTCTCCTGCCTTTCACTCCTACCACCGGTAGGAGTGAATCGGGTAAGGGAAACTTCCCTGACGTCATCGGTGATCATGTCACCGATGAAGTTAGGAGGTTTCCCCAAGTCCCGCCCACTCCTACCCGGAAGTTCGGGTAGGAGAGGGGAGGACGGAGAAGCTCTGCTTCTCCGTTGGCGATATTGATCTCCCAGCACGATCGGCTGGGAGATCAATACCTGGGAGGACATGAGGAGTAATCCTTATTTCCTCCCAAGAGTGCCAGGCTGCATTTCAGCTGAAATGCGGCCACTGCCAGCCGGTTATACCGGCTTATGCAGTGACCGCATTTTAGCTGTACATTGTACGAGCTTGGCACAGCAGGTACAGCTGTTTTATATCTTTATTTTATTTTGTAGGCATTAAAATAACATGAAGAATGATATGTCTTATCTCTCACACATTTATGGTTTGAGAGATATTCACAAGCAAAGTTTCCCCTTGCTGACCAAAACAGTGAAGTCTGCCATCTAGCTGTCAGATTTGGAATCCAGTCTGTGAACCGGCCTTGGCTCTACAGCAGAGCAGAGATCGCGAGATATAAGAAGAATTACTTCATTCGAATAGTCTACAAAAAGTGCCTGGTTTGCAAGCACACATTTAGGGCTGCAACAACTAATCGATATTATCAATAAAAATCGATTATGAGAATCGTTGTCAACGATTCTCATAATCGATTCGTTGCAGCCCCAGACTGCTGCCGCCGCCAGTGTCAAACTGCACTTCCCAATGCCATCCGCCCGCATCATCACACGCCCCTGCGGGCCGTGATGACATACAGACAGAGAAGATGAAGAGGGCAGAGGCACCGGAAGAGAAGCGCTTGCTGCCAGCAGACTGATCGTTACTGTCTGGCTGCAAGCGCTTCTCTTCCGGTGCCTCTGCCCTCTTCCTCTTCTCTGTCTGTATGTCATCACTGCCCGCAGGGGCGCGTGATGATGCGGGCGGGCAGGAGGGAACTCAGATCCAGCCAGCCACAGGGGACCGGCAGCAGTGACAAGGAGAGCGACAGTCTAGAGAAAGAGAGGTACAAAGGGGAGAAAGAGAGGTGCAAGGGGGGAGAAAGAAGTACAAGAGAGGAGAAAGAGACACATGGGGGAGAAAATACATGGGGGAGAAAGAGAGGCACAAGTGGGAGAAAGAAGTACAAGGGGGAGAAAGAGGCACATGGGGTAGAAAGAAGTACATGGGGGAGAAAGAGGCACATGGGGGAGAAAGAAGTACAAGGGGGAGAAAGAGGCACATGGGGGAGAAAGAAGTACATGGGGGAGAAAGAGGCACATGGGGGAGAAAGAGGCACAAGGGGAAGAAAGAAGTACATGGGGGAGAAAGAGAGGCACAAGGGAGAGAAAGAAGTACATGGGGGAGAAAGAGAGGCACAAGGGGGAGAAAGAAGTACATGGGGGAGAAAGAAGTACAAGGGGGGAGAAAGAAGTACAAGGGGGGAGAAAGAAGTACAAGGGGGGAGAAACAGAGGTGCAAGGGGGAGAAAGAGGTGCAAGGGGGAGAAAGAGGTGCATAGACCCCATAGTAAAATAATAACAATGACGCATGTTAAATGTGTAAAGTTTTTTATTCTGCTGTTTGTTTTTAACACTCAGTTTGTTCATTAAATCACTTTAAATAATGCAAAATTAGCATATTGGGTTTTTTATCCGATTAATCGAAAAAATAATCGGCCAACTAATCGATTATCAAAATAATCATTAGTTGCAGCCCTACACACATTTAAGACCCTTCCAATGAAATAGTTATTTTTATATCTTGCGATCTCAGCTCTGCTGAAGAGCCACCAGATGATCTGCGGACCGGATTCCAAATCTGACAACTAGGTGCCAGATTTGACTGTTTTGATCAGTGAGGGGAAACTTTGCTTCTGAATATCTCTCAAACCATAAAGGTTTGAGAGATAAGACTTATATCCTTCATGTTTTTTTTTATGCCTACAAAATACAATAAAGATAAAACAAAGTATTACTATGCCTTTAAGTGCCCTCATTTCTGGTAGGATGAGCTTTACCCCATGATCCCTGTGGAAGTAAGAGATTTAGGACAAGTACAAAGTGACTTATGGGATCAAGTAAAATAAATCTTGCATATCCAAAGACCAAGTTAGGAATTGTGAAGCCTCCCTCAGTAAGGTCTGGATCATACTACATGTGATAAATGTTATAACTTGCTTTACCTCACAACTTATTTTGAATGTGAGGAAATTTGTAGGAAAAAAGTGATCAATGTTATCAACTGCAATCCAGTCCTAGGTAAGCAAGGCCTGTGGCCATGGGCTGACAATAGATCCATCTGAATCCAAAACATTTTGTGTGGATCATAACTGAGGTACAAGTATCTACAATGGATTTAGTGATAAATCAAACTTAATGTATGCTCACCCTCAATCAACTCCTGCACAGCCTGTGAAAGCACAGCATCTTCTTCTGTTTTAGGCCCACCATCCTCAGCTTTCTCCTGAGTCTTGTTACTTATGGACCACCTGTTCTTGTGTATAAGGGGAATCACCAGTGGCTTCGATTCTGGGGTGGGATTGGCACTGTTAAGGATTTAAGGATACTTTTAGTATACAGAAGAAAAACAGCATGATAATCAGAAAAACATAGTTTGCAATTCTGGTAGCTAAAGGAGTGCAATGCTGAAGCTAAAGAGCTGAAGCACAGGCAAAAAAAAAAAATTATATATATATATATATATATATATATATATATATATATATATATATATATATATATATACACACACACACACACACACACACACACACACACACACACACGGCTTAAAATATGAAGTCCCTTGCTATTAGCCAGACCTGAAAAGTTACTTGCCTCTGCAAGCCATAACATACCAACCAGGGCTGAATTTTGGCTAGGGGAAATTTTGAGCCCTGAGATATATCACACACTAGTAAATTGTGCACTGCATTGCCAGTGGGATTCGCCTTCCCCGCATGTCTGCAATGCTGAGAATGAGACAGGGTGGCATAAGGGATGAGGCAAATGGGCAAGGGTGACCCCTGTTGATTCATCTTCTCTGCATCATACTGCCACATCGCAGGCAAAGTCAACTTTCAGGGTTAGAATCAATGCAGCAAAAGGGACAGTCCCCTTCTCTGCAGCAAAGGGGAGGGGCCATCAATTGGTTGAAGCCCCCTACTTCCTCTGGAGTAAAGTGTGGCAAAGGTGATTTACAAAGCAAACCAGCAATGAACAGAGTTATAAGCTATGGGAACTCTGTTTAGCTTCTTGTCCGATTAAAGACCCATGGGTGCAGCCCCTTCTTTGACCTATATCCTATATAATAATTCGCTAAATCTTGTGTAACGCCACGACATGCGCAGCAGACGCTACTGCACGTGCTGCAGTCATGCACAGTAGAGACTGCCCGCGCTGCGCCTGATACAGAGCTGGGCACTCCGAAGGAACGCTCAGCTCTGTATCAGCCGTGGCGCGGGCAGTCTCTACTGCGCGTGACTGCCCCGCGACCAGGTGGCTGTGACACTGTGGCCCGTGTAACGGGCTGTTCAACTAGTATATTTATAAAAGTAAAACTGTGGGAGGCTGGTCTCCCAGGCACCTATTATTTTCTCCATACGTGGAGTAATATACTTATAGTGAAGAAAACAAACAAACAAAACATTTTGTAGGACTTTTCCTACTGTGATAAACAAATGTACTCCCAATACCTGGAAATGCTTCTTTCAAATATTATTAACATGGACATTTTCTGATAGATTCAGTTGCAAAAGTCTTGCTGACAGCGGTGTTGCTACATCCATCAATGGAAAGCTTCTGTCCACAACACTAAGCTTTTCCCAGGACATCCTATATAATAATTCGCTAGGTTTGTCATCATGCAGTCATGCACAGTAGACACTGCCCGCAGTCTCTTCTGGGCAGTCTCTTCTGCACATGATTGCATCGCGTGAGTGAGGCGATGCAAGACTGCATTGTGTGGAGCAGTGAGGTAGTGGCCTCTTAACCCTTTGAGGGCCAGAGGAGTACCCCTCTGGCACCCAAAGGGTTAACATTACCCAGACCTTTGCCCTTGTACATGGGCTTACAGAAACACACACTGTGCACTCTCCCTTTAACATTCATATGCCTGGGTGCCAATTCCAAAAGTTAATTTGTATCCAAATAGAAAAATCAAAGAATGCACTCACAGGACTTCTTCTTTTCAGTGAATAATAGTGAAGTTTATTCCATCAACGTTTCGGCCCTATCGGGGGCCTTTATCAAGATGCTTCATAAAGGCCCCCGATAGGGCTGAAACGTTGATGGAATAAACTTCACTATTATTCACTGAAAAGAATAAGTCCTGTGAGTGCATTCTTTGATTTTTCTATTTATATATATACACACACACACATACCAACATTTCAAATGGCCAAAGAGGGACACTTATTTTAGGGGGGGAGGTTATAGGGAGTGTGGCTGGTGGGCGGGGGCATTACCATTATAGGTGATTTCATGACCAAATGACACATCTTTGTGTAACTTAATAAATGATCTGGAGCCACACCAAAGTATTTTATTTACATAGACTCATTTATAAACACATGTAAAGATGTTTAAACAATCACTGATGTGAGCTGTTTTTGCTGTGGAACAATGTCATACACTGATATGCACACCACACAGTCTGATCTCCTAAAAAGAGGAACATTAGGGTGGGAAAGAGGGATCTAGGTCTCAAAGAGGGACAATTGCGAGCAAAATATATATATATATATATATATATATATATAAATAGATTTAACCCATTGAGTGCCAGAGAGATTTCAAAGCATTGTGATACAATGGGCTGAATACCAATCTAGCTCTCAAACAGAGACAGATTAACACTACACAGGGGCCCTAGGCAAGGTATCAATTTGCCCCCCCCCATACCTCTCTAACTTTGGCTACCTACACATTGTTTAGTTTACACTACAATTTTGTGGGTACAGGCACTCAAAGGGAAATACTACAATTTTGTGGGTACAGGCACTCAAAGGGATAAACTACAGTTTTGTGGGCACTATCACTCAAAGGATTATCCAATGACTGGATAACCCTTTGAGTGCCTGTGCCCACAAAACTGTAGTGTAAACTAAATACTGTGTAGGTAGTCAGGGTTAGGGAGGAAACCCATGATACATTACTTAATTTTTGTTCTCTCTCTGCCCCCTCCGCCAGTCTGCCCCTGGTATGGAGATTCCTGTAAGAGATGCCCCCCGCCAGCTCCAACTTGCTCCCCACCAGCTCCAACTTGACCCCCCACCAGCTTCACTTTGCCCCCACCAGCTCCAACTTTTCCCCCCACCAGCTCCACCTTGCCCCAGCCAGCTTCACTTTGCCCCCCAACAGCTCCAACTTGACCCCCATCAGCTCCAACTTGACCCCCATTACAAACCTGTAGCTGCTGGAGCTCCCTGTGGTCTTCTCTTCAGTAATACAGAGCACTGTGAGATCGTGACTCCCAGCGCGCTCTGAATTACTAAAGAGGCGACGAGTGAGCACTGCGGTGCCCGGCGGAGGAGGCCTGCTAGCGGGAACAGCGTTCCCACGCGTTCCTGGAGGACTCGTTGAGACGGTTGAGTGCAGGAATGAGGCTTCCTCCAGGCCCCCTCATTGGACCGGGCCATAGGCAGACGCATTGCCTGTAATCCGGCTCTCAAAGTGTTAATAATGAAGGTTGACTGCATTTTTACCCCTTTAAGGATTAACCCTTTTCCTTGCCAGAGGAGTACCTAAAGCATTACAAAGCAATGTGCGGGATTAATTCCTCTTTGGCACTCAAAGGGTCCTTGTTATAACATAAACCGTGACTCGCTCGGTACGTCCTTTTACTCAACACCTTAGGAAAGTGTATTGCTTGGGAGACTATAATGGGGCTGTGCCACACGTTACCCCCGATCTCGGTGATTATATACCATACAGTACACAGTAATACATTCAGTGCCTCTCCAAGGTGCATGTCACACACATATTTGTCTAACCTAACAATTTCTTTCCCCTCCGCCCCGACCACATACTCCCGGGCCTCCTCCTCTAGTTTCTCTGAGTCTCCGATGCCGGTAAGTTTTTTCCTCACACTACGATTAAAGCCAAATGAGATTGGAGCCTGAGAGGAACCGGGGGCCGCCATCACTTCCCGTGGCGTCCTGCACAGTGCATTTCGGGAAAAAGCATTCAACGCGCTGCATGCTGGGAACTCTGTTGACTACCGTAGACTGGACGCACAAAGTTCTAGTATAACGCTAGATGGAGAACGGCCTACTGACGCCTTTGCTGGGCTACGAGAAAATGGCCGCGAAACCCATCGCTAAGAACGTAGCAGGAGCTGGTGTTGTGCCTCCTGTGTGCAGACATTTCCAGTGTTCCTCTTTAGGATATATTATGTATCTATGTCTCTCGAGTGCCCCTTCATAGTAGATATTATTGGTCTATAAAACTCCTGAGTGTCCCACTTTAGGAGGGATAGCATACATCCCAAGTGTCCCTCTTTTAGACCTAAATCCCTCTGTCTCTCTTTCCTACCCTGATGTCCCTCTTTTTTAGGAGATCAGATTGAGTGGTGTGTATATAAGTGTATAATAGAGCTCTACAGCAATAAAACTCACATTATTGTTTGTTTAAATGTCAGTATATGTTTATAAATTAGTCTGTGTAAATAAAATACTTTGGTCTTGTTCTAAATCATTTATTAGGTTACACAAGGAGGTGACAATAGGTCATGAAATAGCTTAAAAATTCCTAGTAATGCCCCACCCACTAGGGTTGCCACCCAGTCAGTATTTTACTGGCATGCCGGTAAAAAATTGGCTTCTGTCTAATGTTAAGTCTATGGAGAGAATGCCATGGCCGGTATTTTTTTGAAGAAAATATGGCAACCCTACCAGTCACTCCCCCCAAAACACCCCCTAAAACACAAGTGTTGGGAGGTATGGGGATAGTCCCTCTTTGAGACTCAACTTCTGGTCCTCTTTCTTACCCTGGGGTCCCTTTTTTAGGAGATCAGACTATATAGTGTGTATATAAGTGTATCACATTGTTCCACAACAAGAAAACTCACATTAATGTTTGTTTAAACTTCAGTGTATGCGTTTATAAATTAGTCTGTATAAATAAAATATTTTGTCCTTGTTCTAAATAATTTAAAGGGGAACTACCACCCCATACAATGTTTACCTTTACTAAGTCCCCATCTGGCGACTAGCTGCTTAGTAGCACTAGTCGCCAGAATAATTACCTTACTTAATAGATTTCTCCCCTCTTCCATGGGCGACAGGCAGGACGGAGCGCGGACATCTTCCCATTGTGACATCTGCGCGCCTGCACTGGAAGATATGAACTGTTTCAGATCTGTAAGAAGATGAAGTTTTCCTTTAGAGACTAGGGAGTTTAGTGACTATGGAGGACTTGCCATTAATTTATGGGACAAAAACTGTCTAAAGCAGTGGCTTTCAATCTTTTTCACTGAAGGAGCTCCTAGCATGTAATCTAGAAATTTCAAGGCATCCCTAGCATTTTATCGGTAATTTCCCAAGGACTAAATGAAAACAATACATAAATATCTAGTTATTATAAGGCAGAATAACAGCAGAGCATATTGTTCATAATAATATCAATTAATCTACATCACAAAATTAAACTTTAACATTTTTTAAGGTCTTCATAGTAGAAGCAGGGCACCCTAAGATAGTCTCAGCAGCACACCAAAGTGCCACGGCAACCTGATCAAGTACCACTGATCTAAAGGCACTACCAGCCATTTTGTTGTAGAGCAAGAGAAACAATCTTGATTCATCAACATAGTGGTGAATTGTCTCAATCTGGTGTACATATACAAATTGTCTATGATTTATATATGTACACCAGAAATCCAAATTAAATGAAATCCAAATATTTCAATTAAAATACAGTAGTCTGCAAAGTAACGAGCTGTACACATTTCTAGCATGCAAGGGATTCATGCATATCCCCCAACTGTACCTGTTTAGCAGGTACAGTATGTTTTTAGTGCTTTTGTATAGCTTGAATATCTCTTTGGCACTCAGAAGGATAAATGACCCCTGAAGAAAGAGAGGGGGCAATGTGAAAGCAGATCAACTGGCCCCTTTTGCACTGGGCACCAATGTCTTGCATCAGCTGCGTCACCAGTTGTCCGACTCCTCCCCTCCTTTTCATTATGACATTATTCCTTATAGGATACACACAGTGATAAAACCTGATATGCAATTAATCAAGCAACTGTTCCCATGTATCAGGTTATTCAAATTAGCCAGAAGTGGCAGTTGGGAGGAAGAGTGTAATGTAACATAGGAACTGGAGAAGTGATATCACTGGAGAAGTCATCTCCACGTCATCATCTCTTTATCACCACTTTGTGAATCTCCCCCCCACCCTTGTCTTCAAATAAGTATTCATATGATTAAACCTTTTATTGCCTCATTCAAGGGAAACATGTCCAATAAAAAATTGTTCTTGTTTTGTGAAGTTTAAAACATTATGTGGCACAAATCCCATCTCTCAAACCTTTACGGTTTGAGAGATATTGACATCTAAAGTTCCCCCCTCCCTCTCCTTGCACTGACGTCAGCGCTGTACTGAGAGCAGGGCATCCTGGTCTGGGGATCAGCCGGCAGCTCTGCATCAGAGCTGAAATCACATTACTTAAAAAGAATTACTTCATTGGGACAGTCTACAAAGTGTGAAAACTACTGGAGAAACTTTTAAAGGGATAGTAACGTTTCATAATAAAAGCAGCTCTAATTAATCATCATAGTATTTCGACTTTGAAGAGTGTTATTTCAATTCTGTCAGAGTTGTAGTTCAAGTGTAATTCAATGACAAAGTATCCCCCTCCCGCCCTTTTTACTGATGTAACACTGTTCAGCCAGATCAGAAGGGAGGTGCCCAGGTAGACTGCAGAGAGGGACAATCTTTAATTATGATAAGGGAAAAACCTGAAAAACTTGTCAAGGGGGGCAGGGCTTTCATTGTTCTCATAGGAAGAAGATTGTCCCCTGTTGTTATCTGTCTGGTCTATGGACTGGATTCCACATCTGAGAAGAGATGGCTTACACTAGATAAAAGGGACGGGAGGGGAAACTTTGCTTGTGAATATCTCTTAAACCATAAATGTTTGAGAGATAAGGCTTATATAATTCTTCATGTTTTTGTAATGCCTACAAAATAAAATAAAGTTAAAACGAAGTATTACTATCCCTTTAAGCGGCTCTGGAGTTACCGGAATGTCTTGTAGTTTAACGACAGTGTCCTTCCAAATGGTTAGCAGAAAACATGTGCCAGGTAGAATAATGACCTTCCCAGGTCATAACAATTATACACTTAACCGCACAATCTACTGCATAATGTAAGCACTCCCGTTATAACTAAAAACTGAGGAGATCATATAACTTGAGTCACGGATATGGATAAGTACTTGTTTTACTATTTGTAATAAAAATGTTCATGTTTTTAACTATAACGGGAGTGCTTTACATTGTGCGGTAGATTGTGTGGTTAACAGTCTACAAAGTGTGCCTGGTTTGAAAGCACACTTTGTAGACCATTCCAATTAAGTAGTTCTTTTTAAATAATGCGATTTCAGTTCTGCTGAAGAGCCTCCTTTACAGCTGACATCAGGAGAGGGGAGAACTTTAGATGCGAATGTCTCTCAAACCATAGAGGTTTGAGAGAGAGGATTTGTGCCACATAATTTATTTTATGAAACTCTGCATAACAAGATCAATGTTTTATTTGACATTACTGTTACTTTAAGAAACTACTCCGTAAAAATGAGTGTCTCTTAATAAGTTTAACAGAAGGACTTTCCACCTCCGGAAGCCCCATTGTTTGCTGTGAAGAGGTGTGGCCTAGAGGCATGAATATAGATCACTGTATAGAGGACACTGCAGTCTGCAGATGTAAAGCAAAATATAAATAGAAAAATACATCTGACTGCTGTATGAAGAGCACCTACCTAGGTAAATTAATCTTTAAACAAATTAAAAGACACTTGTTCGTAGTAGAAGGTTGCCCTTTAAAAAGTGATTTAAATAAAATGTGATTACTGTTTCCACAACTGTTTAAAACTAATTTCCTATATTCTTACTTACAAAAAGTTTTGCACATTTTTTCGAGACAAAAAAAACAGTTCCTTTTCTTGTCCTTAAAGGTTACATGGCTTTGAGTGCAAAACAGACAACAGCAGGTATGTTCCTATAAAACACAAAGAGGTGCACTGTCCTGTGCCTTGAACCAGAGATCACAAAGATGTAGCACAATATCCAAATGGCTACTTATGGATGTTTCCTCACTCAGTGCCCTCTCTCTTGTTTTTCATAATCTCTTGGTTCCAACAGTCTGACTCACTCACAGCCCAAAGGTAGATCAGCGTCGGAGGGATAATCAACTAATCCAGACAACAGAGGATGGCAGACAAACTTGAAGTCCCAAATATTTACTAAAATGAACAGATACATTGAAGAATGTATAAAAACAGACATAAAATAATGTGGCATATTGAATCCTTTTCTAGCATTGAAGTGGTTAAAATGTACCTTTAAATGAATAGGATATTTTGATTTCTCTTTTATTATGCTGCTAATTTGCCCCAGAATGACTCAATGTTTGTTTCGAACATAAAGCCCTTAAAGAATCAGAAACGTTTTATTACAAAAATATAAAACATATATTGTAGGGCTTTTCCTCCACAAGGGTACTGACACTAGTGAGAGATAGTTTATTAAAAAGTTACTACAATTCAAACTGTCTCGGAGTGATGCTGCTGTAGCTATCAAATTGCGGGACCCTATTCACAAAGGTCTGTCTCAGTGATTACCTGCTGTCCTGATGCCCTCTTGGGCATCCTGCCTGGCTGTCTGAGCCTGCATTTGCAGTGTCTATACTAGTATTCCAGTGTTTTACCACTAACTACAAGTTGACCCTTGCTATGCTTGATCATTGTTCCAGTATTCTGTCTGCCTCCAGCCCATGCCCCTTGCAGCAAAACTGACTGTTGCTACTGTCTGCCTCCTGCCTAATGACCATTACTATGAACCTGACCATCTATATTGTCTCCGTCTGCTGCTTGCCTAACAATAATTGGTAAGTATCTGACCTCCCTTACTGTATGTAGGATGCACTCAACCACAGCTTCAAATCACAACTCCTGTTAAAGGGATAGTAATACTTCATTTTAACTTTATTTTTTTTTTGTAGGCATTAAAAAAACATGAAGAATGATATGTCTTATCTCTCAAACCTTTATGATTTATGAGATATTTACAAGCAAAGTTTCCCCCTCCTGCCCCTTTTACCTAGTGTAAGCCATCTCTTCTCAGATGTGGAATGCAGTCCATAGACCAGACAGATAACAGAAGGGGACAATCTTCTTCCTATAAGAACAATGAAAGCACTGCCCCCCTTGACAAGTTTTTTCAGGTTTTTCCCTTATCTTAATTGAAGATTGTCCCTCTCTGCAGTCTACCTGGGCACCTCCCTTCTGCTCAGGTTGAACAGTGTTACATCAGTAAAAGGGGCGGGAGGGGGATACTTTATCATTGAATTACTCTGGAACTACAACTCTGACAGAATTGAAATAACACTCTCCAAAGTCCAAATACTATGATGATTAATTAGAGCTGCTTTTATTATGAAACATTACTATCCCTTTAAAGACTGTCAAGGCTGTGAGTACTGCCAACTGCTTGTGTTCTCTTCATCACTTATCAGTTTGAACCTTGTTGGCCATTATATGGATCTGCTTACCTGATGTTTACCACTACTCCCTAAAATACTCATGAGTTTCCAGGGTATCCTACTGCAGCCAACTTCTAGCTTCACCCTGAGCTTCCTCCCTGTAATCCTCAGCTCTCTCTAGCTGTATACAAAGTATATCACCTCAGTTGCTCCCTAACTCCTGTATAGTATACTCTGCTGCACCATCTGGTGATAGCTATGCAGTATTCGCATGCTAGCTTGTGTGTTATTATACATCTCTCTGAGTGTTTTCTCTAAAGTCCTTGTGCTCCTGAGCCTGGTTATATGTACCAGCTATGTATCTGCTACTTTCCTGTTCACCCATTGTACTGCTGGCCTCTAAGCAGAGCTATAACCATCTGCTGTATTTCAGTTGCTGAGCTTCCTGCCTACCTCTGTCTCAGGTGAGAATTGGTATAGTGTTAGTCGTAGAAATACAGGAGGCAAATATAGTTTTTGATACCTTTTATTGGCTAACAAAGCAGATTTAGAATGCAAGCTTTCAAGACCTTAGGTCTCTTCCTCAGGCATGTTAAGAGACCTAAGGTCTTGAAAGCTTGCATTCTAAATCTGCTTAGTTAGCCAATAAAAGGTATCAAAAACTATATTTGCCTCCTGTACCTCTATCTCACTCATTATTCAAAAGCAACAATTCTTGTCAGACAGGACTCAGACCACAGGTACACTGGCCAGTACTATAATTCTTTACTCTGCCCTATGGGCCCCTCTCCTACTCAGGCCAGTTCTATGAAGAACTGTAGAATTGTCAAATAGAAACCTATAGAATTACTGTGTGGACACCAGATGGCACTATTGCTAAATGTTTAATATAAAAACAGTTCAAACTGTAATTACTTTGAAATAAATTATTTTTTTAATGATACATGTTTACTGTTTCTACAATAACCTGTAACTTTCGACTACAAAACATAAGTCACCCTACCCATCGGTTTGAGGACAAAACAAGGAGATATATTAACCATAAATCTAGTAAAGAGCAACATTTTATTTCGCAATTCTGATCATATTTTTAATTTATGGGCATTGAGAAAGTATCGTGTTCAATCAGAAGAGGAGCCTATTGAACAGGAGAGATTAGAGTCAATGGGGGATGAACAAATCTGCCAGCACAGCTGTCCAGTGCTGCTCAACGGATGGTGTAGCAACAGCACCACTGTAAACTTTCAGGCCATTGAGATACTGCACCTTAAAAATTCAAGTTTGAGTTGCAATAAATTTTACATAACACACCTCTCAGTAGTGAAGTACCCTTGTTTTGCTAAAGAGGATAAGCCCTAAAACATATACTTTTGTACTTATTAAGTGGTACTATCCCTTTAAAACTTCAGTTTGAGGATGTCTGAACATCACTTCTATGACTTGCACAGAAAAATGGAAGACTTTTACTCCCCCTCAGCTCCTTGTTAGTACAATAGGAGTGAAGTACTAATCTGGTTTTCTACCAGTTGGTATCCTAGTTTTATTCCTGCCTAATGCCAATTTACTAAGTCGCATACACATATAAAGGGGATGTATGACCTTATAATATTTTTTTATGATAGCTTTATAAAGTACTTATAGGAAAGCTATTTTTCTTTTTTTTTTTTGTAAGTACTTTCAAAGATATTATATGATCTGTGCTGTGCACTCCCGCATAATGTGCACAGCGCAGCACTTATTCTCCTCCCACCTCTCTCCCAGCTGCCCCAGGGAGTGCGTTCACGCTTCCCTTCGGAGTGCTGTGAATGGCTTCTATCATTATATCAAGTTACTGTTAGCACCTCAGTATGATGCTAACCGGATCTTGATATAATGAGAGAAGCCATTCACAGCACCCTGAAGGGAAGTTTGAACGCGCTCCCCGGCAGCTGGGAGGGAGGTGGGAGGAGATTAGCAGTCAAGAAGAGCTTTGCCGAAGAATCAGCACCAGAGGCGGACTGACCATACGGGCATTCGGTCATGGACCGAGGGCCCGCGACCGAGAGGGGACCGCCACAGCCAATTTCCCAATTATTATGTTAAAGTTGGACTTCATGTCCCCTTGCCTGTAAGGGCCCGCCCACGCATATTTAAATCGGCAGCACTGTGCTCCATGAGGCATTGAGAGGCCTCAGTGTGAACAGCTCTGACCACTGTCCCAGTGGCGTACTAAGGGTGGTAGGCATTAGAGGGGTGCAGGATTTTTTCCCTTAGTTCCAAAGCAGCAGCAGTACCAGCCGGCAGCTGCTGCCTGGAAGGAAGAATCTGAAAGTCTCACTTTCCCACCTGACCAACGAGCCAGCCAATAGCAGGACACAAGGAGCAGTAGAAGCTACCAATGAGTGGAGACAGTGCGTGGTGATACAGAGATACGCAGCACCACCTCTCCAGTCCAGCCAGAACCAATGTTGGCTGTTAAGTTAATTAAAGTCCTTGATTAATAATTGGCATTTCAGAACATTAATGCCAATTATAAAGTTAGAAAAAAAAGGTATTGGCTGGGTTGGTAGGCTGGAGCAATAATTTGGGCGTGGGACAAAAATGTGGGTGGGGCATAACTGGGGCAAGGTGAAGGGGCCCATTACCTCCACTTTCCCGGGGGCCCAGGGCTGTCAGTCCACCCCGATCAGCACGGTACATTATGCTGATCGGCAAAGCTTCAACAAGCAATATCTTTTAAAGTACTTATATATTAAAAAAAAAACAGCTTTCCTATTAATACATTATTAACAAAAGCTATGGTAAAAAAAAATTTATAAGGTGATACATCCCCTTAATGTTCGCCCTAACCCCACTTGCTTAGGGCCTTCCTTTAATCTTCCTTCGTTTCACGTGATGTACTAACAATGTTAAGTGGAAGTTAGTGTAAGGTCATGCTCTTTCCATGCACGTTCTATTGGGAAATCGTCCAGGGATTGCTGGCATTAAAATCTAATTAACGGTGCAGTGTGTGCATTGGAATTGCACTAAATTGCTCACGTGCTGTAGATTATACCTTCATGTCCAGCTGCTGGAGTCGTACCATAACACCACTGTAGCTGCTCTGACCAATTCGTACATTTTCCCCCTGGTGTTAACCCACTGGGTGTCAGAAGGGGGTGCAACATTGCTTTTGCAAGGCCTTGGGTACCCGCCTGACATTCATACCATTAAACAAGGCATGGGGGGAATGACATGCCTCAAAATGGCCACAATATTTGACATAAATAGCTTCGTACATTGAGATTAGGTTGACTCATAACACAAAAACGGGCTCCTGGGCTTATTTAGGAGCAGAATCAAATCTCGACATTCCCGCCCCGGATACTCAAGTGCAAAAAAGGAACCGGAGCTATTCTGGAATAAACTAACTAAACCTCAGACACCAAATAAAAATTTAGATACCCTTCTGGCGCTCAAAGGGGTTAAAGCCACGGGAATTTGAAGAATCTCTCTTAGTCCCCTATGGTGCAGTTGGTGTACCCCAGAATTGCTCCAGATAAAGTAAATTATCCTCAGAATGTGACTGTGCTCAGTGGCCTAACTAGAAAACTGCAGCAGGGCCTTGCTGTGCTCCACGCCCCCATATGCCTTGTGTGAACTATAAATAAAGGACTGTGTGGATGGGAATTTGCATGGGCAGACAGGAGAGGTGCTGTTCAAGCCTCAGGGGATGTGCAGAAGGGAGGGGAGAGGTGCTTGCTAACTCTTTCCCATGCTGCCACTCCACAAGCTGTTTCTTGTCAGACGCTACAGGATTTGGGAGTGGTGAATTAGCTGGGATTCCCTAACGGTGGGGGAGTCTGCTTAGTCCCCTAAATGGGATTCACTGCATTCCTCCAGCAGGTGGGAAGTGACCAATGACCTTTCCACAAAGAGTTGCTACCTCTAACATCTAAGCTCAACATAATTATGTGAGTAACCTCTCCCTTGCCAGAGATCATGAGGGATCAATGCCTTAAAATGGCTAGGACAATTTAACCTGTTGAGTACCAGGAATCTAGTGTTGAGAATCTCAAACTCCCTACCTGCCATGCATTGCTGTGAAACCTCTCCTCTGTCAGGGATTCCATCAGGTGTAACTAAGGTTGGACGGTGTAGAATTCAGAAGTAACGCGTATTCCTTTACTACTGAAAAGGTAGTAGACTCATGGAGCAGCCGACCAACAGAGGTGGTAGGGACAGATACTGTTATGGAATTCAGAAATGCCTGGGATAGGCAGGTCTGTTCTGAGAAGTCTGTAAGCTGCCTTTTAATTAGATATGGACATGGGAAGCCTGGATGGGGCAGATGGTTCTTTTCTGCAGTCAAAATGTTTATTTCTGTGTAACCCATTCCATACCAGTATCTGGGAGGAGTGACACCATAGCTGACATAGATATACAGGATAGGGCAAATTAACCGCTTCATTTCCAGGTATCAGCTGCTGAGAATATCAAACTTCTCTACTAATCGAGTATAGTTCTGTAACTTGTCCCTTGTCTGGTGTACCACTATATGTAACCCATTCCATGCCAATGATCTGAAGAGTTAGAGATACCTCTGTTTTCTGCATGTGAGCGTTTCATTCTTAACCCTTTGTGTGCATTTGAGCCCGTAGTCAGATGGTTAATTCCCAGAGCTACATACTATCTCTCACACAAACATTATCCTAAAAACCAATACTGTTTCCAGCCATATTTAACTGTAGTGTAACATCTTTCCTAATCTGTATCATTATGGTGTAACCCTTACAATCCCATAGGGTAACCAACATGTGACCCTCCAGCTATATGGTTGAACTACAACCCATGTCAGACTTAGTCACCAATGAACGATGGGTGTTGTAGTCCAATGACAGTTGAAGATGCCATTGTTATGTTATGCAAAACCCTTCACAGCCAAAAGCTTCTGGCAATCAAACCTGTGGGCAGCCTGTTTTAGCACAGACAGGGTGAAATCTTGTTACCCTCAAAAACAGACACATTCCTAATTTGAACCTGCCCCCTTCTCCTTAAACGGAATGGCAGCTGTAGGGAAGCACTGAGTGTTCCCTTTGCCCAGCCCACAGAAGGCTCTTTGCACCCCGCCCAGTGACAGCTCCCTAGACTGCCTGCCCAGCGCCCATCGCTACCAAGTGTGTGCCACCATGTCGGACTCCGGACCCAGCCAAGCCAGCTTCATGGACAACTTCAAAGCCTTCATCCGGACCAGGAAAGGACTGGTCATCCTGGTGGAGATAGTAAGATCTAACGGGTCATCCTGCCCTGTATCTACTACTACTCTCACGTTTTCATTCTGTCTCTCTCCACCTCCTTCTTCATCTTACGTTTTCTTTACCGCACTTTTCTGAATGTACCTACCTAAGCTGACCCACTCCAGGCGTTGTGGACTACAACTCCCATCATCGCCCAGTCAGCGGAAATGGTAGTCCTCAACAGCTGGAGGGCCCCAGGCTGCCCACCTCACTAGGGAAATTTATGTATCTGGAGAGGAAAACAACTCCGCTGCTGCAGAACCTCTAAGGAAAGCAGATCTGCAGGACATTACGGCAGCTCTGGTTTCTAAGAGGTTCTGCAGCAGATGTGGTTTTGCGATTGCATGTCAGGATCCTTTGGCTGCTACAAGGGGCCTCCAACGCGTTGCTGATTAACCCTTTGGCTGCTAGAGGGGGCCTCCAACACGTTGCTGATTAACCCTTTGGCTGATAGACGGGGTCTCCAACGCGTTGCTTGGAAACTTCATGCCCCAGTAAAGTATATGTATTTTATTCGTTGCTACCATTTTAACTCTTAAATGTCCAGATGGGTGTGCAGTGCATTGCAAAGAACTGAGCTGCCCAACCCTCTGGTCATTCAAACTTCAACCCTTTGAGTGCCAGAGGGGCACCGTTAAGTGCCCATCTGGCGCTCAAAGGGTTAATAGGCGTATAATAAGACCCTGTACTGTTCTGTGTACTCTCGCCTCCACGCAAGACAGACACCCAGTGGCATCACTGTGTGCACTCACACAGACTCAGGAAGGTATGAGTAATACAGCAGCACACGTCCCCTTCCTGACACACCCATGGCACTTATATCCCGTGTACTGTATGTGTGCCCGGGGGGCAGTGCCACACACACACACACACACACACCCCCACTCGTGTCTGTATAAATAGTACACGGCTGCACTGCACAGACACGTTCATACACCGATCTCCTGCAATAAAAGGAGACTTGTACTGACTCACATGGCTGAGCTGTCAGCATGGCATCCCGACTGCTAGTAACCCCTTCCCTGCCACAGCTCTGTGGCTCTTCACTGCGCAGCAAACGCCTACCTGTTAGAGCTCTACAGAACAGAACAGCTCTGTTGGACAGTCCCTCTTTGAGACCCAAATCTCTCTGTCCCTCTTTGGAAAGAGGAACATAGGGATTTGGGTCTCAACAGCTCTGGATTTCCCAATAGGCAGAGTAGGCTTCTGCCTAGAGCTCCAAATTTTGAGGGGCGCCTCAGCTGTGCTGACCACACCCACATTCTGAATTGTGGGTGGGGCCAGCGTAATTTCTGTATCCATGTAGTAGCTTATACACCCCTTTACAGGCTGTTATTTAACCCCTTGGTTGCTAGTGAGATCTCCAATGCATTGCAGAGATCTCTCTAGCAACCAAGGGGTTAAAGCTTTTATGTCTTTGCTTCTTATAAGCCAAAGGTACATTCTGTGCCAGGAAAGGGTGGATGAGACTGGTGGCGGTAGTGTGAGGAGTGGGGTGTGGCCATGGGCGGAGCTAAGGGTGCCCAGATTGCCTTGCCTAGGGGAGCCTGGAATGTAAATCCAGCCCTGGGTCTCAAAGAGGGACTGTCCCTCCTAAAGAGACACTTGGGAGGTATGAATAATATATATATATATAAATATATATATATATATAAATCTTAAAGAGAGGACAGCACTCACAGAGCTTGATCAATTACCAAAAATTTGTGCTCTTTATGAGCAACTTTTTGACCCTCACTGGGGACTTTGTGCGGGTCCAAACATTGGTCAAGAATAAAGAGAACAAATTTTGATCATCGATCAAGTTCCGTGAGTGCTGTCTTCTCTTTAAAAGATTTCTGCACATCTTCTACAATTTACTGGCACCCAGACAAGTAAGAATGCCCAGACATCTGGATTTCGTTTAGCTTTCTCTCTCTATATATATATAATTTTAATATATATAGTTTAATCTCTCATATGCACACCCTCTGATTTATACTCCGTGGCATTCAAAGGGTTAACCCCCTGAGTGCCAGAGTGGTACGTTGCGTACCACTCTGGCACTCAAAGGGTTAATACCTCCTGCTTCCTGACTTAGCTTTGTGGTAAGGTGACAGGGGCTATGGCTGACTGCCTTGAATGATTAACAGCTGTGCTGCTCCAAAAATAATGCATCAATATTGACACTCTGCACTATCAGAATGATACATTTGTATCAACTGTGTTTTGTAATGCATGTTTACATTTGTATCAACTGTGTTTTGCAATAAATGTATCAAAATTCCTTTGCCAAAGAAAGCCAGAACTGGCATTTTCTCTGCTCAGTGGCATTTCTGTATTTGTACACAGCCATCCATTCCCAATGGCCAGATTAAATAGGTAAGATATCATATTTTGCCCATCTCTAGTGTAACCCCTTCGCTACCACAACCAAGCAAAATATCATTGTGTAACCCCTATACTTATCAGTCACTATGTGACTCCTTTCCTATTAAGAGTAGCTGGATCACATGTGGGACAGACCATTGAAATGGGGTTTTTAATCCACTTAATGCTAGATCTTTGCAATGAGTTGGAGACCTCTCTAACATTCAAAGTGTTTAAAGCCCAGTTTGACTCAAAGGGAATATTGAGAATTTGTAATGCGTTGTGTACCCCTCTGGCACTCAAAGGGTTAAGCAGTCGTTGCAGTTTTACAGTCAAACACCAATTTCAGTGATATTTTTGAGCAAAAGCTACACCCATTATGCACCATTTTTTCAGTGTAACGTGTACATGATAAGTAATATCTACCCAGAATGCAAACAACCTTATCGTTGACATTTTAGTAATTTGAATGACAAACAAGTGTTTAAGTGCACTTTTTCTAAACGCTACTGGTAAATGCTTATCAGTCTACATGTGGCACCTGTTCGCAGTTCCACAATTTCATTTATATATGTAGGTCTTCCCATAAAAATGAGCTGAGCTTTATTTTATTTTGTAGGCATTAAAAAAATACATGCAGAACGATATAAGTCTTAACTCTCAAACCTTTATGGTTTGAGAGATATTCACAAGCAAAGTTTCCCCTCCCTCCCCTTTTACCTAGTGTAAGCCCTCTCTTCTCAGATGTGGAATCCAGTCCATAGACCAGACAGATAACAGCAAGGGACAATCTTCTTCCTATGAGAACAATGAAAGCCCTGCCCCCCTTGACAAGTTTTTCAGGTTTTTCCTTTATCTTAATTGAAGATTGTCCCTCTCTGCAGTCTACTTGGGCACCTCCCTTCTGATCTGGCTGAGCAGTGTTACATCAGTAAAAGGGGCGGGAGGGGGATACTTTGTAATTGAATTACTCTTGTACTACAACTCTGACAGAATTGAAATAACACTCTCCAAAGTCCAAATACTATGATGATTAATTAGAGCTGCTTTTATTATGAAACATTACTATCCCTTTAAGCTAGGTCATGCCAGGTCAGTGACACTGTACATTTTTTGACACTTTATTCACCAAGAATTACGGGACCTTGTAACCTTCTTTTGTAGAAAACCACTCCTGAAAATTAACAATTGATAAAGGGAAGGTGCTTAATAAGTAGGAAAGAAACACAGAACATTCAGTGGTTTAGATTTTTTTTAAATGTACACAGCATTACAATTTCATTGTGAGGTTTCTGCCTCAAAACCAGACTTTTATGGAATTCACAGACGATGTCGCTGGTGGAAAAGAAATATAACATTCAGTACATACAAACAAAAAAATACATATGTTTCTATGAGATTGGCTGATTCACTCAGTAGCTCAGTTTAAAGGGATAGTAATGTTTCATAATAAAAGCAGCTCTAATTAATTATCATAGTATTTGGGCCTCGGAGAGTGTTATTTCAATACTGTCAGAGTTGAAGTGCATTAAGGATTAAGATTACCATGTGCTGTGGGCGGGGTTTGTGTCCTGAGGTCCTGCTACCAACTGTCATGTCCGCCTCCATGGACATGACAATCAAGGACTAATTCAAGATGTTCTCTCTTGACTAAAGGCAGAAGAGCAAAATTCATAGAGGCCGTTAGTATTTTCTGTCCATAGTAAGTGGTGGGTTTATTATTAAGAAGTGTTAGTCTTCCTTTAAATGGTGCAGTGCAATATAACGTTCAAAAGGCCCCTCCCACTGCACTGATGTATCCAACTGAATATCTGTGTCCGACTACTAGTGATTCATAGATAGTGAACCGCTATATGGAAATAAAATCCTGCCATGAACTGGTTATCACAGTCATATGATTTCCTAAAAAAAACATCCTGCAAGCACGAAAAAAAAGAGAGTATAACGAAAACCAAAGTCATTAAAGGATGAGTACATTGTATTTATTTTTTTTTATTTAAAGCAGAACTATCACCTATATCTGTCTCATCCCAAACCCTTTAAAGGGATAGTAATACTTTGTTTTATCTTTATTTTATTTTGTAGGCATTAAAAAAACATGAAGAACTATATAAGTCTTATCTCTCAAACCTTTATGGTTTGAGAGATATTCACAAGCAAAGTTTCCCTTCACTGGTCAAAACGGTCAAGTCTGCCATCTAGCTGTCAGATTTGGAATCCGGTCAACAGATCAATCAGTGGCTCTTCAGCATCACAAGCAAAGTTTCCCCTCCCGTCCCTTTTACCTAGTGTAAGCCATCTCTTCTCAGATGTGGAATGCAGTCCATAGACTAGACAGATAACAGCAGGGGACAATCTTCTTCCTATGAGAACAATGAAAGCACTGCCCCCCTTGACAAGTTTTTCAGGTTTTTCCCTTATCTTAACTGAAGATTGTCCCTCTCTGCAGTCTACCTGGACACCTCCCTTCTGATCTGGCTGAAGAGTGTTACATCAGTAAAAGGGGCGGGAGGGGGACACTTTGTCATTGAATTACTCTTGAACTACAACTCTGACAGAATTGAAATAACACTCTCCAAAGTCCAAATACTATGATGATTAATTAGAGCTGCTTTAATTATGAAACTTTACTATCCCTTTAATCTTTTCTCTCCAGTCTTAAAAATAAAAGTTTTTCCATTGAAAATCCTTGCTGTACTGTTTAAAGCGGAACTACCGCATCAACTAAAGTCGCCCTGCAATACTTAGGCAGGTGGCAACTAGCTTAACCCTTTCAGTGCCAGAGGGGTGCGCAACGCATTGCTTTGCAATGCGTTGCGTACCCCTCTGGCACTGAAAGGGTTAATAATTGTTATTTTTTTACCTCACAAAAGTGCCCCCGAGTAAAGTAATCCTTAAGCTTCCAATACTGGAAGCCAGACATCTTGTCTGCGCGCCTGTGCTTTCAATCCCCATCACCCTTCAGAGGCATTGCACTGGCCCGAACGGCTCCAGAAGAGACTGACAGCGCAGGCGCCCAGGTTGCACTAACCTTACCATCATTCTGGGAATATTACTGATAACTGTACTCAAGGGAACTTTTTAAAGGTAAAATAACGGTTATTAAGCTAGTTGCCACCCGCCTAAGTACTGCAGGGATACTTTAGTTGATGTGGTAGTTCCGCTTTAAAATACCTTTTAAAACATCCGGTGCACAGAGGGAGAGCGGCGCCACGTTGATGGCATCGATTATGATTGGCATCGCTCATTACGTAGAGTGTAGTGGGAGTTGAAAGTATTGCCCATATTTTTTTTTTCCTGAAACGTTGTGCTTGTAAGCAAGGGAAGCTGGCTGCCACTATAGGGAGATAGCGCTCATTGAACACGATCTCTCACTGTCTCCCTCTGACCTGGACAGGCATAGGACCAAGAGCGCACTAGGTCAGACTGCACATTATGAGGAGGGTGGGCTGGATTAACAGGCTCATAGGAGGACTGAAGATGCGATGCAGGGCACTTTGTCCCGCAGAGACCAGCCAGATGATGTCAGGAGGTACCTATAACAGAATAGATATCTCTTTTCACAAGCAAAAATAAATAAATACGATATCACGTTACCTCTACCATTCGAAGAGCTTTTACTAAACATTAATATAGGTGATATTTCCACTTTAAAAAAACAAACATATTATACAATATGAATAATAAAATAAAACAAATATATCCAAATCGGAAGCACCCCAATTATAGTTTACCAATATAGAATTATATATTATATGGCTTTTCCTGTAAAGTTAAAAAAGATCAACTCCAGCTGCTAAGAAATGTCCAGAGTAGTTACAATGTACAGGAGCAGTAACCTTTTCCACATTCATATGTAATGTCTAAGTGTGCACTTTATAGACCGCTCCAGTGAAGGATTTCTGTTTCAATAACACAATCTCGGCTCTTCTGAAGAGCCTCTGCCAGTCCCGGGACCGGATTCCCCTGCAGTCAGCTAGAGAGCTGACGTCAAGGAAAGGGGAGGGAGGGGGGAACTTTATGATTATCTCTCAAACCTTATGGTTTGAGAGATGGGACTGGGGTCATTTAATTTCTTTTTTTTAATAGCTACAAGATGCACATTAGTAAAAATGATCTTTTACTATCCCTTTAAGAAAGTTACTCATTTCCTGTGTGGATATTTGCTATTGGAAGGTGTGGGAAGAATTGGTAAGAGTATCTTTGGAGATTGTTAAAATGTTTTTAATATTTTTACCATTATCTCTGGGGTATCCAAATTCTCCCCAGGAGGTCTAAATTCAGCTGGTACCCTCTTCTTTCTGCCCCTTTCATCCTTTAACCTCACTGAGATGATTGTAGGCCAACCCCACTGCAGGAATTATGAAGATGCAGCATGAATTGAGGAGGCTCAGTGGAATTTAAACAGATGATGTCATCAGAGATAATAATTCGCTAGGATGTTTGTCAGAAGCCGTCACATGTGCAGTAGAGACTGAGCGCATTCAGGCAGTCTCTACTACGCGTGATTGCATCTTGTGAGTAAGGAGACGCAAGACTGCATCGCATGGAGCAGTGAGGTAGCGGCCGCTTAACCCTTTGAGTGCCAGAGGGGCACTCAAAGGGTTCCGGACCTTGGCCCATGTATACTAGTATATATAAGATTTGTAGAGGAATTAATCGCACTCACAGGACGTGAAAGTGAAGAAATGTGCAATTAATTGTATCAACGTTTCGGCCCCACTTTGGGCCTTTGTCAGGACGACCTATCTTGACAAAGACTCACAGTGGGGCTGAAACGTTGATACAATTAATTGCACATTTTTTCACCTTCAAGTCCTGCGAGTGCGGTTCATTTGTCTACAAATCTTGGTACCTTGCACCCAGGCCATTCATCCACCTAAAAGGAGGGTTCACGGACTTTGGTTCTAAAATATATATAACATATATACTACCGGTCAAAAGTTTTAGGACACCACTATTTTTTCAGTTTTTATTGAAATTTTTATTTTTTTTAAAGTATTTTACCAGGAGGAATACATTGAGATTGTCTCGTTTTCAAGTATGTCCTGGGCTCATTTTATCTACCTTAGAAAGGTAAAAGGCTGAGCTGACCTTGCCAGGATTAGAACCTGCAGCCTCATGGTCTGAGCAGATTTTACAGTTGGTGCCTTAACCAACTGAGCCATCTCTGAAATTTACACAGTTTAATGTCTCAACGTACTCTGAAAATAAAGCATAGAACAAATAAACAATTGGACGTTAAAAACAAATCATGGAATTTTTTTCCTTAACAAAATGTAATCTAAATTTTTGACTCCTCAAAGTAGCCACCTTTTGCAGATTTAACAGCCGAACACACTGGTGGCATTCTTTCCATAACGGAAATCAAATATTGTTCTGAAAGTTCTTCCCACAAATGAGTTGCAATTGTAGGTTGCTTTGCTTTCACCCTTCAATAACTGGAAAAATGGGGGTGTTCTAAAACTTTTGACCTGTAGTCAATGCGTTGCCTACCACTCTGGCACCCAAAGGGTTAAGCCTGATACGTATAAAGCCTTTCACATCAGATACTATTAAATTACATGAGTATCCTCTTAACCACCCACATGCCATAGAGGAATCCAAAGCATTACATTTACAATGCGTTGAATAACTCTCTGGCACTCAAAGGGTTAAACTTTCAGTGCCATATATATATAAGATATATATAAATATATATCTTATAAGTCCTATATATCCTATTGGACTTTAACCCTTTAATAACCCATGACGGTCCTCGCACGTCACAGGTTGGCAAGCCATAAGGACCCATGACGCGCCAGGACGTTATGGATTTCAGGGCTCCCCTCATGGTTGCATGCTGTTCGGGGAGCCCATAAGCGGATGCTCAAAAAAAATCACCCGTGGTCCTTAAATTCCGGCCTTGTGCATGCACAGCCGGTCCTTAAAGGGATAGTAATACTTAAAATGTAAAAAAAAATATGTTGTAGGGTTTATCCCCCTGAGTAAAACAAGAGTACTCCCACTGCTGAGAGGTCTTTCATTCAAAAGTTATTAATTTTCAAAGTTGAATTTTTTAGGTGCAATATCACAGTGGCCTGAAATTGTACAGTGGCACTGTTGCTACACCATCCTATGGAGATTTATGGTCAACTGACCAGAGTTGTCCATAGGATCGTGTAGCAACAGCGCCACTGTACTATTTCAGGCCACTGTGATATTGCACCTAAAAAATTCAACTTTGAAAATTAATAACTTTTGAATAAAACACCTCTCAGCAGTGGGAGTACTCTTGTTTTACTCAGGGGGATAAACCCTACAACATATTTTTTTTTACATTTTAAGTATTACTATCCCTTTAAGGGGTTAACTGCTGAGTGAAACAAGGGTATTCCCGCTGCTGGGTGATCAACCATTCAAAAATGATTACACCCCAATCATATTGCTTTTTAAATCAAACTGTTAACAACAGTGCCATCTGTTGTCCAAAAGGCAACTTTGTTATAATTATTCTATCCAATAGACCTCTTTTCTCCATAGTAAGTTATGGGAACAACACCACCTGGTGTCCACAATAGAACACTGCATTTTAATGTTATAATAATATATATATATTTTTCTTTATTTTAAAAAGCTTATCGCTGCTCGATTTACATTTTTTTCATGTTTCCGCAGGTTCTGTGCATAGTAATCTTGGTGTGTTATGGTGCCTCGAACGTCAGAGGATACGTTACAGTTCCTGTTGTAGAGCTTGTGTTATGCATTGTATATTTAATCATCTTTGCGGGTCAATTTGACAAGCAGATCACCTTCATTCACTGGGGCTGGAGTGTAAGTACTGAGGGCAATGGGGGTGTGGGGGAGGCAGGGACATTTAAAGGGAGCCTCAGCTGTGATGACCACACCCACTAGACTGGGTTGTAGGTGTGGCCAACACAGTCTCAGTGCTCCTGGCTTATGATAGGTGGTTTGTTTACCAGCTTATATATTTATGTGATGTCCAGTTTATATTGTAATTCAGTTTGCTTATAGACATACCTGGGAACTCTCTAGATCTGCCCTGGGTCTCAGAGGCTGATTCTTCAGCTGTGGGGAGCTTCCTGAGAAACTCTGCCCACTTTTCCACTTTCCCACCCTGTTCCACCCACTTCCCAGCATAATCTTGGTTAAGCCCTGCCCATTCAATTAAGCTCCACCCACTTTATGACATAAAACGCATCAGTAACTTATACCTGGACACAGCCTATGATTATATTGTAATTCCATTTGCTTATAAGCATACCTGAGAACTCTACGGATCTGCCCTGGGCCTCAGGTGCTGATTCTTCAGCTGTGGGGAGCTTCCTGAGAAACTCTGCCCACTTTTCCACCCTGTTCCGCCCACTTCCCAGCATAATCTTGTTAAAGCCTTGCCCATTCAATTAAGCTTCACCCACTTTATGACACAAAACATTTCAGTAACTTATGCCTGGACACAGCCAATGAGCTCTCACCGGGAGCTCCACAAGAGGAAGATCTCAGGTGTGTACATGCCCATATACTGTTTTATGTTTGCAAGTCAAAGAGTAAATGTATTTCCTGTGCTGTTTGATGGTACATTTTGTTTTGTGGGGTGGAGTCAATGAGGGAGTAGGGGCGTGGCCATGGGTGGGACTAGGGGGTTCCCATAGAGTTTGTGACCAACATGTAAATGCAGCCCGGATTATGAATGGAACTTCAGCTCTGCTGTTCATGCTAATTGTGTTGATATGTGGGCGTGGCCAGCACAGTTCCAATGCCCGTATACTAAACACGTTCTACTGTTGTACAGTGACCTGTAGAATTGCCATTTAACCCTTTGAGTGCCAGAGGGGTATCCAACGCATTGCGAAGCACTGTGTATTTTGGGGTGTTCCTGACATGCAGTGTATGTTTTGTGGTGACGGTTTTCTCCTCTCGTTTTCAGGATTTCCTGCGTTGTGTCATCGCTGGCGTTCTCTTCATCATCATCTCTCTAGTCACTTTGATCCGTGGTGGGGATGGAGCTGCTATAGCTGCAGGGGTGAGTGTCTCTCTAGGTCAGCGGTGGGTAACAGGCAGCCTTGGAGCCACCTATGGCCCTCAGAGGGATCTCCAGCAGCTCCAGACTGTTGTTTGATACACTGTGACTAGAATATTATTTCCCCTCCCCTGCATCAAACACACATGCCTGGGAACTCTCCAGATCTGCCCTGGAGTAATTACAGTTAATTATTGGGTCTCCAGGCAAAGTGGCTGATTCTCAGGTATTGGTGAGTGTCCTATGAAACTCCTTCTCCTCCTTCCCACCCCGTTCCTCCCACTTCTCCTCCTTCCCACCCTGTTCCACCCACTTCTCCTCCTTCCCACCCTGTTCCTCCCACTTCTCCTCCTTCCCACCCTGTTCCTCCCACTTCTCCTCCCTACCACCCTGTTCCTCCCACTTCTCCTCCCTACCACCCTGTTCCTCCCACTTCTCCTCCTTCCCACCCTGTTCCACCCACTTTTCCTCCTTCCCACCCTGTTCCACCCACTTCTCCTCCTTCCTACCCTGTTCCTCCCACTTCTCCTCCTTCCTCACCTTGTTCCTCCCACTTCTCCTCCTTCTCACCCTGTTCCTCCCACTTCTTCTCCTTCTCACCCTGTTCCACCCACTTCTCCTCCTTCCCACCCTGTTCCACCCACTTCTCCTCCTTCTCATCCTGTTCCACCCACTTCTCCTCCCTACCACCCTGTTCCACCCATTTCTCCTCCTTCCCACCCTGTTCCTCCCACTTCTCCATCCTACCACCCTGTTCGTCCCACTTCTCCTCCTTCCCACCCTGTTCCACCCACTTCTCCTCCTTCCCACCCTGTTCCTACCACTTCTCCTCCTTCCCACCCTGTTCCTCCCACTTCTCCTCCTTCCCACCCTGTCCCTACCACTTCTCCTCCTTCCCATCCTGTTCCACCCACTTCTCCTCCTTCCTCACCTTGTTCTTCCCACTTCTCCTCCTTCTCACCCTGTTCCTCCCACTTCTTCTCCTTCCCACCCTGTTCCACCCACTTCTCTTCCTTCCCACCCTGCTCCTCCCACTTCTCATCCTGTTCCACCCACTTCTCCTCCCTACCACCCTGTTCCACCCACTTCTCCTCCTTCCCACCCTGTTCCTCCCACTTCTCTTACTTCCCACCCTGTTCCTCCCACTTCCTGCCCACTTCTCCTCCTTCCCACCCTGTTCCACCCACCTCTCCTCCTTCTTATCTTGTTCCTCCCACTTCTCCTCCTTCCCACCCTGCTCCTCCCACTTCTCCACCCTACCACCCTGTTCCTCCCACTTCTCCTCCTTCCCACGCTGTTCCTCCCACTTCTCCTCCGTCCCACCCTGTTCCTCCCACTTCTCCTCCCTACCACCCTGTTCCTCCCACTTCTCCTCCTTCCCACGCTGTTCCTCCCACTTCTCCTCCGTCCCACCCTGTTCCTCCCACTTCTCCTCCCTACCACCCTGTTCCACCCACTTCTCCTCCTTCCTACCCTGTTCCTCCCACTTCTCTTCCTTCCCACCCTGTTCCACTCACTTCCTGCCCACTTCTCCTCCTTCCTTACCCTGTTCCTCCCACTTCTCCTCCTTCCCACCCTGTTCCTCCCACTTATCTTCCTTCCCACCCTGTTCCGCCCACTTCCTGCCCACTTCTCCTCCTTCCTCACCCTGTTCCTCCCACTTCTCCTCCTTCCCACCCTGTTCCTCCTACTTCTCCTCCTTCCCACCCTGTTCCTCCCACTTCTCCTCCTTCCCACCCTGTTCCTTTTCACTTCTCCTCCTTCCCGCCCTGTTCCTCTCACTTCCTGATCTCTTCTCCTACTTCCTACTCTATTCCTTCCACTTCTCCTCCTTCTCACTCTGTTCCACCCACTTCCCATCCGCTTCTCCTCTTCCCACCCTGTTCCTCCAACTTCTCCTCCTTCTCACCCTAGTCATCCCACTTCCTGCCCTTTTCTATTACTTCCCACCCATTTCCTGCCCTTGTCTATTACTTGCCACCCACTTCCTGCCCACATGTCCTTTGCACCCTGTTCTTCCCACTTCCCGCACACGTCTCCTCCATTCCACCCTGTTCCTCCCACTTCCCGCCTGCTTCTACTTCTTCCCACTCCCCACCCACTTCTCCTCCTTCCTACCCTGTTCCTCCCACTTCTACTCCTTCTCACTCTGTTCCGACCACTTCCCACTCACTTCTCCTCTTCCCACCTGTACCGCCAACTTCTCCTCATTCCCACCCTGTTCCTTCCACTTCCTGCCCATTTCTCTTCCTTCCCACCCTGTTCCTCCAACTTCTCCTCCTTCTCACCCTATCCCTCCCACTTCCTGCCCTTTTCTATTACTTCCCACCCACTTCCTGCACACATGTCCTTTGCACCCTGTTCTTCCCACTTCCCGCACACTTCTCCTTCTTCCCACCTTGTTCCTCCCACTTCTCCTCCTTCCCACCCTATTCCTCCCACTTCTCCTTGCCACCTTGTTCCTCCCACTTCCCCACCGAAGTTCCCAGGTATGCGTTCTCACCCTCTTATCTAAGTATTGCATATTATTTTTCTTCTGTCTCAGAGCTTGCCTGTGCCATGGCCACACTATAAGGGTGCCACTTTTTTTTTTTTTTTTGATGAAGACAGAAAATGTGAATGATTAGTTTCAAACATTTTTAATGAAATGTTTATGCACAACATGTTCTTTATTGTCATGCAGATTTTGAGTCCTAAGAATAACTGGGTATACATTTACATTCAATATATCCTTGACAATCTACCTACAAGATGTTAGGGGTGACTTGAAATTTCCAGTCTCTGTGTTAGGGGTGCGTTGAGCAAAAAAAGTTGCCATACTGTTTAAATAAGTCCACTGCTCCTTATGAAATAACTACAGACATTGGCCCTCTGTAATCTTAACATTTGAGAGCATAAAATTTCTCCCATGTGATCACCTTCTCATTGGATGCAATTAATCTCATCTCCTTTAGGTTTTTGGTCTACTAGTTGGAATCCTTTTTGGTTATGATGCTTACATCACGTTACCAAAGCTTAGGAAAGCTCACACCGCAGCAGCAACTGGTAAGTATATAGTATATACGTGAAGCTAAGAAACTTAGACTGAAGAAAGACGTTCCGCACCCTGGATCAGTCTATCAGTGTGTGAAAGCCGTGTAAAAATGTTAAGTTCTGTTCCCTGTATTTTGTACCTTTCTGTTTCCTGTTTTTATGGAAAAGTCGAACCTAAAATAATAACTGTCCTCCCTAAAGGACTGCTCCCCTCTATCTTTTGACCCTACATGAGAAAAAGCAGGATTTCCTGAGAGGGTTTTCTAAAAATTAAAATATGTATTCAGTAAGAATATCTTGAATTTATTTGTGTAATTTTGTATGTAAAAGTCATTGCCAAACCATGATCAAAGGCAAGGGGGGAGATGCACTAAGGTCCCATGCAATAGCCATGCGTGTCTGGTGATATGAGTCATGTGGTGATCACTACACCATGGAGAATATTACACATTTCACCATATGCATGAATTTTCTATGCAAGGGGAGGGAGGAACACTTTAGTCACTAACATATAAGGTTGCCATAATGCTGGCAATGCAAGTGGTGGAGCGGACACAATGAGCGTGAGCACCAGAACACGACCAGCCTTCCCTTAACCCTCTGAGTACAAAAAAAAAAAGGGGGGCTCCAATAGTACCTGATCACTGAGAATAATAATATTAGAATTGTATAGAAGTAAATGTACTCACATTTCGCATATGCAGTGTAAAAAACGTATGTTACACACAGTTAAAAAACATACAGAGAAGATATTACCGTCTCTATTCAGTACCATTCGATCGCCTCCTCCTCCTCCTCTACTTAGAACACGATTAACTGATAATCCAACTGCAGGCAAGCTGAATAATTACTTCAAATTTCTTTTATTAAAACATTAAAAAACACTGCGTAATTCTCTTACGCGTTTCGCAGCAACAATGCTGCTTCATCAAAGAAAGTGATTGCAATGTAACACAGAATCAAACAAAAAATCTCTTCTCCCAGCGCTCTGCATTACTAGCTTGCCAGAGGGGGATCAGCTGCTAGAGTTCTGTGCCGAAGAAGGCACAGACCTCAGCAATCAGAATGTTGCGGACGCCAGGTGGTGGGGTCGCAGGGGGAAACTCCTGTGACCCCTAATGTTATGCCACTGTGGATGGTTATAAAGGTACACATCATTATACAAAATGTATGTAGAAGACTCGATCTTACTGTATTACCTAAACATTACTATCCCTTTAAGGAAATACCCTTCTCCATGCAGGCCAACCAAACCTAGGCAAACAACAGTTATTAAACAGAACGGTTGCATTACCCTAATAATTAGAGAGATTCACACCCCCAAGCTAAGACATAATAATGACAGGTAAATTCGACCCCACCTAAATAAATCTCTCAACTCAAGGCCACTCAGACTTCATGTGCCGCCATCTTACTGGGCTTTATGCAGAAATATCAATATCCATTGATTTAAAGTGGGATTTTAACTCATTTAATTCTAGACCGGTCTCTAGATTCAAGGGATTAACCCCTGAAAGACCAGTGAGGTCTTTCACAGGTTTTCTGGTCCTTCAAGGGTTAAAGCCCCATTTAACTGGAATACTGGAACCTTTTCATTTGTCCTCTAAGATTGTGTTGGTTTGCTAAAGAGCTGGTCCAGCTGTATTAAATCCGCCTCACTGTCTTTTGTCTTTTCTTTCCACAGAGAGCCCTGATGGAATTTAAACCTTGGTACTACTAATGGGAAGTGCCTCGACATGCAAGACAATCTACATGCCAACAACATGCCTTTAACCTTCCTTTACAGTTGCCCCTGAAAATATGTTAAGGCCAGGCAGCATGGGAAGAGTTAACAGCACAAAAATTCAAAACGAAAAAACATGAGTATGTCTGTAGATAGACAAAATGAGTGTAAAACCGCCAAGCTCATGTCATAACCCTTTGAGTGCCAGAGGGGTATGTAATACATTGCAAAGCAATGCGTTGCGTACCCCTCTGGCGCTCAAAGGGTTAAAGGAGCAGTAATTGTGCTGCAAACCAACTGCATGATACGCAACAAATAAAAATCCCCCAAAATTCCCAGCGATGTAAATGGAATTTTTAACCATTAGATACATTTAGCAATCGAGAGGATTAAAGGAGAACGAACACCTAAAAATGAAATTGTTATACAATTTTAAATACCTTATATGTGCATTTAACAATTGTAAAAAAAAAAATATATATATATATATATATATATATAGATTTTGGATTATATCCCTAAAATCTAATCCTAAATTTGCTTTATTTAATGCACGTGTAGACTATCCTAAATAGATACCATTTGGTAAATTTTATTAGTGCTGTTTGTAAGGAGAAGTGAGAACTAATTGGTTTAATGTATTGAGATTAACACTGCTGCTTTTCTATTCAGAAATGCCGATACTTTGTCTTAGACCCAGTAACAGACAATACAACGCTATCACTTCTGAGACACCTATCAAGATTGCTTTTGTAATGGGGGTCAGGGAACACTGGAAAGGCAGCAATGAAGCACATATAAGACTGCATTACAGGCCTCAGTCAATAAATCAAGGGTTTTATAGATGCCAATTTAAAAGGAAATTATTCTCGTTTGTAGATGATAAAGAATTATTTCATTGGAAAAGTCTACAAAGTGTGCCTGGTTTGCAAGCACACTTTGTAGACCGTTCCAATGAAGTAATTCTTTTTTAAATAACGAGATTTCTGCTCTGCTGAAGAGCCTCCTCGAGTTGGCCGACTCGAATCTCCTTCTTTCAGCTTTACAGCTGACATCAGGAGAAAGGGAGGGACGGGGAACTCTCAATGCGAATATCTCTCAAACCAGTAGCGGTTTGAGAGATGGAATTTACTGCAAATAATTAATTTTTTTGTCACCTACAAAACAAGAATCAGTTTTTACGGGACAATACTGTCCCTTGAAGTACAGGATGTTTAAGTTTATGGTAAGGGCAGATCAATTTCAGGCGTTGGTGTTCCTTTAAGAGCCCCATTTCAATAAAGCTGAATTTTAATTGTTTCCCTGATATGGTTGGTTTGCCTCAGAATTGCTTCTGTTTTCCTTTGTATATGAGTCTTGTGGGGGGCATTTATATGAATAGGTGCTGGTATTCAAAGAAGTGCGTGGATGGCAGGTTGTGAGTCTGTGTGTTCATTCATATGCATGTGTGAATGTGTGTGTGTGCATATGTGAATGTGTGTGTGCGCATGTGTGAATGTGTGTGTGTGCATGTGTGAATGTGTGTTTGCATGTGTGAATGTGTGTGTGTGTGTATCTGTGTATGTGCATGTGTGAATGCGTGTGTGTGTGTGTGCATGTGTGAGTGTCTGTGTGCGTGTGTACATGTGTGAATGTGTGTGGGTGTGCATGTGTGAATGTGTGTGTGCACATATGTATATTGGTCAGCTACGGTGTCATAATTAGCTAGAAATTTACTTTTAAAATCCTTGAGCTTTTTTTAATACATTTCTTACAACATAATAAACTTGTGGGATATCACATCTTGTCCTATTGCAAAATAAAGTCAACGGGAAGGTGCGTTTAACCCTTAAAGGGTCAGAGAATTGTGCAACTCATTGCTTAGAGTGGCTTTGCACACTACTTTGATCCATAAATAAAGTTTTTTTTAATGAAAAAAATTGTGGGTTGTTTTTTCTTCTGCCGAGTAAAACAAGGAGGAAAATATAGTTTTTGATACCTTTTATTGGCTAACTAAGCAGATTTAGAATGCAAGCTTTCAAGACCTTAGGTCTCTTCCTCAGGCATGTTATACAGATAAATATGAAAACATCTCTCTTATATACAATTACACATTGCATTGTTTAGCATGGAAATCAGATAAAAGAACTCAGCCCAGATCCAGATGCTTTGATCAGTCAGTGGTAAATTGCACTCTTCCTCTTAGGCTTTAGAGGTATTTACGATGCTCTTGGGTCTGTTGGAAAGGTCAACCTACTAAGTGATAACGTGGCAGAAACTCTCTGTCCCTATTTAAACCACTACAAATTGCATTAAATTTTAACATTAATTTTACCTCCCATACCTTTCTGTCCCTCTGAGTGCGGAACCGTCCCATCAATACAGTTAACTTAATGTCCATGAAACAAGGGTTCTTCCGCTGCTGGGAGAATTCATTCAAAGGTCATTGTAGCTGAAACGTATCTTTATCTGAAAGCAACAGCTCCAATGGGTGTCCAAAAAGCATGTTTTTTGTTTTTTTTCTTATAATGCCCTCTATGGTAGGACTTGAGTCATTGATTATGGCAATCCATAGCAAGTGATAAAAACAGCACCACTTCTTAAGCACAGTAGATAATTGTAGAGGGAAGCGCTCCAGCTTACAGGCAGTAATCCTCCGTCATTGGAGGAGGCTGGATCGAGGGAGGGGAAAGAGAAAGAGTGACAGACTGCGGTACAGAGCAGGTAACAGAAGTCTATCCGGAAGGAAGGCACAGGATCATCTTTAAATATTTAATTATGGCCGAACAACGAATTTAAAAAAAAATTACAATAGTGTACCAGCTAGTTGCTCTATAAAGTTACTTTTTAGCCAAACCTCTATGGGAGTGATAGTTCCGCTTCAAAGGGACAGTAATGTACCATAAAAAACGCTTAGAGTTTTGTAGAGATAAAAAATAAGCGATATGCCACAAATCCTATCTCTCAAACCGCTATGGTCTGAGAGATATCCTCCACTAAAGTTCCTCTTCTCCTGATGTTGGCTGTAAACCTGACAGAAGGAGATCCGTGTCGGCCAACACGAGGAGGCTCTTCAGCAGAGCCGCAATAGCACGATTTAAAAAGAAACACTTCTTTGGAAAGGTCTAAAAAGTGTGCTTGCAAACCAGGCACACTTTGTAGACCGTTCCAAAGAAGTATTTCTTTTTAAATCGCGCTATTGCAGCTCTGCTGAAGAGCCACTTGTTGGTCTCCCGGACCAGGAACTCCTGCTGTCAGCTCACAGCTGACATCAGGAGAAGGGGAGGAAGAAGGGAACTTTAACAGAGGATATCTCTCAAACCATAGTGGTTTGAGAGATATGATTTGTGTCATATCGTTTATTTTTTTTTTTAATATCTACAAAACTCAAGCATTTTTTATGGGACATCACTGTCCCTTTAATCAGTTCAGATCACATATTAAGAAACACTGAACTCTCTCCCCCTGAGAAAAGGGGCCTTTATGCTGAGATTTGTCTCAGAACACTGAGTCTCACCGTCAGTCCCTGGGTACGTACACGCATGTACACACATACATACATACATATAGGGAGGGAGACATAATAACAAATGTATTTTCATTGCTGATTTCAATCTGAAAGCTCACAAGACTAAATTATGATGGTGAAATAGATATGACACACATTTTTTTCTTTTTTAATGACAATGACTAGCTGAAACGGAATCCCAATAACAGCTGGTGTGTCACAGGTTCCCCACTCCTGGATTAAAAGAACCTCAGTGGAGGGGGTGCTTGCTAAACTCTATTCACTGTCTTTATAGAATGTTCTGAATCTTTCCACAGGAGTCATCAGCCAGGATGGGGCGGGTATTGTAATAGAGAAATAATCTAGCTTTGAGGGGAAGTGGGGCCGTGTGTAGCGAATGTCTCCATAAGGGAAGTATGCGGTTTGCCACGTATGGTTAAAGTGAATGTTCAACCTCATAGATGTCAGAAAAACCTCAAAAGTTTGATGATCTGTGTTTGATTACAAACCTATTAAAGGAGTAGCAGCACTGCAGCATACCTCCCAAGTGTCCCTCTTTAGGAGGGACAGTCCCTCTTTGAGACCCAAATCCCCCTGTCCCTCTTTTCTACCCAGTTGTCCCTCTTTTTAGGACATCAGAATGAGTGGTGTATATGTTAATCTATCACACTGCTCCACAGCAATTAAATTCACATAAATGTTTAGTTAATCTACAGTATGTGTGTTTGTAATTGAAGCTGTGTAAATAAAATACTTTGGTCTTGCTCTAAATCATTTATTCAATTACAGAAAGAGGTGTCAATAGGTCACAAAGTAACCTAAAAATTCCCCGCCCACCAGCCATGACCCCAGAAACACCACCTATAACACAAGTGTCCCTCTTTGGCCATTTGAAATGTTGGGAGGTATGCTGCAGAGCATGCGCTAAGGGTATACCAGTGTGAGCGCACACAATGTCATCATTATCCCCTTGAGTGCCAGAGGGGCATCCAACACATTGCAAGGCATTCAAAGGGTTAAGGCCAGCAAACCCCTTACACCTGCCTCACCACAGTCACAGGAAATCGGAGTACAAAGTGCATGTGAGCTGAGAGTGCAGGGAGGCAGGATATGACCTCAAGGACTGGGCTGGAGCAGTGATCTGTAGGGCTGTGTCAGCGAGTCCTCAGAACCAGGGGAGGGCGTGGCAATTGCCCCCTGAGCCAGTCATATGTCTGGGCTGGTGGGCCACTCCCACTAGTTGCTGCAAATGTAGCTACACTAGTGATACCACAGAGCTTACAATTGAAGTGGAGCTACACTAGTAGCGTAACCAGTTTCTCTTGTAAGTTATATGATATACCTAGTACAGCTTTAATTAAAGGGTTAGTAATGCCCAAAGATACCTTTATGCTTTATTGTAGATTTAAAAAAAATAAATTATGTGGAGCAAATCCCATCTCTCAGTCCTTTACGGTTTGAGAGATATTCGCCTCTAAACGTCCCCCCTCCCCCCTTTCTCCTGACATTGGCGCTCTGCTGACAGCAGGAGATCCCGGTCCTGGTACCAGCTGGAGGCTCTGCAGCAGAGCCGAAATAGCGACCTTTAAAAATAATTACTTCATTGAAACGGTCTACAAAGTGCGCCTGGTTTGCAAACACACTTTGTAAACCGTTCCAATGAAGTAGTTCTTCTTAAAGATCGCTATCTTAGCTCTGCTGAAGATCCACCTCGAGTTGGCCCACTCAAATCTCCCGCTGTCAGCTTTAGACCGTTCCAGTGAAGTAGTTCTTCCTAAATCTCGCTATTTTGGCTCTGCTGAAGAGCCGCAGAATGGTCCACGGGACCGGATTCTGTTTTTCTCAGCTAGGTGGCAGACTTCTGGGAAACCGGAACTTTACATGCTTAGATCTCTCAAACTATAAAAGTCTTAGAGATGGGACATTGCTCTTTCTATTCATGTTAATAATGTCTACAATATTATTTTTTGTGAAATTATAGCAGTGCTATACCTTTAATGCGGCCCTCACACGTATGGTTTTCTTACCTTGTGGCCCATGTATGAAAAACCTGTACACCCTTGGTATAGACCTTACATTGCAGGAACCTAGAACTATTACATAGGGATATGCACAGACATTTTGGGGGACAGGGGCTCAAATGCAAAAAAAGGGCACTTCTCATAATTATTTATTCAAAATATATATTTAAAAAAAGGGCACTTTGGACAAAAAGGGCAGGTGCTCAAGCCCCCCTTGGTGTCTATGTGTGCACAGTCCTGCTATTACATGTATTCTGCCTGGGCTCACAGCCTGGTTGGTGCCAAATGACTACCAAATAAAGATGATGGCTTCAACTTGGAACAAATAATGGTCTGTAAAATGGTATGAATCTGGTGCAATGACATTAATATTGGTCTGGATACACCCAACATTCAGAATGTAGGTGTGGCCATCACAGTTAAGGTACCACCCCTCACATTTTATGCTCATACAGCAATAATTACTCATACAATGGCTACAAATTTACAAACTGTAGCAATACTAGAAGTCTCTGGGCAGTAGGCAGACTTTCCTGTAGGGGGAGACAAAGTCCACCATGAAAAAAGGCACATGTATGGTTGAACTCTTGATTTCCTTTTCATGGGATAAATATCCAGTATTTGTCAATACAGAAAAAACTTGATACATTTTCAAGGATTTTCCAAAGCTGTGAAATGTTATTTTTAAACAAATAAAAGTGTTTGGCAACCACGGTTTCTCTTGTTGATATTTGGAATTTGATTGTCCTGTCTGAGTCTTCAATTGGTAATCTTGCAGTCTGGAGGTCGCAGATAGGACCCAGTACATGACGATCTGCAGGCAAGAGGGGACACAAACCCTATTCTACTGGACCGGAGCATGGGAAAAGGTAACACAGGATTTTACCCAAAATATTCCTAATACTATGGGATAATTAGCACAGGAAGTAGAATAAGCACTATGGACTGGATTCAGAAAGAAAAAAAGGTGCAATTCTAGATCAGCAACTGCAATTCGGGGAGAAAAAAATGCCTAATTATTGAAATTTGACGTTTAACCCTTTGAGTTCCAGAGGGGTACGCAACGCATTGCTTTGCAATGCGTTGCGTACCCCTCTGGCACTCAAAGGGCTAAAGGGATAGTATGGTGAAATATTAACTAAACTGTATCTTGTAGCCATTACAAAATAAAACTAAATGTCCCAGTCCTATCTCTCATACCTTTATGGTTTGAGAGATAATCATATTTAAAGTTCCCCCCTCCCTCCCCTTTCCCTGACCTCAGCACTCTAGCTGACTGCAGGGGAATCCTGTCCCCGGACCATCAGAGGCTCTTCCGCAGAGCCGTGATCACGTAAGCCTTCACTGGAATGGTCTACCAAGTGTGCTTGGTTTAAATACAATTATCTCTCAAACCATAAAGGTTTGAGAGATAGTACTGGGGGTATTTCATTTTATTTTGTAATGGCTACAAGATACAGTTCAGTTAATATTTCACCATACTATCCCTTTAACCTGTTGAATGTCAAGAGAAGTCTCCAATGCATTGCAAAGCAATGCAGAAGGCTGGATTTACATCCGAGGAGCCCAGAGTCAAAGCATGCTAGGTGCACTTAGCTCCGCCCATAGCCACATCCTCGCTATTCATATGACCCCGCCCCTAGTCTCATCCACTGTATCCTGGCATGGAAAATTCCCTTGGCCTATAACCAGCAAGGACAAAAAAAGTCTGTAACCCCTTAGCTGCTAGAGTGATCTCCCTCTAGCATCGAAGGGGTTAAATAATAGCCTATAAAGGGGTCTAAAACTGATGCAGGGACATTAAGATTGCAATTCAGAATGTGGGTGTGTCCACAACAGCTGAGGCACCGCCCCTCAAAATTTGGAACCCTAGGCCTGTTGGGAAATCCAGATCTGGCAATGCATTGAAGACTTCTCTAACATTCAAGGAGTTTAACCCCTTAAGGACTATGTGACGTGGTATGACCATCACGGTCCTTATACTCTTAAGGACCAGTGACGGTCATAGCACGTCACGTACTTTTTACTTATAGCGCTCTACCGGGAGCGCTGTAAGTAAAAACGGGGCCTAAAATTGATCGCTCCAAAACCGGAGCAATCTCTCTTAGGCCTCAAATCGGCGCGCCGGTATGCGTAACAGGTCACGTGTAACGGCGCGCCGGCAGGGATCAAAGTGGTCCTTAAGGGACGATAACTTCCCTGGACCTCTGGTCCTTAAGGGGTTAAAGCCCCATTTAAATCAGAGGGAAGCTGGGGACGGTTTATTTGACCCCCTACTGTCCAGAATGGCACCTGTTTAGTTTGCGGTCTTGGTTGATTTTTATGTATTCAAACAATGGGATTTATAAGTCACAGCATGTTAAAGGTTAATTGATCACTGTTTGGAGAGCCTCTGGGTTAGAGCGAGCAGAAACGTAACATCTAGAAAATAGAAGAAAAACAAACAGGAGGGCGCCCAACCGTGCCTGTTATCCCAACATCGCCAGTGTATATGTAGGAAAATAGTTATACTCACAAGATTAGTTGTTACTTGGAGGCTTCTGCACACAAATAACCAAGAGTGCTTGCAGAGATATATATATACCTGTCTCTGCTCAGGTATCCTCGTTAGTGGAAGGAATCCAGGAACTGTGCTGTAGTCTATGTTCAAAAGAATTTAATGCCAAAGTAATTGTTTTAACAAAATAAAAAATGCTACAAAGAGCACTAAAATAGTAGACAGATATATAAATATAAAAACCAAACTTATTGGCTCTACATACCGTTTCATAGCTCCCTAGTTTCAGTCCTCCAGCACCACCAACAGGCCAGGATGTAAGATTTCCCTGATTACACACAGGTGAGTCAGTCTCAATGAATGATCCACTGATTATCTCACCTGTGTGTAATTAGGGAAATCTTACATCCTGGCCTGTTGGTGGTGCTGGAGGACTGGACTTGGACAGCCCTGGAACTGGGGGGTGGGGTCATGTCAGGAGTGGGGGTGTAGCAATGGGTGGAGCCTCAGGAGCCTAGACTGCCTTGATTATGGATGCCTGGAACAGGTCTGTCCAAGTTCAGTCCTCAGGAGCCACCAACAGGCCAGGATGTGAGGATTTCCCTGATTACACACAGGTGAGATAATCAGTGGATAATTCATTGTGACTGACTCACCTGTGTGCTATCAGAGAAATCCTCACATCCTGGCCTGTTGGTGGCGCCTGAGGACTGATCTTGGACAGACCTGTTCCAGGCATCCATAATCAAGGCAGTCTAGGATCCTGAGGCTCCACCCATTGCTACACCCCCACTCCTGACATGACCCCACCCCCCAGTTCCAGGGCTGTCCAAGTCCAGTCCTCAAGCTCCACCAACAGGCCAGGATGTGAGGATTTCCCTAATTACACACAGGTGAGATAATCAGTGGATCATTCATTGTGACTGACTCACCTGTGTGTTATCAGAGAAATCCTCACGTCCTGGCCTGTTGGTGGCGCTGGAGGACTGAACTTCAACAGCCCTGTTCCAGGCATCCATAATCAAGGCAGTCTAGGCTCCTGAAGCTCCACCCATGGACACCCCCACTCCTTATTTGACCCTGCCCCCCAGTCCCATCCATTGTTTCCCGGCACAGAAAATACCCATGGTCTATAGCAGGGCTGTCCAAGTTCAGTCCACAAGTGCCGCTAAAAAATTGGCTTCTGTCCAACGTTAAGTCTATGGAGGGGATGCCATGGCCGGTATTTTTTTTTTTAAGAAAAGGTGGCAACCCTAGTGTGTGTGTTTGTGTGTGCAAGTGTTTGTATGTGTGAATGTGTGTGCAAGTGTGTGTATGTGCAAGTGTGTGTATGTGGGAGAGTGCATGTGTGTGTGTGTGCAAGTGTGTGTGTATGTGGGATAGTGCGTGTGTGTATGTGGGAGGGTATGTGTGTATGTTTGTGTGTGTGTGAATATGTATATATGTGTGTGTGTGTGTGTGTATGTGGGAGTGTGCATGTGTATATGTGTGTGTGTGTGTGTGTGTATGTGGGAGAATGCATGTGTATGTGGGAGAGTGCATGTGTATGTGTGTATATGTGTGTGCGTGTGTATGTGGGAGAGAGCGTGTGTATGTGTGAATGTGTGTGTGCATGTGTGCGTGCGTGCGTGTGTTTGTGCATGTCTGCATGTCTGTAAGGAGAACCTGACCTCCTTCCTGGGACAGGCAGACTGTAGCACTGTGAATTGAATTCATCCATTGCCTGGGACAGGCAGACTGTAGCACTGTGAATTCCTCCCATAGCCTGGGACAGGCAGACTGTAGCACTGTTAACTGAATTCCTCCATTGCCTGGGACAGGAAGGCTGTAGCACTGTGAATTTCTCCCATAGCCTGAGACAGGCAGACTGTAGCACTGTGAACTGAATTCCTCCATTGCCTGGGACAGCCAGACTGTAGCACTGTGAATTTAATTCCTCCCATAGCCTGGGATAGCATTGCTTCCTGCACCAAGCTGTCTCCAAGGGCTGTGCATTTTTCATGATGGGAGTGTCTGACTTTCTATTTCCAGGTGGGCTGTGTCTCCTCTCTAGGGAGGTTTTGTTGTGTGACCTGGGGGGGTGGGGTCTGGTTTCAGGTGAACGGAACTGAAGACAAGAAGGGAAAGCTGCAGTCAGCAGGAGACATCCGTGGGTCAGGATGTTCCGCAGTTCCTGGAGACGGCGGTCTCAGGTAAGGTAGACAGGATGGGGACAATGTCTTGCTGCCCCTCCACATATTCTCTCTCTTCCTCTCTCCCTGTCTGCTTGCCTGCCATGCTTAGTCTGTGGCTGTTTTACAAGCTCAGGCATGTGGGGATATATTTGTCACCCACTCTCTTTTCAACAGACATACATCATCAAAATGATTAACTCCTTTCCAGCCATAAAGATATAAGGCCAGATGTACTAATACAATTTAACTTGTAAATAGGTGTTCTGTCTGCTTAGTGCCTTTGTATATTTTATATATATATATATATATATATATATATATATATATATACCCCTTTAAGTCACACATACCAAGGGGAGGGCAGTGAGGAAGTCTGCGGGTGTTTCAAGTGCTCCGTTTATCTGCGCCTTGATTAGTGCTATGTGGTGTAACTTTCCTTCATTTTCCTGCTCCTGTTCCAGAGGAGGTGGTCTGGGCTTTAATTAATCAGTGCGCATTGTCACTTTAATGCACACGTGTGCGCTGGTATGCCTTCAAGTGATAACGCACACTCGTAATTTGTACCCTGAAGTACAAGTGTTTAATTTGTATCCTGAAGTACAAGTGTATAATTTGTACCCTGAAGTACAAGTGTATAATTTGTACCCTGGAATACAAGTGTATAATTTGTATCCTGAAGTACAAGTGTATGATTTGTGCCCTGAAATACAAGTGTATGATTTGTGCCCTGAAATACAAGTGTATGATTTGTGCCCTGAAGTACAAGTGTATGATTTGTGCCCTGAAGTACAAGTGTATGATTTGTGCCCTGAAATACAAGTGTATGATTTGTGCCCTGCAGTACAAGTGTATGATTTGTACCCTGAAGTACAAGTGTATGATTTGTACCCTGGAGTACAAGTGTATGATTTGTGCCCTGAAGTACAAGTGTATGATTTGTATCCTGAAGTACAAGTGTATGATTTGTGCAAGTGTATCATTTGTACCCTGAAGTACAAGTGTATGATTTGTGCCCTGGAGTACAAGTGTATGATTTGTGCCCTGGAGTACAAGTGTATGATTTGTATCCTGAAGTACAAGTGTATGATTTGTGCCCTGAAGTACAAGTGTATAATTTGTATCCTGAAGTACAAGTGTATGATTTGTGCCCTGAAGTACAAGTGTATGATTTGTACCCTGAAGTACAAGTGTATGATTTGTACCCTGAAGTACAAGTGTATGATTTGTGCCCTGAAGTACAAGTGTATAATTTGTATCCTGAAGTACAAGTGTATGATTTGTACCCTGAAGTACAAGTGTATGATTTGTACCCTGAAGTACAAGTGTATGATTTGTACCCTGAAGTACAAGTGTATGATTTGTACCCTGAAGTACAACTGTATGATTTGTGCCCTGGAGTACAAGTGTATGATTTGTGCCCTGGAGTACAAGTGTATGATTTGTATCCTGGAGTACAAGTGTATAATTTGTGCCCTGGAGTACAAGTGTATGATTTGTGCCCTGGAGTACAAGTGTATGATTTGTGCCCTGAAGTACAAGTGTATGAATTGTGCTCTGAAGTACAAGTGTATAATTTGTACCCTGAAGTACAAGTGTATGATTTTTACTCCAAAGCTGGGGCATAGCTACAGGGGGTGCAGTTGTGCCAAGGTCCAGTCTCCAAGGGGGCCCCATCTGCCCCAGGGTCTAATAGAGTCTAGCTATGCATCTGTGAAAATATTTGTTAGGGAACCCAAAAAATGTTTTCACCAGGGGCCCTCCAATGACTAGTTACGCCACTACCCAAGTACAAGTACATCATTTTTACCCAGACGTCCAAGTGCATGATTCTGACCCAGAAGTCCATGTGAATGATCGTACCCATAAGTAAAAGTGTGTGATTCTTCCCCAGAAGACCAAGTGCATGCTTCTTACCCAGAAGTCTAAGTGAAGTGCATGATTCTTACCTAGAAATCTAAGTGCATGATTCTTCCCAAGAAGTCCAAGTGAAGTGCATCATTCTTAGCCAGACATCCACGAGCATGATCCTTACCAGATGTCCAAGTGCATGATTTTTACCCAGATGTCCAAGTGCATGATTCTGACCTAGAAGTAAAAGTGCCTGATTCTTCCCCAGAAGACCAAGTGCATGATTTTTACCCAGAAGTCTAAGTGCATGAGTCTTCACGAGAAGTCCAAGTGAAGTCCATGATTCTTACTAAGACGTCCACGAGCATGATCCTTACCCAGATGTCCAAGTGCATGATTCTTCCACAGTAGTACAAATGCCTGATTCTTATCCAAAAGTACAAGTGCTTGATGTTTATCCACATGTGCAAGATATTTACCCAGAATTAGAAGTAATGATTTTTACCCTGCAGTCACCAGTACATGAGTTTTACCCGGAAGGAAATGTGCTGTGTCAGCCTCAGAAAGATGGTCAGCGCCGGCGGGAGCCTCAGCCGCGGGTCTCACTTGCAGTGCCAGCATACCTGCTCCATCCCAGCTGTCTTGCATGCACCAGTCCAATCAGCCAATGAAATGTATTTGCTATATGGTCCTCATTGGCTGGCTCAGCCAATGAAGACCATATAGCAAATACATATCATTGGCTGGCTGGACTGGTGCGTGTTGCTCCATTTCGGTATTCTTTGTTGTCCCAGTGGGGGGGTGACCCGGGACGCGGGACACAGACCCCCAATAAGGGACAGTCCCGGGCATTCTGGGATGTGTGGTCACCCTTCCTTGATGAAGGAGGGCAGGATTTTACTTTTGCTTACTGAAGATTGTCCCTCGCCACTCTCCATCTGAACCAGGCTGAGAGGCAGAGTAACACGAGAGAAAGGGGCGGGAGGAGAATCCTTTCAGCTTGAAAAGCACTTGAACTACAACAGTGTAAGCAATTAAATGTACCTCTACATGTTAAAAAAATATAAAGAAGTCTTGGAGCTAAACTTTAATAGAATTATTACTATCTCTTTAACATGTATTAACCTTTGACTGCCAGAGGGGTATGCAAAGTATTGCACACTGGCACTCAAAAGGTTAAAGGAACACCAACACCAAGTACTTATAAAAACTTCCCACTTACCTTATTATGGCCATTAAATCCTAATGACCTCTATGATTTTTTTTCCTTGTGCCTTCAAGAGATAACCTATTCAATCGGCCTTGAATCTCCTGTTCATGGAGGAAGACATGACAGTTGCTGGCAGGACCAGAGAACCTCAGGCTTTGCTCATTGCACCTGGTAATCTTAACTATGTTTATCATGCACTGCACCTGCTTCAGTTAAAAAAAAAAAAAAAAAAAAAAAACTGATGGCAACTGTCATGTCCGCCTCCATCTGCAATGATATCCAAAACTGATTGAAGATGTTATCTCTTGAATGAAGGAGCAAAGGCAGTGGCGTAACTATAGGGGTCGCACCTGCGACCGGACCCGTGCACTCCAGGGGCCCGGCCGCCCCCTGCGACCCTTCTGCCTGGAGCTCGCAATCTCCCGCCGGTGCTCTAGTAATGCAGAGCGCTGGGAGATGACATCATCTCCCAGCACTTTGCATTACTAAGAGGACCACACGGAAGCTCCAGGTAGGAGATTGGATCATTGTGGAGGGGGTCAATGTGATCAGGGGGTCCAATGTGGTGGGAGGGGGGCCCATGGCACTTCTTGTACCAGGGCCCAGAGGTTTCTAGTTACACCTCTGAGCAAAGGCAAAACTTATATGGGCCATTAGGAATTTCTTGTTATAGCAAGGTAAGAAGGGAGTTATTATTAGGAGGTTTTGGGGTTCCTTAAAGGCCCTAGATCTTGGCTGCACCCCATTGCTTTCGCTTGTCGCACCAATAGTAGTTAAGCCCCTATTCTGGAAAACACAAAAAATTTAAATAATGGAAGACTGCAGTCCAAAAATGTACTCACACCTTCAACAACAACACCTGAACATAAAACAAAATAACAAACAGGTCTGAACATCTGTCGAATTGCATCCCCCAGCTTTCTCAGCAGAACAATAGCAGCTGTGTTCAGTCAATAACTGGAGGATCTTGTGATAAATATTGCTCAACCTTAGCATCACAGTGACATCATGGATAAAGCAGCGCTCAGTAATTAAAGTACATGCATTGGGGGATTTAAACACATATATCGTTTTGTCTTTTTAATGGCAGACAAATCTCATGTCCAGCCTATGTACTCACAAACACACACACATTCAAACACTTACTGACATGCACATGCACACTCATATACACTCAGACACACAAAGATTCAAACACACCATGCACAGACACTCGGACACACTCACACTCATACACAAATATACAGTTCATACACACAATAACATGCAAACTCAGACACACACACACACACACACACACACATGCTTGTACATACTCAGACACAATCTGATTAGGATACAGTGCGTGCACACACACACAGACATTCAGACCAGAAAACGTACACACATTCTCACATGCACACACAGATACACACTCACATGCACACATACACACTCAAACGCTCACATCCAGCACATACTCACATGCACAAATGTACAAACTCAGATATGCACACACAGACACACACACATATAGATACACATGGGCACACTCACACACACACATACAAACTCATATGTGCGCACACACATAAATATAGACACACCTGGACATGATCACACCCACTTACACATACACACGCAGAGAAACACACACACAATCACATTTGTGCTCACACAGACACTTGGACACAAATCTGCATGCACATACACACACAATTGTAAAATGTCCATATCTTGATAGAAATGAAGATATATGACGTTGAAATGTGCTATTTTTCCAGCAGGCTGGGTTAACGCGGAACTACCACCTGAAATACAATTTAGCTTAAATAACTCCCCATCTGGTGACTAGCTGCTTCGTAGCGCTAGTCGCCAGAATTATTACATTGTTAAATAGATTTACCCTTTCTTCCCGGATTGACAGCAGGACGGAGCACAGACGTCTTGCCATAGTGACTGCGCTGTCAGTCCCATCCGGTTCTAGGAGGCGTTGCTAGGAGCCGTTCGGCTCCAGAAGGGACTGACAGTGCAGGCGCGTGGACATCACTATGGCAAGATGTCTGGCCTCCGTCCTGCTGTCAGCCCGGGAAGAAAGGGTAAATCTACTTAACAATGTAATAATTCTGGCGACTAGCGCTACTAAGCAGCTAGTTGCCAGATGGGAAGTTATTTAAGCTAAAGTGTATTTCAGGTGGTAGTTCCGCTATAAGCTATTTCCCTTCGCACACCTCACTTTCTGTGTGCAGTGCAGTCTCCTGACCAGAAGTGAGAACTACTAAGGAAAATGGCTTCCCCCATGCTTTTGTATAACAGCACATGAAAGGTCATATAGTGTGGATTCTATGAAGGTATGAAACACTACACATGTAAATCTGTGAATGTTACAATATTCTCTTTCATATAACAGTATTTCGCAGCTTCTTATTAATGGTCTTTTAAGTCTTTCCCGGGAACATTTGTCCTGAACACCTTGAGCAGTTTTAGTCTTTTCACTTGTCCCTCTTATTTACATTTTCCCACGCTTTACCCTATTTCTTGAAATTCCTGTCTCTCCTTAGCCTCCAGGGTTCTAAATACTGTCTGATGTCCCACCTACTCCAAAAAGCCTATTTGATGCCTCTTAGTAGCTACAAACCTCAAAGGGAATTGTTTGATTAAAAATATAAAAAAATGGAATAATGAAAATCCCTTGGGAATCAGAGGATGTTGGGAGTTGTAGTCCAACAATCTTGTCCACGAGTCCCTTTGATTTAGTGGGAATTTTAAGCCCTTGATTGTGAGTTGTTTTTTTTTTTTTCCCTATTGTACTGTTGGTCTGGTCTTTTGTGATAAGACTATTTCCATTAAAGACAATTTTTAATAAGGGTAAAAAACGGTCCTTCTTATGTTTCATGCATTTTGTCCATTCCCTTCTCATGTAAACTATCACACGATGGGCCGTTGTACTTTTATTTGTTTAGTGGGAGTGGTGCGTGCGCTGTAGTGTAACAGAGTCTGAAGCAGAGAGGCTTGACTCCATTCCCATGTCAGCACCGTGTGACCTTAGTCAAGTCATTTTATCCTTCAGTGCCTTAGGCACCCAAATTAGCATGCACATTCTACAGTACAGTGACCTTTGTTAAAGGGATAGTAATGGTTCATTTTAAGTTGATTTAATATTGTAGACATTAAAAAAAGGTTAACATCAATGCAAGTCTTATCTCTCAAACCATTATGGTCTGAGAGATATAACTTGCTAAAGTTCCCTTTTCCTGGCTGTTTTACTCAAGTCTGCCATCTAGCTGACAGCTGCAGATTCCAGTCATTTGACCAGACAGAGGCTCTTCAGCAGAGCTGAAATCACGCTATTTAGAAATAAATACTTCATTGGAACAGTCTACAAAGTGTGCTTGCAAACCAGGAACACTTTGTAGACCATTCTAAATGAAGTATTTGTCTTTAGATATTGTTATATCGGTGCTGCTGAAGAGCCACATCTGGTCAAGTGACCAGAATCTGCTTATGACAGCTATACAGCTCCCCAAGCAGAAAGTGGAGGGACCAGAGAATTTTATTTTCCTATATCTCTCAAACCATAACAGTTTGAGAGATACGAATAAGTGCAAGTACTCTCTTTTAATTGTATCTACCATATCGTTAATACTCTTTTTCTGACATTACTATCCCTTTAAATAAAATATGTGTACAGGACAACAGAAAAATAAACATATTATGATCATCACTATTATATAGAGAGTATTACGTGCATTAGAGGACCCAGGACAAGCATTTTTTTCAGCAACCTAAAACAAAAATATTTCATACCTCCCAACATTTCAAATGTCCAGAGAGGGACACTTGTGTTTTAGGGGATGTTTCATGGGGCATGTCTAGTGGGCAGGACATTACTGAGAATTTTTAGGTAATTTCATGACCTGTTGATACCTCCTTTTGTAACTGAATACATAACTTAGAGCCAAATTAAAGTATTTTATTTACACAGACTAATGTATACATTCATATTCTGAAGTTTAAACAAACATTTATGTGATTTTGGTTGGTGTGGAGCAATGTGATACACTTATATGCACACCACACAGTCTGATCTCGTAGAAACACAGGGACACCAGGGTGATACACTTCTATACACACCACACAGTCTGATCTCCTAAACACAGGGACACCGGGGTGATACACTTATATACACACCACACAGTCTGATCTCCTAAACACAGGGACACCAGGGTGATACATTTATATACACACCACACAGTCTGATCTCCTAAACACAGGGACACCAGGGTGATACACTTCTATACACACCACACAGTCTGATCTCCTAAACACAGGGACACCAGGGTGATACACTTCTATACACATCACACAGTCTGATCTCCTAAACACAGGGACACCAGGGTGATACACTTCTATACACACCACACAGTCTGATCTCCTAAACACAGGGACACCGGGGTGATACACTTCTATACACACCACACAGTCTGATCTCCTAAACACAGGGACACCGGGGTGATACACTTATATACACACCACACAGTCTGATCTCCTAAACACAGGGACACCAGGGTGATACACTTCTATACACACAACACAGTCTGATCTCCTAAACACAGGGACACCAGGGTGATACACTTATATACACACCACACAGTCTGATCTCCTAAACACAGGGACACCAGGGTGATACATTTATATACACACCACACAGTCTGATCTCCTACACACAAGGACACCAGGGTGATACACTTCTATACACACCACACAGTCTGATCTCCTAAACACAGGGACACCGGGGTGATACACTTATATACACACCACACAGTCTGATCTCCTAAACACAGGGACACCAGGATGATACATTTATATACACACCGCACAGTCTGATCTCCTAAACACAGGGACCCCTGGGTGGGAAAGAGGGACAGAGCGATTTGGGTCTCCAAGAGGGACTGTCCCTCCTAAAAAGGGACACTTGGGAGATATGATATCCTCCCAGTTAGGGTTGCCACCTTGATGGTATTTTACCGGCAAAGCCGGTGATAAGCATACTGGAGCTGGTGCTGGTATAACTACTATACCGGCAACTGAAAAGCCGGTACTTGTGTACGTCCGGATAGGGGAGTAAGGTGACTGAGCGGGGAGAGGCAGAGAATACATAAATTATGCGGTCAGCAGTCCCCTGATCATGAGCGCAGTCTACCTGGCTCCTCCCATCACCCAGCTACACGTGACTACTGCTGGCGTATAGAAGGCAGTGATTGGACTGCAGCACTGTGGGCGTGACAGAGTAGAATACAATAGAGGGCAAGCTGCAAAATGCCAAATGTGACGATTTGTGACGCCAGGATAGGTCTACAAGAAAATGGCCACCAAACTGCTTTATAGATATTAGTATAAAAATATACAGATAACAATTCTTTGTTGTGATTTTCAATTCTGTAGGGTCATGCAACATTGAGTGGTGCTGCCCTTTTTGTGGCTTCTCCCTTTTGTGGCTCCGCCCTAACCCACAACTATGGCTGGTATTTTTTTGAGGAAAAGGTGGTAACCCTACTCCCAGTGCATAAGTAGAATTTATTGAACCCTAGTATACTCAATATTTTACTGGGTAAGTAGTATTTTTTTTTAACAAACAGTGAGTACAGTACACCAAAAACAAGTCATACCACTACATTGCTGATGTTTTTTTTGGTTTAAAAATTCTCTTTGTGGGGGTGGGGGCTCCTAGTAAATTACCCTGGGGGGGCCTCAGAAGGTCTTGCTGCATCCCCTATAGTCATACCTGGGAACTCTCCGGTTTTGCCCCGGAGACTTCGAATTTCACAGGTAATTACCAGGTCTCCGGGGCAGTCTCTCAATCTCCGGGCGGCCAAAACTCTGCCCACTTGTTCTCCATCCCGCACAGGTTCCTCCCACTCCCCGCCCTCTTACCCGCATTCCACATATATTTTACCCCTTTAAAAAAAAAAAAAAAAAATTGTCCCGCCCCTCTCACGACTAAGCCCCGCCCCTTTTATGACGCGAATCGCGTCATTTCACTCCCCGGTCGGAGCTGGCAGGGCTGTCCTCCGGGTAGCCCTGCCTGTTAAGTTCCCAGGTATGCCTATAGTAACATGACGTTTTGTGATAACCCTAAATTCCTTCAAATTTAAATAGATATCTTTAACTCTTTGAATGCTAGAGTGCAATGCATTGGAGACCTCTCTAGCATTTGCGGGGTTAAAAGCCCAATATAATTTAACAGGAATTTTTCTTTGACCCCTACGGTGGGGTTGGCTTATTCCAGAATGATTTTATAATTATGGGCCTACATAAGTGTGTAGATGCTTATACTGCAGGTCATTTATATTCCTCCACAACCGTTGTTGGACTGTCCGGCAAAGCTGGACTAAGCAGTCCCAGGTTAAAGGGATAGTAATGTTTCACAATAAAGCAGCTCCAATTAATCTTCAAAGTATCTGGGTCATGGAGAGTGTTATTTCAGTACTGTCAGAGTTGTAGTTCAAGAGTAATTGAATGATAAAGTATCCTCCTCCCGCCCTTTTACTGATATAACACTGCTTACCTCAGAGCAGCAAGACTGTCCTTAAGGATCACAGAGAGGGACAATCTTCAATTAAGATAAGGGAAAAAGCTGAAAAAACTGTCAAGGGGGCAGGGCTTTCATTGTTCTCACAGCAAGAATATTGACCCTTGATGTGAGCTGTCTGGTCTATGGACTGGATTCCACATCTGAGGGTAAGTGGCTTACACTAGGTAAAAGGGGCAGGAGGGGGAAACTTTATCATTCAATTACTCTTCAACTACAACTCTGACAGTATTGAAATAACACTCTCTATGGCCCAAATACTATGAATATTAACTGGAGCTGCTGTTTTTGTGAAACATTACTATCCCTTTAATATTTGTCTTCCTCTTATAGGGGTCAGAGGTCAACGTAACAGGGCAGGGTCAGCCATGCCACTCGTGTACGGAGCGATGCCCGGGTTTCCTTGCACACAGATGGAGGTAAGGAAAATATACCTGACTGTAAGAAGCAAGTTGTATCCAATCCTGCCCCCAACACCAACCCAAATATAACTCAAACACTGCTGTGGGTAATGACAGGTTATCCACCAACACCCTGTGCTAGAAAAAAAAAAAAAAACAGCTTCAGGTTACGTCAAATGTTGTGTTTCTACCCTAGGAAAATCTGCCAGCATTGCCAGTGCCCATGGGAAGAACATGGCAGTGCCGCTCAAGATCTGGAACGTTCCTTGTGCCGTCTGGTGTCAGGGGCACAGCGGGATTCTCTGTGTGATAGCAGTTCTGACAGTTCCTTGGAAAAGTATGCTTGGGTACCTCCCGGACTTACCCCGGAGCAGGTATCCCCCTCATCACCCACCTGTAATGCCCACCTCAGTACTGTCCTGAGTCATGCACCAAACCGACTGCTTTGCGTGTCCTGCCAGTTCTGGAATGATGAATATTGATCCTGCCCGCAATTGAATAACTAGTCATTTTTGGGCCCCCTAAAACAAAACTATTCTCCCCAGGAACATAACTAGATCCTGTTGGGTTCTGGGTCCAATGATTCCCCATAGAAGTCCAACCCTATCACAAGCTCCCGCTGTAGTTACTCCCCTTCCTGCTTGCGCTTACATTGCTAGGGTTACCATATGTTTGGGTCTTCTAGGACATGCCATCTATTGGTGACTAAAGAGCCTGTCCTCCTTCAATACTACCCCTTTGAGTGCCAGTGGGGTACCCCATGCATTACTTTTCAATGCAATGAGCACCCCCCTGGCAGTCAAAGGGTTACATTTTGTTGTAAAGGCTCAGTGACGCAAGACTGACATAAAGCCAATGTAGTGCCTTTATTTAAGAAGGGAACTAAAACAGAACCTGGGAATTATAGACCTGTAAGTTTGACCTCTGTAGTGGGAAAACAGCCAGAGAGATAATAAAGGATTATATTCAGAAATTACACTGCACAAAATAAGATAAAGAGCCTCATTTATATGGATGGAAATATTCTGAATTCTCCCCTGCCACAATGCCACTGATTTGCTCCAGAAGTTCACCTCCTTAGCTCAATAAATAAGGCTCCACAGTCCTATTTATAAAAGCAAAACTGGAGTATTCTGGAACAACCCAACTGCATCATAGGGCATAAATAAGATATCCTGTTAAATTAAATTGGGCTTTCAACCCCTTGAATCCCTCATCCTGACTAAAAAGAGGCACTTGGAAGCTATGTAGCCCTACTATCTCCTAAAGAGAGACACTTGGGAGGTACGGACACCTAATATCTCCTAAAGAGGGACACTTGGGAGGTACGGACCCCTAATATCTCCTAAAGAGGGACACTTGGGAGGTACGGACCCCTAATATCTCCTAAAGAGGGACACTTGGGAGGAACGGACCCCTAATATCTCCTAAAGGGGGACACTTGGGAGGAACGGACCCCTAATATCTCCTAAAGGGGGACACTTGGGAGGTACGGACCCCTAATATCTCCTAAAGAGGGACACTTGGGCAGTATGGACTCCTAATATCTCCTAAAGAGGGACACTTGGGAGGTATGGACTGCTAATATCTCCTAAAGAGGGATACTTGGGAGATACGGACCCCTAATATCTCCTAAAGAGGGATACAGACTCCTAATATCTCCTAAAGAGGGGCACTTGGGCAGTATGGACTCCTAATATCTCCTAAAGAGGGACACTTGGGAGGTACAGACCCCTAATATCTCCAAAGAGGGACACTTGGGAGGTACAGACCCCTAATATCTCCAAAGAGGGACACTTGGGAATTACAGACCCCTAATATCGCCTAAAGAGGGACACTTGGGAGGTACAGACCCCTAATATCTCCTAAAGAGGGACACTTGGGAGGTACAGACCCCTAATATCGCCTAAAGAGGGACACTTGGGAGGTATGGATCCCTAATATCTCCTAAAGAGGGACACTTGGGAGTTATAGAATCCTAATATCTCCTAAAGAGGGGGACCTGGGAGGTATGGATCCCTAATATCTCCTAAAGAGGGACACATGGGAGGTATGGACCCCTAATATATCCTAAAGATGGACACTTGGGACTTATGGGCAAGTCACTGACTAATAGTAATGCTAATACGCTTCTTTCTGCTATAGGCCCCCAATATCTGCTAGAGGTTCTGTAAAATCCATATAGGAATAAACACACAGATGCTTCCATTGTCTTAAATTAACACCTTATGTTCAGACAATTGCTTTGCAATGCACAAGCTTGATTGTGTTTATCCCTGTGTGTACTCTACTCTACAGGTGCATCAGTTCTTCAGCTACCTCCCAGAGGACAAGATTCCCTATATAAACAGCCCAGGCGAGAGATACAGGCTGAGGCAACTTCTGCACCAACTGCCCCCACATGATAGCGAGGTAAGAGGTTTGGAGATAGAGAGTATCTAGACTGGATTTTACTTCATAAAGGAAGACTGTTGCTCTCGAAAGTTTGTCTTGGAAATCTAATGTTAGTCCAGAGATGTTTTATTTAAAAGTCATTGCAGCTCAGACTGGCATATTTTGGTGTAATACTTCCATGGCCTGAAATTGTACAGTGGCACTGTTCCTATAGCATCCTATGGATATATATATGGTTAACTGGCCATAGCTGTCCATAGACTGGAGTAGCAACAGCTCCACCATAACATTTCAGGCCATGAAAGTGTATTGCACCCAAAAAATATTAAAGTCTGAGCTGTATTAACTTTTGAATAAAACGCCTTTTAGCAGTGGGAGTACCCTTGTTTTACTCAGCAGGATAAACCCTGCCATATATATTATTTCCATACTAAGCATTACTATCATTTACTAGCATTTTAGGTGACAGGAAACCTTCTTTATACTTCACATATTCTGCGAACACACAATATGTAAATTCAAATTGCCTATGCTTTTTATTATTTTTTCCATATTCTCCTATTTTTTTACACTTTTATTCTGCTGACAAGGAGATCCCTGAATCTGAGCTTTCTGAGTGGGACTATGCAAGCAGACAGAATGCAACAATGTAACAATGATACTATGTAAAAAAAAAACAGTGAAACAATGTAGAAAAGCTGCCTCTGCAGACTACAGATCAATCAGAGCTGCAGGGAGACGGCAACATTGTATAAGTAGCTCTGATTTCACAGTCACTGATTGTTAGGGACCAGTAACCAGACAGACACAAATATGTAAAATGCAAAACACCGTTATTAAAATAACAAAAGCAAACAGAGCAAGATTGTGATCCAGGAGCGTAAACCAAAAGACAAGCCTGGGTCAGAAACCAAGACAGGTACTCAGCCAAGCCAGGGTCAGGAATACGGAGATCAGCGATGTCAGGAACAAGCCAGGAGTCAGGAGGGATGTCAGAGGAAGCCAGGTCATGCACAGGAAATCAGGAACTCAGGAGAAAGCACTTGCAGCCAGTAGACACAAGGGCAAGGAGGAAGTGAGCCTAGCTGTTTTAAATACCCTGGAAGGGATTGGCTGATAACAGTCAGGTGAGAAACCACGGAGACTGAGAGGTCAAGGCAGATCGTTAAGCATCAGCTGACTCAGCCTGACCCAGGGAAGGAGAGGCAGCAGTAATCAACAGGCCAGTGTTAGACCAGATTAGTCAAACCACGACATGGAGGGAGAGCTGCACTGAAACAGAGCTAGAGCATAAAAGTGTAAAAAATATAAAATGAAGATTAAAATGTTAAAAAATAAAAAATATTCTAAAAAGTATAGGTGATTTGACATTACATGTTATGTATTTGACAGATACATTAAATCAAAAAGGAGACTGACTGTCACTTTAAGGCAATGCGTTGGATACCTCTCTGCCACTCAAAGGGTTAAGATGTTCTCTCATTAGTACGTGTGTGTGTGTGTGTGTGTGTGTGTGTGTGTGCGCGCGCGCGCGCGTGCATGCATGGGATGGATATTATAAGGAGATGTAAGTTCTGCTTTAAAGGGATAGTAATACTTAATATGCTGGAGGGTTTACCCCCGAGTAAAACAAGGGTACTCCCACTGCTGAAAGGTGTGTTGTTCGAAAGTTATTAGAGCACAAACTTGATTTTTTTAGCTGCAGTATTACAGTGGCCTGAAATTGTACAATGTCACTGTTGCTGCACGGTCCTATGGAGATTTATGGTCAACTGACCACAAATCTCCATAGGATGGTGTGGGAACAGCACCACTGTACAATTTCAGGCTACTGTGGTACTGCACCTAAAAAAATACAGTTAGAGCTGTGATAACTTTTGAATAAAACATGTTACAGCAGTGCAAGTACCCTTGTTTTACATATTAAGTGTTTTCTATCCCTTTAAGCAATTAGTCCCAGTCCTCCTTCTGATGTCCCTACTGTTTTATCTTTACCCCCATGTCAATCTCTTCATGCTTCTGTAGCAGATCTATTGCTACTGTTTGTTCTGTGCTAGGCCCAGTACTGGTGTTAGTTGTAAGCCGGTCCTGTCCTAGGCCCGGTACTGCTGCTCTTTGCAGGGAGAGGAAGAGGAGGAGCTGCTGACACTCTTCAGTCAAAAGCGGAGACTTGAGAACTTGGGTCGTGGGTCCGTACGTCCGGTCTCCAGGACAACGAGCGGCACCGTGTGCCAGAGGGTGAGAGAATTTTATCTGAATCCATAGCCTTGGTATATGTGTCTATACAGAGGAATTTACATGTAGGGCCCTTTTATCACAGGCAACACCAATGCAGTGACGTTGTGTGAGTGATGATCATACTTGGAAACTCTCTGGAATTTCCCCGGAGACTCCATTTTTTTTACAGTTAATCACTGGGTCGCTGGGGGGCAGAGGCTGATTTTCCTATGGTGGGCAGTTTCTTATGAAAGTCTGCCTACTTCTCCTCCTTCCCACCCTGTTCCGCTCACTTCCTGCCCAATTCTTCTCCTTCCCACCCTTTTCTGCCCACTTCCTGCCCACTTCTCCTCCTTCCTAAACTGTTCCTCCCACTTCCTGCCCAGTTCTTCTCCTTCCCACCCTGTTCCACCCACTTCCTGCCCAATTCTCCTCCTTCCCACTAGAGTTGCCACCCAGCCGGTATTTTACCGGCAGGCCGGTAAAAAATTGGCTTCTGTCCAACGTTAAGTCTATGGAGGGAATGCCATGGCCGGTATTTTTTTTTTTTTTTTTTTAAAAGGTGGCAACCCTACTTCCCACCCACTTCTCATTCCCACCCTGTTCTGCCCACTTCCTGCCCAATTCTCCTCCTTCCCACCCTGTTCCTCCCACTTTACCTTCTTTGGTCCACTTCATGACACAGGCCGCTAAGCCCCACCCCACTTAAGCTCTGCTCCTTTGGTGGTGGACACTAGTGACTCTCTGTTATGTGACCGCCGGGGGTTGGAAGTGTCTAGGGTTATCACACAGCCGGTAATTTACTGTGCATTTACTTCCTGATAGTTCTGACAGGAAGTGACTCAGCAGTTAATTTCACATTCTAGATAGAGCTGTATGTCACTGACTTTCCTTTCTATTAGAATTTAACAGAATAACTAATTGAAATTTGACCACTAGAGAGCACTGCTAGTGTAAAAAAAAGGGTTTAAAGGGATAGTAATACTTCATTTTAACTTTATTTTATTTTGTAGGCATTAAAAAAACATGAAGAATGATATAAGTCTTATCTCTGAAACCTTTATGGTTTAAGAGATATTCACAAACAAAGTATCCCCCCCCTGTTCAACCAGATAAGAAGGGAGATGCCCAGGTAGACTGCAGAGAGGGACAATCTTCAATTAAGATAATGGAAAAAGCTGAAAAACTTTTCAAGGGGGGAAGGGCTTTCATTGTTTTCATACAAAGAAAATTGTCCCCTTCTGTTATCTGTACTGTCATACAACCAGACTCACATCTGAGAAGAGATGGCTTACACTAGGAAAAAGGGGCGGGGAGGGGAACTTTGCTTGTGAATATCTCATAAACCATAAAGGTTTGAGAGATAAGACTTATATCATTCTTCATGTTTTTTTAATGCCTACAAAATAAAATAAAGTTAAAACGAAGTGTTACTATCCCTTTAAACTATAATAACTCTGAAAATATGATTCTCTCAGCAGTAGAAGCACCCTTACTTTACTCAACAGGAAAAGCCATACAATATATTTTGTTTATAAAAAAAAGTTTACTAATCCTTTAAATCAATGATATATATATATATATATTTTTTTTTTTAATTTGATCACTATAAAGCAGTTTCTTTGACCTGGAATTACACCAGTGTCTCTCAGTGCATCCGCTTCATTGACTGCAAAAAAGTGGTACTGACCTCTGTCATGTAGACTAAGTCCTTCTCCTCCCTACTGTGCAGTGTGGGCATCAGATCAGTGGGGGTGAAGTGGCAGTTTTTGCATCTCGAGCCGCGCTGGGCTCCTGCTGGCATCCTCAGTGTTTCACCTGTGCACGCTGCTCGGAGCTGCTGTGCGATCTCATCTACTTCTACCAAGGAGGGCAAGTGTACTGTGGGCGCCATCATGCCGAGCTTCAACGCCCACGGTGCCTGGCATGCGATGAGGTGAGTATATCTCCATGGATACATGTATGGACCTTATTTATCCAGTTAAAGTGGAGCAAACTTCCCCAAATAATCTGATTTAAATGGGTCTTTAAATCCTTTAAATCGGAACTATAAAGTCACCCCCCACTAATCCTATATAATAATTTGCTAGGATGTTTGTCAGAAGCTGTTGTGCTAAGTAGTGACTGTCCAAACGCATGGAATGCTGGGAGTATGGAATGCTGGGAGTTCTGTGCTGGGAGCATTCTGTGCTTTCGGGCAGTCTCTACAGTGCATGACTGCGTCGGCGGCAGGACGCAGAGCAGGACCGGCCTCTTAACCCTTTGAGTGCCAGAGGGGTATGGCTTGCAAAGCAATGCGTTGCGTACCCCTCTGGCACTCAAAGGGTTAATATCAACAGGACCTTGGCCTGTGTACACGGGCTTTTACACTAGTTATGCATATAGCGACTAGCTTCTTAATAGTTCTATTATCTGCCACAAGAACTAGCATCTGAAGTAATCCTTTTTCTTGTGAGACCGGTAGCCAGGCTTATGTGCAGACATCTTGGCTTAGAGACGTCTGGTTGCCTGCGCCGTCTGTCCCGGCCTCCTCTAGAAGGCAGTGCATGGAGCTGAAAGGCACCAGAAGAGAATGATGGTGCAGGCGTGCAGACGGCTCTAAATCAAGAAGCCTGGCCGTCAGTCTCACAAGACAAAGGATTACTTCGGATGCTGGTACTTGTGGCAGATAATAGAAGTATTAAGAAGATAGTCGGCATATGTATAATTAGTGGGAGGCAACTTTATATTAGGTGGTAGTTCCGCTTTAAATGCTAGATACTAGGTCTCCAATGCATTATCTCTAATGCCTTAAAGGTAGGCAGGCAATGTAATAAAGCTGTGGGGAATGCAAGCCGGGTACTGGGTTGTATAGCTAGGGGCATTAATAGCAGAAAAGGGGAAATGGTCATGTCACTCTACAGATCTCTAGTTAGACCTCACCTAGAGTATTGTGTACAGTACTGGAGACCCCATCTCCAGAAGGATATAGATACTATAGAGTATTGATACTCTAGAGAAAATTCAGAGAAGGGCTACTAAAATGGTGACTGGTTTACAGGAAAATACATATCAGGATAGACTAAAGGATCCGATCATGTATAGCTTGGAGGAGAGAAGACAGAGAGGGGATATGATAGACACATTCAAATACATGAAGGGATTCAACAAAGTGCAGGATGGAAGTATATTTCAAAGGAGTAAAAATGTTAGGACAAGAGGCCATAATCTAAAACTAGAGGGACACAGGTTTAGATGTAATGTAAGAAAGTTTTACTTCACGGAGAGGGTAGTAGATAAGTGGAATAGCCTACCAGCAGAAGTGGTAGAAGTTAATACAGTGACAGAATTTAAGCATGCATGGGACAGCCATAAGGCTTAAGAAAAGACCAAGGACCAAAAAAGGTTTGAGGTTTCTACAGTAGGAAAACGGGCGACTAGATGGGCCGAAATGGTTCTTATCTACCGTCAAATTCTATGTTTCTATTTAAATCAATGGTAATTTAAATCCCTGTGGTGCAATGGATTTAGTTCAGAATCCATTTCAGCTTGATAAATAAGGCCCTGAAAATATCCTTCCCTCTGCAGCACGGAGAACTCTCACAATAACACAATAATTTGTATTATAGTAAGATATATTATTGCCTTGCAATACATTGGCTACCCCTCTGACACTCAAAGGATTAAAGGAATAGTAATGTTTTTATATGAAAAAAATAATATTGTAGGACTTTTCCTTTGCACAAAATCAGGATTACACTCACTTCTGGGAGATGCTGTATTAAAAATGATTTACAGCTCAATGTAAAGTCTCTCTGTTTCAGTGTTCGGAGAGCTCTACAGTTGATCCACAGAAATTCTTTATAGGGAACTAATGAAACAGCACCAACTAGTTTAGGATGATGTTTTAGCAATGTGTCTTTTGGATAATTAATTTTTAATACGCTAGCTGTGAGTACATGGTTAATAAAGTTGTATTCACCTATTTCTCTTTAAAGGGATAGTAATGGTTCATAATAAAAGCAGCTCTAATTAATCATCATAGTATTTGGACTTTGGAGAGTGTTATTTCAATTCTGTCAGAGTTGTAGTTCAAGAGTAATTCAATGACAAAGTATCCCCCTCCCGCCCCTTTTACTGATGTAACACTGCTCAGCCAGAGCAGAAGGGAGGTGCCCAGGTAGACTGCAGAGAGGGACAATCTTCAATTAAGATAAGGGAAAAATTTGTCAAGGTGGGCAGGGCTTTCATTGTTCTCATAGGAAGAAGATTGTACCCTTCTGTTATCTGTCTGGTCTATGGACTGGATTCCACATCTGAGAAGAGATGGCTTACACTAGGTAAAAGGGGCGGGAGGGGAATCTTTGCTTGTGAATATCTCACAAACCATAAAGGTCTGAGAGATAAGACTTATATCGTTCTTCATGTTTTTTTAATGCCTACAAAATAAAATAAAGATAAAACGAAGTATTACTATCCGTTTGAGTTAGTGTTTATTTAAGTGAAAAAAACAGACAAAATAATCGGTCTTGAGCTGTTGTATATTTTGAATTCTCTCCCAGCAGCTTGGGTGCCCTTGTTAACCACTCCGCAATGAATTGGATACCCTCTGGCGCACAAAGGGTTAAACTCAGCAGTAAAACACAATGTTTCCTTATGAAAAATACTCATTGTGGGTGTATTCCTGTTAACAAAAACAAGGTGACTCATCGGTGTCTTTCTTTCAGGTGATCTTCTCCGTGGAGTGCACCCAGGCAGAGGGTTACCACTGGCACACTAGACACTTCTGCTGCTTTGAGTGTGAGTGCGCCCTCGGCGGCCAGCGTTACGTGATGAAGGATAGACGTCCGTACTGCTGTCCCTGCTACGAGAGGCTGTTCTCACAGTACTGTGACAGCTGTGGGGAGTGCATCGGTGAGACACGGCTGGGGGAAACCACTGCATGTACTAAGTGTTTGCTTGTGCCCCCTGGTGGTTGTGGCTGACCCAGTGAGACAGGCACTAACCATTTATTGTTATAACATTTGGGTCTAATAAAGGATAATATAATAATGATAATAATTTGATAGGTTATCTATTGAGACAAAACAGAATGGAAATATTCCTAGGGACCAAAAGGATTTTCCGGCTGTAGCAAAGGACATGGAGGGTGATTATTAGGTGGTGTTAGTTCTCTTTTAATGATATATCCTCCTGTGTTTCCCTCAGGTATAGATGAAGGGCAGCTGGCCTATGGGGGGCAGCACTGGCATGCATCTGAAAGCTGTTTCTGCTGTGGGAGGTGCAGGACACCTCTCCTTGGCAGACCTTTTCTACCTCGACACGGGCAAATCTTCTGCTCCCGGAGCTGTAGCATGGCACGGACAGCAAGCGAACGTTCTGTCAGCCCCGCTATGACGGAGACACCACCCCATAAGGAGACAAGAGATGTGGGCACCTCGACAAACCATGTACGAGAGGCGGAGAATATTAGGGAGCGAAGGATGGGCAGCGGCAGGAGGTCTATGTCCATGATAGAACAGTCAAGAACATCTCCACCATGTAACTCTCACAATCCGCCCATGCGCTCCATCCATGCCAGTTTAAGGGGGGCACCCCCTGAATTTATCCGTGAATCCACCGAAAGACGGTCTCTACCTGACCTCAGTTGTCAAACTCGGACACCGTCCAGGGTCACGTTCAACATCCCTCTTAGTTCTGAGCCCGAGAAGCCTATAGGCTTCTCCTATCCTTCTTTCACGTCTTCATCCTCATCTTCGGAGGATGAAGAAGAGGGTTATTTTCTAGGAGAACCCATTCCCTTGCCACCTTTCCTGAGACCCCCTGGATACACTGTTCCCCCCACCACCACTCCAACCCCAAAGAAGAAAGACAAGAACTGCATCTTGTCTTGACCCCAACCCATGGACTGTTCAACTAGAGGACAGGATATGCCACCAAAGTACAATGACAAATGGGCTGTATTCTAAGTATATTAACCCTTTACGGACCAAGGGCAACAAAGCAATACATTTCACACCCCTCTAATCCTTAAAGGATTAATGTTTTATTATAAAAAAATATATAAATTCATTATAGGACTGAGTCAAACAAGGATATCCCACTCCTGAGAGATCATTCACTCAAAAGATCTAACAGCTTAGACATATTGATTTCTTTCCTTTAATAAAAAAAAAATGTTGCGCATTCATTAACCTCTGTGAAGAATTTATGTCACTGTCTGTAAAGCTCTTCAAACAGAAATCGAGAGGCATTCCCTTGAGCTGCTATAATTTTTGAATAAAGAATCTTACAGCGGGGGGGAGGGGTTCCTTGTGTTTCTCAGGAGGAAAACACTACAATAGTAACCCTTAGAGGGCCAAAGGGGTACATAACACATTGCTTTGCAATGCATTGCGTTCCCCCTCTGTCACTCAACGGGTTAATACATTTTCTCATAAGAAAGCATTACTATTCCTTTCAAAAAGCTAAAAAGGAACAATTGTGAAGCACCAAAGCAACGGCACCACAGGGAACAAATTAACATTCTCATTATTTAAATGTTGCTTTTAAAGGGTCAGTAATGCCTGTTTATAACTTTAATATTGTAGAGGTTATAAATATAAAGTATTTGGAGAAAGTGCCATTTCTCAAACCCTTACTGTTTGAGAGATATCCTCCTCTAAAGTTCATCCCTCCTTCCCCTTCTCCTGACGTCAGTGCTGTGCTGACAGCAGGAAATCCCTGTCCTGGGACAAGCCGGTTGCTCTGCAGCAGAGCCGAAATCACATTATTTAAAAATAATTACTTCATTGGAACAGTCTACAAAGTGTGCCTGGTTTGCAAGCACACTTTGAAGACCGTTCCAATGAGGCAGCTCTTTTTAAATAACACGATTTCAGCTCTGCTGAAGAGCTGCCTCAAGGCGCAAGACTTGAATCTCCTGCTGTCAGCTGTAAAGGGAAACTTTAGCTGTGAATATCTCTCAAACTGTAAGGGTTTGAGAGATGGCATTTTCTCCAAATACTTTATATAAACGGGCATTACTGACCGTTTAAAGGATCAGTACACTTTTTTTATGAACCCCCCCCAAAAAAACATACCATACAATCTCTGGTATAATACGCACTGTGTATAGTATGCAGGTGTAAATGATCTCTTTGAGTGCCAGAGGGGAATGCAATGTTTTGCTTTGCAATGTGTGGCATAACCCTCTGGCACGCGAAGGGTTAAATCCAAGCATTTTGGTAAAATTTAACATTCAAAGGGATTAAGTATGTGTATATAATATGCATTTTGATCCTTATTCATCAAACTAAAGAGGCGTGATTATGGAGCATACCAAAAGCACCATGGGTGTGTGTGTGTGTGTGGGGGGGGGTGGACAAAAATTCCCAAATTCTTACTGATTTAAATGAGAATTTTTACTTCTTGAATGTTTGAGAGGTCTCCAATTCTTTGCAAAGCAATGCACTTGAGACTTCTAGCATTCAAAGAACGAAAATCCCAGTTTAAACGAATGGTCATTTTCATCCCACCCCCCTCTGTGTTGATATTGGTTTGTCCTAGAATTACTCCACTTTTTTGAACATAAGGCCCTTTGCCTCTGGTTAAAACGATAGTAATAGATAATTTTTACAAATGTGCATCTTGCGGCTGTTAAAAAAAGAAATTAAATGACCCCAGTCCCATCGTTTGAGAGATAATCACAGTTGAAGTTCCCCCAACCACCCCCCTTCCCTGGCGTCAGCTCTCTAGCTGACTGCTGGGGAATCCGTTCCCGGGACCAGCGGAGGCCTGGTTTGCAATCACACTTTGTAGACCGTTCCAATGAAGTAGTTCTTTTTCAATAACACAATCTTGACTCTGTTGAAGAGCCTCCACCAGAGGCGTAACTAGAACCCTCCGAGCTATGGTGCAAGAAGTGCCATGGGCCCCCCCACCACATTGGCCCCCGGGCCCTCCACAATGCCCCCCCCCAATCTCCACAATGCCTCCATCTCCTACCTCCCAATTCCTGGTGGTCCAGTGGCGTGGCAGGAGAGACGGGTTGGTGAGTTGAGCTCCCGCACGGTACTCTTCTCTAATGCAGAGCGCTGGGAGATGATGTCATCTCCCAGCGCTCTGAATTACTAGAGTGCCGGAGGGACAGTGAGGGCACCAGGCCAGTTACTCCACTGGCCTCCGCTTGTCCCAGGACCGGATTCCCTTGCAGTCAGCTAGAGCGCTGACGTCAGGGAAAGGGGAGGGAGGGGGGAACTTTAACTACGATTATCTGTCAAACCATAAAGATTTGAGAGATGGGACTGGGGTCATTTAATTTATTTTTTTAACAGCTACAAGATGCATATTTGTAAAAATGATCTATTACTATCCCTTTAACTGTGTAAGGAGCAGAGAGGTGTGTAATGCATTCTTTTGCAATGTGTTATACACCGCTCTGATCCTTAAAGGGTTAAAAAAGGCAGTAAACGTTTTTATGAGGAAAAAAAAAAAAAAAAAAAAAAAAATATATATATATATATATATATATATATATATATATATATAGGTTTTTCTCACAGAGTAAAACAAGTATGCGCCCCCTGCTGGGAGATTTTTGGCTCGAAAGTTAGTGCAGGTCAGATATGATTTTTATTAACCCTTTGAGTGCCGGTGGGGTGCCCACAACATTGCAATGCGTTGTGCACCCCTCTGGCATGCAAACGTTTAAACTGTAATTATTTATAGTGGTCACCAAGTGGCACTGTTTTTATTACTTGCTATGGACTGCCGTAGTCCTGCCATAGAGGGCATTATAAGAAGAAAAAAATAAATAAATAAAAGATGTTTTTGGACACCGGTTGGAGCTGTTGCTTTCAAATAAAAATAAGTTTGAGCTACGATAACATTTGAAGAAAGTTATCCCAGCAATGTAAGGACTCTCGTTTTTTCATTTAAAAAAAAAAAGTTTTCTTAACCCTTTTAAGAATTAGAGCGGTGTGCAAAGCCACCTGCCCGTTTACATTGTTTTGCACTATGACAAGATGTGATAGCCCGCAAATTTATTATGCTGTAAGAAATGTTATTAAAAAAGTTCAAGAATTTCCACAGTAAATGTCTAGTTAATGATGACATCATAGCTGACCGATATATGTGCGCGCGCACACACACACACAAATGAACACACAAACACACAACCTGACATCCACACACTTCATTGAATACCAGCACCCATTCATATAAATAAAAATTTAAAAAAAAAACACCGTACTTACCTGTTATCCGGAACCATTTTCAAAACATCCATTTTCAAAACATTTTTAAACAAAATCTTTATTATAATATTATATATCCTATATAATAATTCGCTAATTCGTGTGTAACGCACGACATGCGCAGTAGACACTGCTGCGCGTGCTGCAGTCATGCGCAGTGGAGACTGCCCACGCCACGGCTGATACAGAGCTGGGCGCTCCGAAGGAGCGTCCAGCTCTGTATCAGCCACGGTGCGGGCAGTCTCCACTGCTCGTGACTGCCCCGCGACCGGGTGACAGTGGCACTGTGGCCTGTGTAACGGGCTGTTCAACTAGTATATTATAATATATAATAATTTATAAAACAGGACAGATTCTGACAGGAAATAACCACAACAGGAATTAGTTTTGAAACTGGTTCCGGATAACAGGAAAGTACAGAAAAAACTTTATCAAAGGTAAGAAATCAAAATCTCCATTGATTTAAAGGGGATGTATCACCCCTATACAAATTAGCATGAATCGTTAGCTTATACACCGAATATAAGTAAATGTGTATTATTATTATTTTTTTTTAAAGCTCCTGTTCGTCTAAATTGAAGTTATAATATCTGCCCTGCAGCTACTGCCATATAGAATGTGGTTACCTGCTCTGTACCCGCAGTCTGTCACTCTGCCTCTACTCCCCTCCCTCTATCCAGTCTCCTCCAGTGACGGAGGCTTTCTGCCTGTAAGATGGAGCGGTCTCATTCGAGACTGATATCTAGCCAATGAGCTCGGTCCAGCTTACAGGCAGAAAGCCTCTGTCATTGGATGAGACTGGATAGAGGGAGGGGATCAGAGGTAGAGTGACAGACTGCAGGTACAGAGCAGGTAACCACAGTCTATATGGCAGTAGCTGTAGGGCAGATATTATAACTTCAATTTAGACGAACAGGAGCTTTAAAAAATAATAATAATAATAATAATACATATTTACTTATATTTGCTGTATAAGCTAACGATTCATGCTAATTTGTAAAGGGATGATACTTCCCCTTTAAATGGGACGTAAAGGAACACTAACACCTTAATTCGATCTGTCTGAGGCCTATAATGTAGTCTTATTTGCGCTTCATTGGGAGCTTCCATTGTTGCCTTTCCAGGGTTCCGTGATTCCCATTACCATAACAATTTGATAGGTGTCTTAAAAGTGATAGTGCTGCATGATCTGTTACTGGGCCTGATACAAGGTATCAGCATAATAAGTATCTGTTGGACTAGAGCCTAGACAGATCAGACAGCACTAAGCAAACAAGAGTAATGTTTCAAGGGCAAATCAAGACTAGCAGTTTTAAGTTGCCCAGAAACCGCCCTTCATTCTTTTGCTCCTACCAGATAAGGTAGAGGCAAAGATTTAACCCTTTGAGTGCCAGAGGGGTGCGCAACGCATTGCTTTGCAATGTGTTGCATACCCCTCTGGCATTCAAAGGGGTAATCAGTGAATAATGAGGATTGTGATACCGTTGGGAGGCAGCTTAAAGTGACAGTCAACCTCCTCTTGACTTTACATGTTCAGCATGTTCATAACATGTAAAGTCAAATTGCTTTTATTTTTATAATGTTTTTTTTCAATTTGGGGTGGTGGGGTTGTTCCTTTTTTCCAGCTTTATGTCTCTGACATTCAGTTCCTTGATTTTCTGTTACCGGGGATCTTTCTGTCAGGGACTGTGAATGAAGGGACAGTGGTACAATGGAACATAATTTCTGCAGCACTGCAACATCTCAGTCTCTATGGAAACTGGCATTCTGTGAGCTCCCTGTCAGGAATATAGCAGTGTAAAAATAGGTGAGGATCAAAATAAAATTCTAAAACGTCAGTTTCACATTATATAGTAGGCACCTGCCGACAATCTAAATCTAAAGTCAAAACAGCTACTGTCACTTTAAAAATATAGTAATAATTAGTATGTAAAAATATATATATTGTATATTGCAGGGCTTTTCATCCTGAGTAAAATCCTGCTGAGGGGTGTTTTTAGACAAAAGTTATTGCAGCTCAAATCTTTAGGTGCAATATCTCGATGGCCTGAAATGTTACAGTTCTGGCACACAAAGGGTTAAGCTCAGTAGAGTTAATCGCTCTGGCCTGTGTGGCACAACCTGCACAATTAATTATTCACCTGTACTGAAACCTACTTTCCTCCTCACTACTCCTTCCATGGCTGTTAGAACCAATCAGTGTAATCAATTCATGAGGAGGAATAATCGTGCATTTCCTGTCAAGATGGATGCCCCCACTGAGGTGAGAACTTGGGAGGGTGATAGTTTCCCTTTAATTGTCACATGTTAATGAATGAACATACACCATCTGTTCCAGCCTGTCTTTATTTCCAGTCAGGATTACAACACACGACTTTAGTGTCACAAACACAATACACATCACGAGGGAGGGGGTACCAGGCATGGGTGATTTGGAGGTATTAGGGATGTGCGAGAGAAAGCTGGCAGTAATGGTGTTGGGTGGGAGCAGGAAGGAAAAGTGTTCAGTACCCAGTGGTGCAAGGGGAAAGGGGCCTCCTTTCGAATACGCCCTCTTTTATAATGTGTTCCGTAGCTCTCCTAGCCTGCACGAGAGCTGATGTGGCGTCACCTGGCCGGTACCATTCTAGAAGTGCCCAGACTACAGGCAGCCCATGGGGCTGTATTCATTAAGCTAAAGAAGTGCGACTGCAGAGCAAACCAACTTCAGAATAGGGGACAAATAAAAATCCCAAGAATTGTCATTGATTTAAATACAGCTTTAAACCTCTTAAATGCTACAGCTTTCTCTATAATTCAGGCAGTAAAAAAAGCCCTTTTTAAATCAATGGCAATTTCCCCTCTGGTTTTCAAAGGGTTAACCCTTTGAGTACCAGAGGGGTACGCGAACTGGGTTAAGATGAAGTGGCTGCAGAATAGTTTATGCAATACGGCCCCATGACCATTTAACTACAAATAAATTGTGCACCAATCCCGCGGCTGTAAGAGCTGACCCACAATGCACTGCAAAGTGCAGACGTAATTAATCACTAACGTAAATAGAGAACTAACCGGGATCGCTTAAAAAACTGTGCGCTACGGGGGTTAATGACCCCTGAAAACCCTTTTCCTGCCAAACAGACGGATATTTTGTTCTGTAAACCACTTTCATACATACATCACAATACTGAATTCACTAACGAAGGGGGTGACATATTAATGCTCTGCAGATCATTCTCTGGCAGGGAAGTTAAACAGGGCTGGAGGCTGGGCAAGGGGGCGATTTACACAGCGATGCTCTACAGACTGGCAGGGAGAAAAGGGTTACACAGCGATGCTCTGCAGGAAGACAGTCTCTGATAGAATGAGATGGAGATTTTCCTGTGTTTTGGTACAGATAGAATATCATTAAATATATATATATATTATATTATATATTATATAAACAGCACAGACACGACATTCTCCCATTAATATTCACTCGGGCAGCTGGGCGGCGGCACTGCACATCAGAACATTACAACCTGGAGCGGGTGATTCACTGATCATCCATGGAGAAGCCTTTGGGAGACAGAGAGGGGTGGGGGGGGGAGAGGGGGAGAATGGGTCAAAGATGTGAAAAAGGAAACAGAAAAGAGAGATCACGGGGCAAAAATGTATGAATTCACCAACACAGCCACGCTAGTGTTAGTCTCTAAATACACTGGTTTCACATCAGGGAATGGACTAGAGTATACTGGCGAACACATTCCGCCAGCCCCAGGGTTGGATTTCCAAACAGGCAGAGTAGACAACCGAATAGTGCTCCAAATTTTAAGGGGTGGCTCATCTGTTGGCCACACCCACAGTCTGAATTGTGGGAGTGGCCTGAGCTATCTCGGTGTCTCTGCAGAATGTTTATATACCCATTTACAGGTTATTATTTAACTCTCTGGATTCTAAAGAGATCTCCAATGCATTGCAGAGCATTGTATTGTCATTATTGTAAGACTCGTCAGCCATGTTTTTTTCTGCAGTAAATATATCAGAGGGAGGATCTCGCTAATTTCTGTCCCGACATGGCCGGGAACAGGTAAAAACTGATTTAAAGGTGGCTTTTAACCTCTCGAATGCTAGGCAAAGCAATGAGTTCTGTACCCCTCTGGCACTCAAAGGGTTAAAATCTCCACTGAAAGGGCAATCAACCCGCTTTGATAACAAACACAGGTTTGCATGAGCAGTCTTCGCAGACTCGCTGCCTTTAAAACTATAGTAATACTTAAGATGTAAAAAAATATTTGTTGTAGGATTTATGTCCCCGAATAAAACAAGGGTACTCCCACTGCTGAGAGGTGTTATATTAAAAAATTACAATAGCTCAAACTTTAATTTTTTAGATGCAATATCACAGTGGCCTGAAAATTTACAGTGGCCCTGTTGCTACATGGAGATTTATGGTCTACAGACCAGAGCAGTCCATAAGATGGTGTAGCAACAGCCCCACTGTACATTTTCAGGCCACTGTGATATTGCACATAAAAAAATTCAAGTTTGAGCTGTATTACTATCCATTTAATAGTACAGCGGGTCTATGGAGACCTGCATTACACAAAACAGGAAATTGTCCTGTGCAATACAGCACAGATACACTAGGGGGCGTCCACCCTGTTGGGATTCAGAATGCAGCCTCAGCTTAATCAGCAGTTATGCTCCCAGGGAAGTAGATCTCCCCATAGGGCAAACGTATGATATTTTCCTATTAAATCAATGGGATTTTTTCTTATTTTTGACCAGTATTGCAGTTGATACTATGTGTGTGTGTGGGTGTAGAGTTAAACCTGGCCATTTAGACACTCACCAGCTCACATCTGGTTTGAGAAAGAGGTGGGCACGCCTTGCTGGTTGTATCCCCCCTGACTGTACCCCTGCTGGTTGTATTCGGGTTGCTGGCCATAGTATTCGGGCTGGTAGCCACCTTGCTGTGCGTAGGAGTCTTGCTGAGCGTAGCCCTGACCCTGGCCATAGGAGTCAGGGGCTGGCTGTTTCTCCTGTGCTGGCGGGGGGTACTTCATGAAGGGTGCGGTCCATCCCGTCTCCTTAAAGACGAACCAGACGTTTCCCAACCAGATGATGCAGTTCAGAAATCCGAAGGCCTAAGACATTGAAAATATCAGGGAACACTGTAGCCTGTCTCCAAAACACAAGACTTGGGGATAAACAAAGTGGAACGTAGAAACATTGAATCTGACAGCAAAAACAAACATTTCTCCCCATCTTAATAATCCCCCCACTAACCTTACTATGGGTGCAAAATCTCAATGACCTTCATGAATTTTGCTCCTGCTCCATACTTCAAGAGATAACATATTCAAATCAGTGCGGATGTCAGGACCACGGAGGCAGACATAACATTTGCTCCCTGGACCACAGAACTTCAGATTCTTCTCCAAGTAATCTTAACCGTTTAAGGACGAGAGAGGTATGTGTAACACATTGCTCTGCAATTCGTTTCACACCATTCTGGCCTTTAAAGGGTCAAGTCGGCTCATACAATCTGTCCACTACAGTTTCACAAAAAAAACCAGTTCCAATTAATCTTCATAGTATTTGGGCCATGGAGAGTGTTATTTCAATACTGTCAGAGTTGTAGTTCAAGAGTAATTGAATGATAAAGTATCCAACTCCCGTCCCTTTTACCTACTGTAAGCCACCTCCCCTCAGATGTGGAATCTGGTCTCTTGACCGGACAGATCACAGCAAGGGACAATCTTCTTACTGTGATCATAAGGAAAACCCTGCCCCCCTTGACAGGTTTTTCCTTATGATCACTGAAGATTGTCCCTCTCTGTGATCCATCTGGACAGTCTTGCTGCTCTGAGGTGAGCAGTGTTACACTAGGTAAAAGGGGTGGGAGGGGGATACTTTATCGTTCAGTTACTCTTGTACTACAGCTCTGACAGTATTGAAATAACACTCTCCATGTCCCAAATACCATGAAGATTAATTGGAGCTGCTTTTATTGTGAAGCATTATTATCCCTTTCAGCAGAAAAACTACTACAATATGACAATTTTCTTAATAAGGCTTTACCGCCTCTTTAACCCTTTGAGTGCCAGAGGCAGTGCGTTGAAGACTTCTCTAGCATTCAAGGGGTTAAAAGACAATTATAAATAAAGGGGAATATGGTGATTTTTTTTTTATTTGTACCCTACAGTATATTGCTGTTTGCACTAGAACTGAACTACTTTGCTTCATTCAGGCCCAAAACGTTTTGTTGGGTGCGTTTTTGTATTATAATCGAGAGTTACGGGAATTGTAGGGCACACACACCGCACTTATTACTGCAGTGGGAGCAACTGGGGGCCCTGGGGCCACATGCGGCCCTCTGTGGTTTCTCTTGCAGCCCCCAGTCTGTTCTCTGGTACAATGGGGGGAAAAAAATTTCCTTTACCACATCACAAACGCCTTTTCACCCCAAAAAACGCACACTCTTTTGTCTCAGCACCTTTCTTTACATTTACACGGGTCCAAATTAACCTCTTGTGTGCTAGAGGTGACTCCAGCGAACTGCTTTGCAATGTTTTGGAGACCTCTATAGCATTCAACAGGTTAATCTACATTTTCATCCATTATTTAGAATTTTAATCCATTATGTGCAGCCCTCTGGTGGACTTGGGGTCACACACGGCCTTTAGGAATGGGGTGAATCTAGTTGCCTCTCACTGCATTATGGCCACAATATAAATCGACATTCCAAAGTAAGTTCCACAGAACAAAACAAGGTCACAAGAGGGCAGCGCTAGCTGTTGTCTCGTGTAATAAAACGCTCATGCAAATCACATTACAGGTTTACACACAATTACTCACCACAGAGGTATTAAGCCCAGACATAACGGGGTCCTTCAGTTCCTGACACTTCATCTCGTTCTCCTCCTTTGCACACTCGGGCATCAGACTGCTTATGACCACCTCTGGGTCAGTTGCCAGCTTAATGTCAGACAATCCCTTTGCCCAAGCACTCGAACTGACTAACCACAGGAAGGTGAAAACGGCTGTCACTATACAGTCCTGGAATCAGAGGGAGGGGAGAGAGAAGCAGGGTGGAATGAATGCAGAAGGGTGTTAATAGAGAAATGAAATGGGGGGGGGATAGGAGGGTGGAATAAGAAAGGAAAAGAGGATTGTAAGAGAGGAAATCCCAAGAGAAAGACAAGGGATAAAGAGGCAGAGATTAAGGTGACAAACAGTGGGAAGCAAAGATACAAAACTATGATTAACCCTCAGTTCCCACTTCTCACCCCCTCTTTCCTAAAGCCAAACTTCTCTCTCCTCGGGGTTCCCCTCGGTCTAGTTTTCTGACGCCTTCTCATTTCCTCCACTTCCTTCTTTTGTCTTCTACCAGTATCCCCCTCATATACACATACACTAATCCCACTGTCCACAAGTATCACATACACTAATCCCACTGTCCACTAGTATCACATACACTAATCCCACTGTCCACTAGTGTCCCCCTCGTACACAGATACACTAATCCCACTGTCCACTAGTGTCACATACACTAACACCCCATCCTTATCCCACTGTCCACTAGTATCACATACACTAACACCCCATCCTTATCCCTCTGTCCACTAGTATCACATACACTAACACCCCATCCTTATCCCACTGTCCACTAGTATCACATACACTAACACCCCATCCTTATCTCACTGTCCACTAGTATCACATACACTAACACTCCATCCTTATCCCACTGTCCACTAGTATCACATACACTAACACCCCATCCTTATCTCACTGTCCACTAGTATCACATACACTAACACGCCATCCTTATCTCACTGTCCACTAGTATCACATACACTAACACTCCATCCTTATCCCACTGTCCACTAGTATCACATACACTAACACCTCATCCTTATCCCACTGTCCACTAGTATCACATACACTAACATCCCAGCCTTATCCCACTGTCCACTAGTATCACATATACTAACACCCCATCCTTATCCCGCTGTCCACTAGTATCACACACACTAACACCCCATCCTTATCCCACTGTCCACTAGTATCACATACACTAACACCCCATCCTTATCCCACTGTCCACTAGTATCACATACACTAACATCCCAGCCTTATCCCACTGTCCACTAGTATCACATACACTAACACCCCATCCTTATCCCACTGTCCACTAGTATCACACACTAACACCCCATCCTTATCCCACTGTCCACTAGTGTCACATACACTAACACCCCATCCTTATCCCACTGTCCACTAGTATCACATACACTAACATCCCAGCCTTATCCCACTGTCCACTAGTATCACATATACTAACACCCCATCCTTATCCCACTGTCCACTAGTATCACATACACTAACACACCATCCTTATCCCGCTGTCCACTAGTATCACACACACTAACACCCCATCTTTATCCCACTGTCCACTAGTATCACATATACTAACACCTCGTCCTTATCCCTCTGTCCACTAGTATCACATACACTAACACCTCATCCTTATCCCTCTGTCCACTAGTATCACATACACTAACACTCCATCCTTATCCCACTGTCCACTAGTATCACATACACTAACACCCCATCCTTATCTCACTGTCCACTAGTATCACATACACTAACACTCCATCCTTATCCCACTGTCCATTAGTATCACATACACTAACATCCCAGCCTTATCCCACTGTCCACTAGTATCACATACACTAACACCCCATCCTTATCCCACTGTCCACTAGTATCACACACACTAACACCCCATCCTAATCCCACTGTCCACTAGTGTCACATACACTAACACCCCATCCTTATCCCACTGTCCACTAGTATCACATACACTAACATCCCAGCCTTATCCCACTGTCCACTGGTATCACATATACTAACACCCCATCCTTATCCCACTGTCCACTAGTGTCACATACACTAACACTCCATCCTTATCCCACTGTCCACTAGTATCACATACACTAACATCCCAGCCTTATCCCACTGTCCACTAGTATCACATATACTAACACCCCATCCTTATCCCACTGTCCACTAGTATCACATACACTAACACACCATCCTTATCCCGCTGTCCACTAGTATCACACACACTAACATCCCGTCTTTATCCCACTGTCCACTAGTAGTCACATACACTAACACCTCATCCTTATCCCACTGTCCACTAGTATCACATACACTAACATCCCATCTTTATCCCACTGTCCACTAGTATCACATATACTAACACCCTATCCTTATCCCGCTGTCCACTAGTATCACACACACTAACACCCCATCCTTATCCCACTGTCCACTAGTATCACATACACTAACATCCCATCTTTATCCCACTGTCCACTAGTATCACATACACTAACACCCCATCCTTATCCCACTGTCCACTAGTATCACATACACTAACATCCCATCTTTATCCCACTGTTCACTAGTATCACACACACTAACACCCCATCCTTATCCCACTGTCCACTAGTATCACATACACTAACACCCCATCCTTATCTCACTGTCCATTAGTATCACATACACTAACACCTCGTCCTTATCCCACTGTCCACTAGTATCACATACACTAACACCTCGTCCTTATCCCACTGTCCACTAGTATCACACACACTAACACCCCATCCTTATCTCACTGTCTACTAGTATCACATACACTAACACCCCGTCCTTATCCCGCTGTCCACTAGTATCACATACACTAACACCCCATCCTTATCCCACTGTCCACTAGTATCACATACACTAACACCCCATCCTTATCCCACTGTCCACTAGTATCACATACACTAACACACCATCCTTATCCCACTGTCCACTAGTATCACACACACTAACATCCCATCTTTATCCCACTGTCCACTAGTAGTCACATACACTAACACCTCATCCTTATCCCACTGTCCACTAGTATCACATACACTAACATCCCATCTTTATCCCACTGTCCACTAGTATCACATATACTAACACCCCATCCTTATCCCGCTGTCCACTAGTATCACACACACTAACACCCCATCCTTATCCCACTGTCCACTAGTATCACATACACTAACACCCCATCCTTATCCCACTGTCCACTAGTATCACATACACTAACATCCCATCTTTATCCCACTGTCCACTAGTATCACACACACTAACACCCCATCCTTATCCCAACTTCCACTAGTATCAAATACACTAACACCCCATCCTTATCTCACTGTCCACTAGTATCACATACACTAACACCTCGTCCTTATCCCACTGTCCACTAGTATCACATACACTAACACCTCGTCCTTATCCCACTGTCCACTAGTATCACACACACTAACACCCCATCCTTATCCCACTGTCCACTAGTATCACATACACTAACACCCCATCCTTATCTCACTGTCTACTAGTACCACATACACTAACACCCCGTCCTTATCCCGCTGTCCACTAGTATCACATACACTAACACCCCATCTTTATCCCACTGTCCACTAGTATCACATACACTAACACCCAATCCTTATCCCTCTGTCCACTAGTATCACATACACTAATACCCCGTCCTTAACCCTCTGTCCACTAGTATCACATACACTAACACCTCATCCTTATCCCACTGTCTACTAGTATCACATACACTAACACCCCATCTTTATCCCACTGTCCACTAGTATCACATACACTAACACCTCATCCTTATCCCACTGTCCACTAGTATCACACACACTAACACCCCATCCTTATCCCACTGTCCACTAGTATCACACACACTAACACCCCATCTTTATCCCACTGTCCACTAGTATCACACACACTAACACCCCATCCTTATCTCACTGTCCACTAGTATCACATACACTAACACCCCATCCTTATCCCACTGTCCACTAGTATCACATACACTAACACCCCATCCTTATCTCACTGTCCACTAGTATCACATACACTAACACTCCATCCTTATCCCACTGTCCACTAGTATCACATACACTAACATCCCAGCCTTATCCCACTGTCCACTAGTATCACATACACTAACACCCCATCCTTATCCCCCTGTCCACTAGTATCACACACACTAACACCCCATCCTTATCTCACTGTCCACTAGTATCACATACACTAACACTCCATCCTTATCCCACTGTCCACTAGTATCACATACACTAACACCCCATCCTTATCCCACTGTCCACTAGTATCACATACACTAACATCCCAGCCTTATCCCACTGTCCACTGGTATCACATATACTAACACCCCATCCTTATCCCACTGTCCACTAGTGTCACATACACTAACACTCCATCCTTATCCCACTGTCCACTAGTATCACATACACTAACATCCCAGCCTTATCCCACTGTCCACTAGTATCACATATACTAACACCCCATCCTTATCCCACTGTCCACTAGTATCACATACACTAACACACCATCCTTATCCCGCTGTCCACTAGTATCACACACACTAACATCCCATCTTTATCCCACTGTCCACTAGTAGTCACATACACTAACACCTCATCCTTATCCCACTGTCCACTAGCATCACATACACTAATATCCCATCTTTATCCCACTGTCCACTAGTATCACATATACTAACACCCCATCCTTATCCCGCTGTCCACTAGTATCACACACACTAACACCCCATCCTTATCCCACTGTCCACTAGTATCACATACACTAACATCCCATCTTTATCCCACTGTCCACTAGTATCACATACACTAACAACCCATCCTTATCCCACTGTCCACTAGTATCACATACACTAACATCCCATCTTTATCCCACTGTCCACTAGTATCACACACACTAACACCCCATCCTTATCCCACTGTCCACTAGTATCACATACACTAACACCCCATCCTTATCTCACTGTCCACTAGTATCACATACACTAACACCTCGTCCTTATCACACTGTCCACTAGTATCACATACACTAACACCTCGTCCTTATCCAACTGTCCACTAGTATCACACACACTAACACCCCATCCTTATCCCACTGTCCACTAGTATCACATACACTAACACCCCATCCTTATCTCACTGTCTACTAGTATCACATACACTAACACCCCGTCCTTATCCCGCTGTCCACTAGTATCACATACACTAACACCCCATCTTTATCCCACTGTCCACTAGTATCACATACACTAACACCCCATCTTTAACCCACTGTCCACTAGTATCACATACACTAACACCCAATCCTTATCCCTCTGTCCACTAGTATCACATACACTAACATCCCAGCCTTATCCCACTGTCCACTGGTATCACATATACTAACACCCCATCCTTATCCCACTGTCCACTAGTGTCACATACACTAACACTCCATCCTTATCCCACTGTCCACTAGTATCACATACACTAACATCCCAGCCTTATCCCACTGTCCACTAGTATCACATATACTAACACCCCATCCTTATCCCACTGTCCACTAGTATCACATACACTAACACACCATCCTTATCCCGCTGTCCACTAGTAACATCCCATCTTTATCCCACTGTCCACTAGTAGTCACATACACTAACACCTCATCCTTATCCCACTGTCCACTAGCATCACATACACTAATATCCCATCTTTATCCCACTGTCCACTAGTATCACATACACTAACACCTCGTCCTTATCCCACTGTCCACTAGTATCACATACACTAACACCTCGTCCTTATCCCACTGTCCACTAGTATCACACACACTAACACCCCATCCTTATCCCAATGTCCACTAGTATCACATACACTAACACCCCATCCTTATCTCACTGTCTACTAGTATCACATACACTAACACCCCGTCCTTATCCCGCTGTCCACTAGTATCACATACACTAACACCCCATCTTTATCCCACTGTCCACTAGTATCACATACACTAACACCCCATCTTTAACCCACTGTCCACTAGTATCACATACACTAACACCCAATCCTTATCCCTCTGTCCACTAGTATCACATACACTAACACCCCGTCCTTATCCCTCTGTCCACTAGTATCACATACACTAACACCTCATCCTTATCCCACTGTCCACTAGTATCACATACACTAACACCCCATCTTTATCCCACTGTCCACTAGTATCACATACACTAACACCTCATCCTTATCCTACTGTCCACTAGTATCACACACACTAACACCCCATCCTTATCCCACTGTCCACTAGTATCACACACACTAACACCCCATCTTTATCCCACTGTCCACTAGTATCACATATACTAACACCTCGTCCTTATCCCTCTGTCCACTAGTATCACATACACTAACACCTCATCCTTATCCCTCTGTCCACTAGTATCACATACACTAACACTCCATCCTTATCCCACTGTCCACTAGTATCACATACACTAACACCCCATCCTTATCTCACTGTCCACTAGTATCACATACACTAACACTCCATCCTTATCCCACTGTCCATTAGTATCACATACACTAACATCCCAGCCTTATCCCACTGTCCACTAGTATCACATACACTAACACCCCATCCTTATCCCACTGTCCACTAGTATCACACACACTAACACCCCATCCTAATCCCACTGTCCACTAGTGTCACATACACTAACACCCCATCCTTATCCCACTGTCCACTAGTATCACATACACTAACATCCCAGCCTTATCCCACTGTCCACTGGTATCACATATACTAACACCCCATCCTTATCCCACTGTCCACTAGTGTCACATACACTAACACTCCATCCTTATCCCACTGTCCACTAGTATCACATACACTAACATCCCAGCCTTATCCCACTGTCCACTAGTATCACATATACTAACACCCCATCCTTATCCCACTGTCCACTAGTATCACATACACTAACACACCATCCTTATCCCGCTGTCCACTAGTATCACACACACTAACATCCCGTCTTTATCCCACTGTCCACTAGTAGTCACATACACTAACACCTCATCCTTATCCCACTGTCCACTAGTATCACATACACTAACATCCCATCTTTATCCCACTGTCCACTAGTATCACATATACTAACACCCCATCCTTATCCCGCTGTCCACTAGTATCACACACACTAACACCCCATCCTTATCCCACTGTCCACTAGTATCACATACACTAACATCCCATCTTTATCCCACTGTCCACTAGTATCACATACACTAACACCCCATCCTTATCCCACTGTCCACTAGTATCACATACACTAACATCCCATCTTTATCCCACTGTTCACTAGTATCACACACACTAACACCCCATCCTTATCCCACTGTCCACTAGTATCACATACACTAACACCCCATCCTTATCTCACTGTCCATTAGTATCACATACACTAACACCTCGTCCTTATCCCACTGTCCACTAGTATCACATACACTAACACCTCGTCCTTATCCCACTGTCCACTAGTATCACACACACTAACACCCCATCCTTATCCCACTGTCCACTAGTATCACATACACTAACACCCCATCCTTATCTCACTGTCTACTAGTATCACATACACTAACACCCCGTCCTTATCCCGCTGTCCACTAGTATCACATACACTAACACCCCATCCTTATCCCACTGTCCACTAGTATCACATACACTAACACCCCATCCTTATCCCACTGTCCACTAGTATCACATACACTAACACACCATCCTTATCCCACTGTCCACTAGTATCACACACACTAACATCCCATCTTTATCCCACTGTCCACTAGTAGTCACATACACTAACACCTCATCCTTATCCCACTGTCCACTAGTATCACATACACTAACATCCCATCTTTATCCCACTGTCCACTAGTATCACATATACTAACACCCCATCCTTATCCCGCTGTCCACTAGTATCACACACACTAACACCCCATCCTTATCCCACTGTCCACTAGTATCACATACACTAACATCCCATCTTTATCCCACTGTCCACTAGTATCACATACACTAACACCCCATCCTTATCCCACTGTCCACTAGTATCACATACACTAACATCCCATCTTTATCCCACTGTCCACTAGTATCACACACACTAACACCCCATCCTTATCCCAACTTCCACTAGTATCAAATACACTAACACCCCATCCTTATCTCACTGTCCACTAGTATCACATACACTAACACCTCGTCCTTATCCCACTGTCCACTAGTATCACATACACTAACACCTCGTCCTTATCCCACTGTCCACTAGTATCACACACACTAACACCCCATCCTTATCCCACTGTCCACTAGTATCACATACACTAACACCCCATCCTTATCTCACTGTCTACTAGTATCACATACACTAACACCCCGTCCTTATCCCGCTGTCCACTAGTATCACATACACTAACACCCCATCTTTATCCCACTGTCCACTAGTATCACATACACTAACACCCAATCCTTATCCCTCTGTCCACTAGTATCACATACACTAATACCCCGTCCTTATCCCTCTGTCCACTAGTATCACATACACTAACACCTCATCCTTATCCCACTGTCTACTAGTATCACATACACTAACACCCCATCTTTATCCCACTGTCCACTAGTATCACATACACTAACACCTCATCCTTATCCCACTGTCCACTAGTATCACACACACTAACACCCCATCCTTATCCCACTGTCCACTAGTATCACACACACTAACACCCCATCTTTATCCCACTGTCCACTAGTATCACACACACTAACACCCCATCCTTATCTCACTGTCCACTAGTATCACATACACTAACACCCCATCCTTATCCCACTGTCCACTAGTATCACATACACTAACACCCCATCCTTATCTCACTGTCCACTAGTATCACATACACTAACACTCCATCCTTATCCCACTGTCCACTAGTATCACATACACTAACATCCCAGCCTTATCCCACTGTCCACTAGTATCACATACACTAACACCCCATCCTTATCCCCCTGTCCACTAGTATCACACACACTAACACCCCATCCTAATCCCACTGTCCACTAGTGTCACATACACTAACACCCCATCCTTATCCCACTGTCCACTAGTATCACATACACTAACATCCCAGCCTTATCCCACTGTCCACTGGTATCACATATACTAACACCCCATCCTTATCCCACTGTCCACTAGTGTCACATACACTAACACTCCATCCTTATCCCACTGTCCACTAGTATCACATACACTAACATCCCAGCCTTATCCCACTGTCCACTAGTATCACATATACTAACACCCCATCCTTATCCCACTGTCCACTAGTATCACATACACTAACACACCATCCTTATCCCGCTGTCCACTAGTATCACACACACTAACATCCCATCTTTATCCCACTGTCCACTAGTAGTCACATACACTAACACCTCATCCTTATCCCACTGTCCACTAGCATCACATACACTAATATCCCATCTTTATCCCACTGTCCACTAGTATCACATATACTAACACCCCATCCTTATCCCGCTGTCCACTAGTATCACACACACTAACACCCCATCCTTATCCCACTGTCCACTAGTATCACATACACTAACATCCCATCTTTATCCCACTGTCCACTAGTATCACATACACTAACAACCCATCCTTATCCCACTGTCCACTAGTATCACATACACTAACATCCCATCTTTATCCCACTGTCCACTAGTATCACACACACTAACACCCCATCCTTATCCCACTGTCCACTAGTATCACATACACTAACACCCCATCCTTATCTCACTGTCCACTAGTATCACATACACTAACACCTCGTCCTTATCCCACTGTCCACTAGTATCACATACACTAACACCTCGTCCTTATCCCACTGTCCACTAGTATCACACACACTAACACCCCATCCTTATCCCACTGTCCACTAGTATCACATACACTAACACCCCATCCTTATCTCACTGTCTACTAGTATCACATACACTAACACCCCGTCCTTATCCCGCTGTCCACTAGTATCACATACACTAACACCCCATCTTTATCCCACTGTCCACTAGTATCACATACACTAACACCCCATCTTTAACCCACTGTCCACTAGTATCACATACACTAACACCCAATCCTTATCCCTCTGTCCACTAGTATCACATACACTAACACCTCATCCTTATCCCACTGTCCACTAGTATCACATACACTAACACCCCATCTTTATCCCACTGTCCACTAGTATCACATACACTAACACCTCATCCTTATCCTACTGTCCACTAGTATCACACACACTAACACCCCATCCTTATCCCACTGTCCACTAGTATCACACACACTAACACCCCATCTTTATCCCACTGTCCACTAGTATCACATATACTAACACCTCGTCCTTATCCCTCTGTCCACTAGTATCACATACACTAACACCTCATCCTTATCCCTCTGTCCACTAGTATCACATACACTAACACTCCATCCTTATCCCACTGTCCACTAGTATCACATACACTAACACCCCATCCTTATCTCACTGTCCACTAGTATCACATACACTAACACTCCATCCTTATCCCACTGTCCATTAGTATCACATACACTAACACCCCATCCTTATCCCACTGTCCACTAGTATCACACACACTAACACCCCATCCTAATCCCACTGTCCACTAGTGTCACATACACTAACACCCCATCCTTATCCCACTGTCCACTAGTATCACATACACTAACATCCCAGCCTTATCCCACTGTCCACTGGTATCACATATACTAACACCCCATCCTTATCCCACTGTCCACTAGTGTCACATACACTAACACTCCATCCTTATCCCACTGTCCACTAGTATCACATACACTAACATCCCAGCCTTATCCCACTGTCCACTAGTATCACATATACTAACACCCCATCCTTATCCCACTGTCCACTAGTATCACATACACTAACACACCATCCTTATCCCGCTGTCCACTAGTATCACACACACTAACATCCCGTCTTTATCCCACTGTCCACTAGTAGTCACATACACTAACACCTCATCCTTATCCCACTGTCCACTAGTATCACATACACTAACATCCCATCTTTATCCCACTGTCCACTAGTATCACATATACTAACACCCCATCCTTATCCCGCTGTCCACTAGTATCACACACACTAACACCCCATCCTTATCCCACTGTCCACTAGTATCACATACACTAACATCCCATCTTTATCCCACTGTCCACTAGTATCACATACACTAACACCCCATCCTTATCCCACTGTCCACTAGTATCACATACACTAACATCCCATCTTTATCCCACTGTTCACTAGTATCACACACACTAACACCCCATCCTTATCCCACTGTCCACTAGTATCACATACACTAACACCCCATCCTTATCTCACTGTCCATTAGTATCACATACACTAACACCTCGTCCTTATCCCACTGTCCACTAGTATCACATACACTAACACCTCGTCCTTATCCCACTGTCCACTAGTATCACACACACTAACACCCCATCCTTATCCCACTGTCCACTAGTATCACATACACTAACACCCCATCCTTATCCCACTGTCCACTAGTATCACATACACTAACATCCCATCTTTATCCCACTGTCCACTAGTATCACATACACTAACAACCCATCCTTATCCCACTGTCCACTAGTATCACATACACTAACATCCCATCTTTATCCCACTGTCCACTAGTATCACACACACTAACACCCCATCCTTATCCCACTGTCCACTAGTATCACATACACTAACACCCCATCCTTATCTCACTGTCCACTAGTATCACATACACTAACACCTCGTCCTTATCCCACTGTCCACTAGTATCACATACACTAACACCTCGTCCTTATCCAACTGTCCACTAGTATCACACACACTAACACCCCATCCTTATCCCACTGTCCACTAGTATCACATACACTAACACCCCATCCTTATCTCACTGTCTACTAGTATCACATACACTAACACCCCATCCTTATCCCGCTGTCCACTAGTATCACATACACTAACACCCCATCTTTATCCCACTGTCCACTAGTATCACATACACTAACACCCCATCTTTAACCCACTGTCCACTAGTATCACATACACTAACACCCAATCCTTATCCCTCTGTCCACTAGTATCACATACACTAACATCCCAGCCTTATCCCACTGTCCACTGGTATCACATATACTAACACCCCATCCTTATCCCACTGTCCACTAGTGTCACATACACTAACACTCCATCCTTATCCCACTGTCCACTAGTATCACATACACTAACATCCCAGCCTTATCCCACTGTCCACTAGTATCACATATACTAACACCCCATCCTTATCCCACTGTCCACTAGTATCACATACACTAACACACCATCCTTATCCCGCTGTCCACTAGTAACATCCCATCTTTATCCCACTGTCCACTAGTAGTCACATACACTAACACCTCATCCTTATCCCACTGTCCACTAGCATCACATACACTAATATCCCATCTTTATCCCACTGTCCACTAGTATCACATACACTAACACCTCGTCCTTATCCCACTGTCCACTAGTATCACATACACTAACACCTCGTCCTTATCCCACTGTCCACTAGTATCACACACACTAACACCCCATCCTTATCCCACTGTCCACTAGTATCACATACACTAACACCCCATCCTTATCTCACTGTCTACTAGTATCACATACACTAACACCCCGTCCTTATCCCGCTGTCCACTAGTATCACATACACTAACACCCCATCTTTATCCCACTGTCCACTAGTATCACATACACTAACACCCCATCTTTAACCCACTGTCCACTAGTATCACATACACTAACACCCAATCCTTATCCCTCTGTCCACTAGTATCACATACACTAACACCCCGTCCTTATCCCTCTGTCCACTAGTATCACATACACTAACACCTCATCCTTATCCCACTGTCCACTAGTATCACATACACTAACACCCCATCTTTATCCCACTGTCCACTAGTATCACATACACTAACACCTCATCCTTATCCTACTGTCCACTAGTATCACACACACTAACACCCCATCCTTATCCCACTGTCCACTAGTATCACACACACTAACACCCCATCTTTATCCCACTGTCCACTAGTATCACATATACTAACACCTCGTCCTTATCCCTCTGTCCACTAGTATCACATACACTAACACCTCATCCTTATCCCTCTGTCCACTAGTATCACATACACTAACACTCCATCCTTATCCCACTGTCCACTAGTATCACATACACTAACACCCCATCCTTATCTCACTGTCCACTAGTATCACATACACTAACACTCCATCCTTATCCCACTGTCCATTAGTATCACATACACTAACATCCCAGCCTTATCCCACTGTCCACTAGTATCACATACACTAACACCCCATCCTTATCCCACTGTCCACTAGTATCACACACACTAACACCCCATCCTAATCCCACTGTCCACTAGTGTCACATACACTAACACCCCATCCTTATCCCACTGTCCACTAGTATCACATACACTAACATCCCAGCCTTATCCCACTGTCCACTGGTATCACATATACTAACACCCCATCCTTATCCCACTGTCCACTAGTGTCACATACACTAACACTCCATCCTTATCCCACTGTCCACTAGTATCACATACACTAACATCCCAGCCTTATCCCACTGTCCACTAGTATCACATATACTAACACCCCATCCTTATCCCACTGTCCACTAGTATCACATACACTAACACACCATCCTTATCCCGCTGTCCACTAGTATCACACACACTAACATCCCGTCTTTATCCCACTGTCCACTAGTAGTCACATACACTAACACCTCATCCTTATCCCACTGTCCACTAGTATCACATACACTAACATCCCATCTTTATCCCACTGTCCACTAGTATCACATATACTAACACCCCATCCTTATCCCGCTGTCCACTAGTATCACACACACTAACACCCCATCCTTATCCCACTGTCCACTAGTATCACATACACTAACATCCCATCTTTATCCCACTGTCCACTAGTATCACATACACTAACACCCCATCCTTATCCCACTGTCCACTAGTATCACATACACTAACATCCCATCTTTATCCCACTGTTCACTAGTATCACACACACTAACACCCCATCCTTATCCCACTGTCCACTAGTATCACATACACTAACACCCCATCCTTATCTCACTGTCCATTAGTATCACATACACTAACACCTCGTCCTTATCCCACTGTCCACTAGTATCACATACACTAACACCTCGTCCTTATCCCACTGTCCACTAGTATCACACACACTAACACCCCATCCTTATCCCACTGTCCACTAGTATCACATACACTAACACCCCATCCTTATCTCACTGTCTACTAGTATCACATACACTAACACCCCGTCCTTATCCCGCTGTCCACTAGTATCACATACACTAACACCCCATCCTTATCCCACTGTCCACTAGTATCACATACACTAACACCCCATCCTTATCCCACTGTCCACTAGTATCACATACACTAACACACCATCCTTATCCCACTGTCCACTAGTATCACACACACTAACATCCCATCTTTATCCCACTGTCCACTAGTAGTCACATACACTAACACCTCATCCTTATCCCACTGTCCACTAGTATCACATACACTAACATCCCATCTTTATCCCACTGTCCACTAGTATCACATATACTAACACCCCATCCTTATCCCGCTGTCCACTAGTATCACACACACTAACACCCCATCCTTATCCCACTGTCCACTAGTATCACATACACTAACATCCCATCTTTATCCCACTGTCCACTAGTATCACATACACTAACACCCCATCCTTATCCCACTGTCCACTAGTATCACATACACTAACATCCCATCTTTATCCCACTGTCCACTAGTATCACACACACTAACACCCCATCCTTATCCCAACTTCCACTAGTATCAAATACACTAACACCCCATCCTTATCTCACTGTCCACTAGTATCACATACACTAACACCTCGTCCTTATCCCACTGTCCACTAGTATCACATACACTAACACCTCGTCCTTATCCCACTGTCCACTAGTATCACACACACTAACACCCCATCCTTATCCCACTGTCCACTAGTATCACATACACTAACACCCCATCCTTATCTCACTGTCTACTAGTATCACATACACTAACACCCCGTCCTTATCCCGCTGTCCACTAGTATCACATACACTAACACCCCATCTTTATCCCACTGTCCACTAGTATCACATACACTAACACCCAATCCTTATCCCTCTGTCCACTAGTATCACATACACTAATACCCCGTCCTTATCCCTCTGTCCACTAGTATCACATACACTAACACCTCATCCTTATCCCACTGTCTACTAGTATCACATACACTAACACCCCATCTTTATCCCACTGTCCACTAGTATCACATACACTAACACCTCATCCTTATCCCACTGTCCACTAGTATCACACACACTAACACCCCATCCTTATCCCACTGTCCACTAGTATCACACACACTAACACCCCATCTTTATCCCACTGTCCACTAGTATCACACACACTAACACCCCATCCTTATCTCACTGTCCACTAGTATCACATACACTAACACCCCATCCTTATCCCACTGTCCACTAGTATCACATACACTAACACCCCATCCTTATCTCACTGTCCACTAGTATCACATACACTAACACTCCATCCTTATCCCACTGTCCACTAGTATCACATACACTAACATCCCAGCCTTATCCCACTGTCCACTAGTATCACATACACTAACACCCCATCCTTATCCCCCTGTCCACTAGTATCACACACACTAACACCCCATCCTAATCCCACTGTCCACTAGTGTCACATACACTAACACCCCATCCTTATCCCACTGTCCACTAGTATCACATACACTAACATCCCAGCCTTATCCCACTGTCCACTGGTATCACATATACTAACACCCCATCCTTATCCCACTGTCCACTAGTGTCACATACACTAACACTCCATCCTTATCCCACTGTCCACTAGTATCACATACACTAACATCCCAGCCTTATCCCACTGTCCACTAGTATCACATATACTAACACCCCATCCTTATCCCACTGTCCACTAGTATCACATACACTAACACACCATCCTTATCCCGCTGTCCACTAGTATCACACACACTAACATCCCATCTTTATCCCACTGTCCACTAGTAGTCACATACACTAACACCTCATCCTTATCCCACTGTCCACTAGCATCACATACACTAATATCCCATCTTTATCCCACTGTCCACTAGTATCACATATACTAACACCCCATCCTTATCCCGCTGTCCACTAGTATCACACACACTAACACCCCATCCTTATCCCACTGTCCACTAGTATCACATACACTAACATCCCATCTTTATCCCACTGTCCACTAGTATCACATACACTAACAACCCATCCTTATCCCACTGTCCACTAGTATCACATACACTAACATCCCATCTTTATCCCACTGTCCACTAGTATCACACACACTAACACCCCATCCTTATCCCACTGTCCACTAGTATCACATACACTAACACCCCATCCTTATCTCACTGTCCACTAGTATCACATACACTAACACCTCGTCCTTATCCCACTGTCCACTAGTATCACATACACTAACACCTCGTCCTTATCCCACTGTCCACTAGTATCACACACACTAACACCCCATCCTTATCCCACTGTCCACTAGTATCACATACACTAACACCCCATCCTTATCTCACTGTCTACTAGTATCACATACACTAACACCCCGTCCTTATCCCGCTGTCCACTAGTATCACATACACTAACACCCCATCTTTATCCCACTGTCCACTAGTATCACATACACTAACACCCCATCTTTAACCCACTGTCCACTAGTATCACATACACTAACACCCAATCCTTATCCCTCTGTCCACTAGTATCACATACACTAAGACCTCATCCTTATCCCACTGTCCACTAGTATCACATACACTAACACCCCATCTTTATCCCACTGTCCACTAGTATCACATACACTAACACCTCATCCTTATCCTACTGTCCACTAGTATCACACACACTAACACCCCATCCTTATCCCACTGTCCACTAGTATCACACACACTAACACCCCATCTTTATCCCACTGTCCACTAGTATCACATATACTAACACCTCGTCCTTATCCCTCTGTCCACTAGTATCACATACACTAACACCTCATCCTTATCCCTCTGTCCACTAGTATCACATACACTAACACTCCATCCTTATCCCACTGTCCACTAGTATCACATACACTAACACCCCATCCTTATCTCACTGTCCACTAGTATCACATACACTAACACTCCATCCTTATCCCACTGTCCATTAGTATCACATACACTAACACCCCATCCTTATCCCACTGTCCACTAGTATCACACACACTAACACCCCATCCTAATCCCACTGTCCACTAGTGTCACATACACTAACACCCCATCCTTATCCCACTGTCCACTAGTATCACATACACTAACATCCCAGCCTTATCCCACTGTCCACTGGTATCACATATACTAACACCCCATCCTTATCCCACTGTCCACTAGTGTCACATACACTAACACTCCATCCTTATCCCACTGTCCACTAGTATCACATACACTAACATCCCAGCCTTATCCCACTGTCCACTAGTATCACATATACTAACACCCCATCCTTATCCCACTGTCCACTAGTATCACATACACTAACACACCATCCTTATCCCGCTGTCCACTAGTATCACACACACTAACATCCCGTCTTTATCCCACTGTCCACTAGTAGTCACATACACTAACACCTCATCCTTATCCCACTGTCCACTAGTATCACATACACTAACATCCCATCTTTATCCCACTGTCCACTAGTATCACATATACTAACACCCCATCCTTATCCCGCTGTCCACTAGTATCACACACACTAACACCCCATCCTTATCCCACTGTCCACTAGTATCACATACACTAACATCCCATCTTTATCCCACTGTCCACTAGTATCACATACACTAACACACCATCCTTATCCCACTGTCCACTAGTATCACATACACTAACATCCCATCTTTATCCCACTGTTCACTAGTATCACACACACTAACACCCCATCCTTATCCCACTGTCCACTAGTATCACATACACTAACACCCCATCCTTATCTCACTGTCCATTAGTATCACATACACTAACACCTCGTCCTTATCCCACTGTCCACTAGTATCACATACACTAACACCTCGTCCTTATCCCACTGTCCACTAGTATCACACACACTAACACCCCATCCTTATCCCACTGTCCACTAGTATCACATACACTAACACCCCATCCTTATCTCACTGTCTACTAGTATCACATACACTAACACCCCGTCCTTATCCCGCTGTCCACTAGTATCACATACACTAACACCACATCTTTATCCCACTGTCCACTAGTATCACATACACTAACACCCAATCCTTATCCTTCTGTCCACTAGTATCACATACACTAACACCCCGTCCTTATCCCTCTGTCCACTAGTATCACATACACTAACACCTCATCCTTATCCCACTGTCCACTAGTATCACATACACTAACACCCCATCTTTATCCCACTGTCCACTAGTATCACATACACTAACACCTCATCCTTATCCCACTGTCCACTAGTATCACACACACTAACACCCCATCCTTATCCCACTGTCCACTAGTATCACACACACTAACACCCCATCTTTATCCCACTGTCCACTAGTATCACACACACTAACACCCCATCCTTATCTCACTGTCCACTAGTATCACATACACTAACACTCCATCCTTATCCCACTGTCCACTAGTATCACACACACTAACACTCCATCCTTATCCCACTGTCCACTAGTATCACATACACTAACATCCCAGCCTTATCCCACTGTCCACTAGTATCACATACACTAACACCCCATCCTTATCCCACTGTCCACTAGTATCACACACACTAACACCCCATCCTAATCCCACTGTCCACTAGTGTCACATACACTAACACCCCATCCTTATCCCACTGTCCACTAGTATCACATACACTAACATCCCAGCCTTATCCCACTGTCCACTGGTATCACATATACTAACACCCCATCCTTATCCCACTGTCCACTAGTGTCACATACACTAACACTCCATCCTTATCCCACTGTCCACTAGTATCACATACACTAACATCCCAGCCTTATCCCACTGTCCACTAGTATCACATATACTAACACCCCATCCTTATCCCACTGTCCACTAGTATCACATACACTAACACACCATCCTTATCCCGCTGTCCACTAGTATCACACACACTAAAATCCCATCTTTATCCCACTGTCCACTAGTAGTCACATACACCAACACCTCATCCTTATCCCACTGTCCACTAGTATCACATACACTAACATCCCATCTTTATCCCACTGTCCACTAGTATCACATATACTAACACCCCATCCTTATCCCGCTGTCCACTAGTATCACACACACTAACACCCCATCCTTATCCCACTGTCCACTAGTATCACATACACTAACATCCCATCTTTATCCCACTGTCCACTAGTATCACACACACTAACACCCCATCCTTATCCCACTGTCCACTAGTATCACATACACTAACACCCCATCCTTATCTCACTGTCCACTAGTATCACATACACTAACACCTCGTCCTTATCCCACTGTCCACTAGTATCACATACACTAACACCTCGTCCTTATCCCACTGTACACTAGTATCACACACACTAACACCCCATCCTTATCCCGCTGTCCACTAGTATCACACACACTAACATCCCGTCTTTATCCCACTGTCCACTAGTAGTCACATACACTAACACCCCATCTTTATCCCACTGTCCACTAGTATCACATACACTAACACCCAATCCTTATCCCTCTGTCCACTAGTATCACATACACTAACACCCCGTCCTTATCCCTCTGTCCACTAGTATCACATACACTAACACCTCATCCTTATCCCACTGTCCACTAGTATCACACACACTAACACCCCATCTTTATCCCACTGTCCACTAGTATCACATATACTAACACCTCGTCCTTATCCCTCTGTCCACTAGTATCACATACACTAACACCTCATCCTTATCCCTCTGTCCACTAGTATCACATACACTAACACCCTGTCCTTATCCCACTGTCCACTAGTATCACATACACTAACACCCCATCTTTATCCCACTGTCCACTAGTATCACATACACTAACACCCCGTCCTTATCCCACTGTCCACTAGTATCACACACACTAACACCCCATCCTCATCCCACTGTCCACTAGTATCACACACACTAACACCCCGTCCTTATCCCTCTGTCCACTAGTATCACATACACTAACACCCCGTCCTTATCCCACTGTCCACTAGTATCACATACACTAACACCCCATCCTTATCCCGCTGTCCACTAGTATCACATACACTAACACCCCATCTTTATCCCACTGTCCACTAGTATCACATACACTAACACCCCATCCTTATCTCGCTGTCCACTAGTATCACATACACTAACACCCCATCCTTATCCCTCTGTCCACTAGTATCACCTACACTAACACCCCGTCCTTATCCCTCTGTCCACTAGTATCACATACACTAACACCTCGTCCTTATCCCACTGTCCACTAGTATCACACACACTAACACCTCATCCTTATCCCACTGTCCACTAGTGTCACATACACTAACACCCCATCCTTATCCCACTGTCCACTAGTATCACATACACTAACACCCCATCCTTATCCCTCTGTCCACTAGTATCACCTACACTAACACCCCGTCCTTATCCCTCTGTCCACTAGTATCACATACACTAACACCTCGTCCTTATCCCACTGTCCACTAGTATCACACACACTAACACCTCATCCTTATCCCACTGTCCACTAGTATCACATACACTAACACCCCATCCTTATCCCACTGTCCACTAGTATCACATACACTAACACCTCATCCTTATCCCACTGTCTACTAGTATCACATACACTAACACCCCGTCCTTATCCCTCTGTCCACTAGTATCACATACACTAACACCTCATCCTTATCCCACTGTCCACTAGTATCACATACACTAACACCCCATCTTTATCCCACTGTCCACTAGTATCACATACACTAACACCCCGTCCTTATCCCACTGTCCACTAGTATCACACACACTAACACCCCATCCTTATCCCACTGTCCACTAGTATCACATACACTAACACCCCATCCTTATCCCGCTGTCCACTAGTATCACACACACACTAACACCCCATCCTTATCCCACTGTCCACTAGTATCACATACACTAACATCCCATCTTTATCCCACTGTCCACTAGTATCACACACACTAACACCCCATCCTTATCTCACTGTCCACTAGTATCACATACACTAACACCCCATCTTTATCCCACTGTCCACTAGTATCACATACACTAACACCACGTCCTTATCCCGCTGTCCACTAGTATCACATACACTAACACCCCGTCCTTATCCCACTGTCCACTAGTATCACATACACTAACACCCGATCCTTATCTCACTGTCCACTAGTATCACATACACTAACACCCCGTCCTTATCCCGCTGTCCACTAGTATCACATATACTAACACCCCATCCTTATCCCACTGTCCACTAGTATCACATACACTAACACCTCGTCCTTATCCCGCTGTCCACTAGTATCACATACACTAACACCCCATCCTTATCCCACTGTCCACTAGTATCACACACACTAACACCCCATCCTTATCCCACTGTCCACTAGTATCACACACACTAACACCTCGTCCTTATCCCGCTGTCCACTAGTATCACATACACTAACACCCCATCCTTATCCCTCTGTCCACTAGTATCACATACACTAACACCCAATCCTTATCCCTCTGTCCACTAGTATCACATACACTAACACCCCATCCTTATCCCACTGTCCACTAGTATCACATACACTAACACCTCGTCCTTATCCCGCTGTCCACTAGTATCACATACACTAACATCCCATCTTTATCCCACTGTCCACTAGTATCACATACACTAACACCCCGTCCTTATCCCACTGTCCACTAGTATCACACACACTAACACCCCATCCTCATCCCACTGTCCACTAGTATCACACACACTAACACCCCGTCCTTATCCCTCTGTCCACTAGTATCACATACACTAACACCCCGTCCTTATCCCACTGTCCACTAGTATCACATACACTAACACCCCATCCTTATCCCGCTGTCCACTAGTATCACATACACTAACACCCCATCTTTATCCCACTGTCCACTAGTATCACATACACTAACACCCCATCCTTATCTCGCTGTCCACTAGTATCACATACACTAACACCCCATCCTTATCCCTCTGTCCACTAGTATCACCTACACTAACACCCCGTCCTTATCCCTCTGTCCACTAGTATCACATACACTAACACCTCGTCCTTATCCCACTGTCCACTAGTATCACACACACTAACACCTCATCCTTATCCCACTGTCCACTAGTGTCACATACACTAACACCCCATCCTTATCCCACTGTCCACTAGTATCACATACACTAACACCCCATCCTTATCCCTCTGTCCACTAGTATCACCTACACTAACACCCCGTCCTTATTCCTCTGTCCACTAGTATCACATACACTAACACCTCGTCCTTATCCCACTGTCCACTAGTATCACACACACTAACACCTCATCCTTATCCCACTGTCCACTAGTATCACATACACTAACACCCCATCCTTATCCCACTGTCCACTAGTATCACACACACTAACACCTCATCCTTATCCCACTGTCTACTAGTATCACATACACTAACACCCCGTCCTTATCCCTCTGTCCACTAGTATCACATACACTAACACCTCATCCTTATCCCACTGTCCACTAGTATCACATACACTAACACCCCATCTTTATCCCACTGTCCACTAGTATCACATACACTAACACCCCGTCCTTATCCCACTGTCCACTAGTATCACACACACTAACACCCCATCCTTATCCCACTGTCCACTAGTATCACATACACTAACACCCCATCCTTATCCCGCTGTCCACTAGTATCAAACACACACTAACACCCCATCCTTATCCCACTGTCCACTAGTATCACATACACTAACATCCCATCTTTATCCCACTGTCCACTAGTATCACACACACTAACACCCCATCCTTATCTCACTGTCCACTAGTATCACATACACTAACACCCCATCTTTATCCCACTGTCCACTAGTATCACATACACTAACACCACGTCCTTATCCCGCTGTCCACTAGTATCACATACACTAACACCCCGTCCTTATCCCACTGTCCACTAGTATCACATACACTAACACCCAATCCTTATCTCACTGTCCACTAGTATCACATACACTAACACCCCGTCCTTATCCCGCTGTCCACTAGTATCACATATACTAACACCCCATCCTTTTCCCACTGTCCACTAGTATCACATACACTAACACCTCGTCCTTATCCCGCTGTCCACTAGTATCACATACACTAACACCCCATCCTTATCCCACTGTCCACTAGTATCACACACACTAACACCCCATCCTTATCCCACTGTCCACTAGTATCACACACACTAACACCTCGTCCTTATCCCGCTGTCCACTAGTATCACATATACTAACACCCCAGTCCACTAGTATCACATACACTAACACCCCAGTCCATTAGTATCACATACACTAACACCCCAGTCCACTAGTATCACATACACTAACACCCCAGTCCACTAGTAATCTGATATACTAACACCCCAGTCCTCTAGTATCACATACACTAACACCCCAGTCCACTAGTATCACATACACTAACACCCCAGTCCACTAGTAATCTGATATACTAACACCCCAGTCCACTAGTAATCTGATATACTAACACCCCAGTCCTCTAGTATCACATACACTAACACCCCAGTCCATTAGTATCACATACACTAACACCCCAGTCCACTAGTATCACATACACTAACACCCCAGTCCACTAGTAATCTGATATACTAACACCCCAGTCCTCTAGTATCACATACACTAACACCCCAGTCCACTAGTATCACATACACTAACACCCCAGTCCACTAGTAATCTGATATACTAACACCCCAGTCCACTAGTAATCTGATATACTAACACCCCAGTCCTCTAGTATCACATACACTAACACCCCAGTCCACTAGTATCACATACACTAACACCCCAGTCCATTAGTATCACATACACTAACACCCCAGTCCTCTAGTATCACATACACTAACACCCCAGTCCACTAGTATCACATACACTAACACCCCAGTCCACTAGTAATCTGATATACTAACACCCCAGTCCTCTAGTATCACATACACTAACACCCCAGTCCACTAGTATCACATACACTGACACCCCAGTCCACTAGTAATCTGATATACTAACACCCCAGTCCACTAGTAATCTGATATACTAACACCCCAGTCCTCTAGTATCACATACACTAACACCCCAGTCCACTAGTATCACATACACTAACACCCCAGTCCACTAGTATCACATACACTAACACCCCAGTCCACTAGTATCACATACACTAACACCCCAGTCCACTAGTAGTCACAGAACCTTCTTCTGAGGCCCCCATCATAATTGCACAAGGAGTTCTCCCCATGAAGAAACTGTTCCCCTGCCCACTGGTAGCCACAGATTCCCCAGATACACTGTATGACCCCCAGTCTTGTTACCCTGCCAACTGGTAGCCATAAATTCCCAAATACAAGTTTGACCCAGCCAGTCTTGTTCCCCTACCTGCTGGCAGAGTTAAAGTCCCCAAACACCCCCTCCCAGTCCTGTTACTCTGTGCACTAGTAGTCTCCAAACCCCTCATACACTGTCTAACTGCCTAGCCTTATTCCCCTGCCCACTGGTAGTCACAAATTCCCCAAATACCCTGCTTGCCCCCACTCAGACTTGTTCACCTGCCTACTGGTAACCATAAACTCCCCCAGTTTGTACCCTTGCCAGCTGGTAGCCACAAATCCCTTTGTACACTGTCTGACCCCATGCCTTGATCCCCTGCTCACTGGCAGCCACAGATTCCTATATACACAGTCACAGGACTGGCTGCACTGCACTCTTGGCATCTGAACAAAGCCAGCCCTGTTAGATTGCCATGTGTACATAATATTGGGATCCTTGGAGAGGCACAATATGAAGGACTTCTGGGTTCTTATGAGATCTCTTACAATTAGGGTGACCATATTACCATTCTGCCATTCAGTGATGCTGCCTAAATGAGATCAGCAAAGTACTATTCCTCGTCTCTACTGCATCTACACAGGAGGAGTCATGTGACATTGTGTGGCCTAAGGCTGAAGTCAATGGATATCAGTAAACAACCTACATTTTCTCTGCAGCACCACAGAGTTCTAAACACTGCCAACTGATTATAGTGAAAGGAAGTGATGCCTGTGCTGGGCTACAATAAAATGGCTGTTGAACCTTGGCTTAGCCCTCTGCTACAGGAAAATGGCAGCTCATGTTTGGTGTCAGGTCCCGGTTCTCTCTCTCTACTACCTCCTTTTATCTTTAGTGTTTAGAACTCTGTGCTCCAAAGTCCTCATTTCAGAACTTTGCGTTTTCCTAGATATGGGCGTTCAGGAATGTGGGACATATATTTAAGGGGTAGTAACACTTATTATGTAAAATATATATATACCAGTTGAACAGCCCGTTACACGGGCCACAGTGTCACAGCCACCCGGTCGTAGGGCTGTCACGCGCAGTAAAGACTGCCCGCGCCACGGCTGATACAGAGCTCCTTCAGAGCGCCCAGCTCTGTATCAGCCGCGGCGCGGGCAGTCTCTACTGCGCATGACTGCAGCACGCGCAGCAGTGTCTACTGCTCATGTTGCGGCGTTACACACGATTTAGCGAATTATTATATAGGATATTGTAGGGTTTATCCTCCTGAGTAAAACAAGTGCTGAGAGGTGTTTTATTCCACTGTTATTGCAGCTCAAAGTTTAATTTCTTATATGCAGTATCTCAATGGCCTTAACTATTACAGTGGCGCTGCTACACCATCCCATGGACAGCTCTGGTCAGATGACCATTAACCTGCATAGGATGGTGTAGCAATAGCACCACTATAACATTTTAGGCCACTGTGATACTGCACTTAAAAAAAACAGAAAAGAAAAATCAAGTTTGAGCTCTGATAACTTTTTATTAAAATACCTCTCAGCAGGGAGGGGTCCCCTTGTTTTATTCAGGGGGATAGGCCCTACAGTATATAAAATATATGAGTTGGTAATCCAGAACACATGGCCACACTACTTACAATCATAGGTCCTTTATTGTTCTCGCGGTATTTGTTCTGCAGGAAGATGTATGTGATGAGGGCCCCAAGCGAATACAAAAAAGAGAAGACAGCAACTGTGACAAAGAATTCCGCCGAGGAGGAATAATCCCCAACCAAAAAAATCTGGCTACTGGAACCCTTGCAGTTTGGGGCTTCAAAGTACTCCTGGTGCAGCCTGCGAGACAGAGAAGAGAGATCAGAACAGTAAGAGGTTAAAGTCGGGGGCGAGCTATGGGCACTGCACATCCATCTGGTCTTTAACCCTATGACTGCCAGAGAGGTAACCCATGCATTGCAGCACTCAAAGAGTTAATGGCATAGTATCGTGTCATTTAAAGTGGAACTACCACCCAATAATAAGAGAGCATCACATCATTGCCCATCTGGTGACTAGTTGCTCAGTAGCTCTAGTCGCCAGAATTCTTACCTGATTAAAGAGAAATCGCTATTCTTCATGGACTAACGGCAAGACGGAGTGCGGACATCTTACCATAGTGATGTCCACGCGCCTGCGCTGTCAGTCCCAGCCGGGTCTAGGAGGCGTTGCTAGGAGCCATTTGGCTCCGACTGGGGCTGACAGCGCAGGCGTGCGGACATCACTATGGTAAGATGTCCGCGCTCCGTCTTGCTGTCAGTCTGGGAAGAATAGAGATTTCTCTTTAATCCGGTAAGAATTCTGGCGACTAGAGCTACTGAGCAGCTAGTTGACGGATGGGCAATGATGTGATGCAATGTTATTATTGGGTGGTAGTTCTGCTTTAAAAAAAAAATGATCTTGTAGCTATTAAAAAACAAATCTAATGATGCCATTCCCATCTCTCAAAACATTATGGTTTGAGAGATATTCACAGCTAAAGTTCCTCCCTCCCCTATCACTGACGTCAGTGTTCTAGCTGACTGCAGGGGAATCCGATCCCGGGACCGGCAGAGGCTATTCAGCAGAGTGTCAATAGTGATATTTAAAGAGAAATACTTCATTGGAATGGTCTACAAAGTGTGCTTGGTTTGCAAGCACACTTTGTAGACCATTCCAGTGAAGTAGTTCTATTTAAATATCGCTATCGTGGCTCTGCTGAAGAGCCTCCTCCGGTCCGGGACCGGATTCTCCTGCAGTCAGCTAGAGCACTGATGTCAGTGATAGGGGAGGGAGGAACTTTAGCTGCAAATATCTCTCAAACCATAATGTTTTGAGAGATGGGAATGGCATCGTTAGATTTGTTTTTTTAATAGCTACAAGATAAACAATTTTTAAAATGACACAATACTATCCCTTTAAAGGGCTAAAGTTGCCAAGTGAAATCACCAGAGTTTGAGGTCCAGTGGTGATGCGAGCGACTGTCATATCCGACATCTAGGGCAGGATTGAAGATGTTATCTCTTGAATTCGGGCTCAAGGGCAAATTAAAAGGGGCCATTAGCATTTTCTGACCGTGGTACATTAACGGTTTTCTATTAATCCCTGGATAGTCCAGAGGGGTATGCAATGCATGGTTTCACAAGGTCAAGCAGTATAGGTCATGAAAGAATGAAAGTCAAGATTGTAAACTGATGGACCACTGGGTGAGGTCAAAGGTCAGACGATGAGAGAAAAGGTTTAGGAGCTGTAATAATAGCTTAAAGGAACACTAACGCCAAAAACTTAAACTGGGTTATATAAATTTGAATACAATTTACTTCTAGCTAGCGTCTACAAAAATGTGTTATTTAGTTTAACCCATTGAGTGCCAGAAGGGTACCCCCTGGCACACAAGGGGTTAATGCATTACTGGACACCATTTGGTTAATCATGTCTGCTCAGTTTATGATGAAAGACAAGAGTTAAGACATTTTGTCTGTTAAGATTAGTAACCACAACCCTTGTGTTCAGAAAGGCTGTCCCATTATCTCAGATCATTTACACATAACAGCTCATTTACAGATAATACAGCACTATAACTTCTGAGACAGCTTTCAAGATTTCTATGGTAATGGGGAGCCAATGAAACGGCCCATAGAGCAAATTTAAGACTCGATCTTAAGCCTTAGAAAACAGAACTTTTTCTTTTTCTTTTTTTTTTTTTTTTAAGAAATGCTACTATAAATTACAGGGTATTTCAGTGTATATATAGCCCCAGATAATTTTTTTAGGTATCAGTGTTTCTTTAACCCTTTGTGTGCCAGAGGGTATCGCAATGTATTGAATACCTCTAGCACTCAAAGGTTTAAAACCCTTAAAGGGATAGTAATGTTTCATAATAAAAGCAGCTCTAATTAATCTTCATAGTATTTGAGCCATGGAAAGTGTTATTTCAATACTGTCAGAGTTGTAGTACAAGAGTAATTGAATGATAAAGTATCCCCCTCCTGCCCCTTCTAGTGATGTAACACTGCTCAGCTCAGAGCAGTAGGGAATGTCCAGGTAGATTGCAGAGAGGGACAATCGTCAATTAAGATAAGGGAAAAAGCTGAAAAACCTGTCAAGAGGGGCAGGGTTTTCATTATTCTCACAGTAAGAAGATTGACCCTTGATGTGAGCTGTCTATTCTATGGACTGGATTCCACATCTGAGGAGTGGGGCTTACACTAGGTAAAAGGGGCGGGAGGGGGATACTTTATCATTCAATTACTCTTGAACTACAACTCTGACAGTAATGAAATAAAACTCTCTATGGCTCAAATACTATGAAGATTGATTGGAGCTGCTGTTTTTGTGAAACATTACTATCACTTTAACTGCTAAAGTGGCCATGCTCTGGAGACATCTCAAGCATTCAAGGTTTACAAGTTACAGCTGAAAAGTTATACCATGAAATGAAAAGTCAACAAGAGACGTGAAAGGCGATGCACCATGATCGATAGCACTCACTTAAAAGGATACTCAAAGTCCACTTTAATATTCCGTTTGCTCTCATTTTTCATCTTACAGTCAACACTTAGACTGAACTGCCCGGAGTAACTTCCACACGTTGCAAAGGCAAAGATAGAGAAAAACTGTAAAAGAGAGACAGGAAGAGGGAGGTGTACAAAGAGGTAGGATCAAGCCAAGAAAGTATGAGAGATATATCACAATACACAGAGATACAGATATCATGGATAACTATACCTACGGGAAGAGAAGTAAAGTGTGGTACCGTGTTACCGATAGGAAAAGCAGGACACTGGTAGAGTAAAAAGTGATACCGTTATTGGCTCTAGGGTGTAAGCTGTCAAGACAATATGCACTAAGGTGTGATAAAGTGGGGATAATTTATCCAGTGATATCAATTCTCCAGTTCCTGTGTTATTCCATAGAGCCTATGCACTAAGATCTCCAAAGATCTCCATAGAATAACATAGGAATTGGAGAACTGATACTTTATCACCTCTTTATCACACCTTAGTGCATCTTCCCCCTAGTCTCTTCTTCAGGCATAATAAGAATGAATGAATAGCAAGAAAGGTCTTTTAATGTCCTTAAAGGGGAAAAAAGTGGCTCTTAATGTTTTTAACTGAACCACTTACCTAGGTAGCAGTCCTTCATACAACAGTCATTTATCTCTATATATTTCTGCATACTATATACTGTTGCCAGTATCTGCTGTGTGGGTCATTTTAGGTCTGTATTTAGCTCACAATAAACAATAGACACTATCAGTCTACATGAGATAAGCTAAATACAAAGTCCCACCCATGACACTAATGGGGAATGAGATGTTTCTCAAGGTAGTAATATGTCCCTTTTCGGTTATATGCTATACTGGATACCCCTCTGGCACTCAAAGGGTTAAATCTGGGAATGGTAGGGAGATGAACATCTAGAAGAAGTAGCAGTTACATCTGAGAATGGGACAGGGATGACGATCCAGGAGGAGTAGCAGTTACATCTGGGAATGGGATGGGGATGAAGATCCAGGAGGAGTAGCAGTTACATCTGGGAATGGGAGGGGGATGAAGATCCAGGAGGAGTAGCAGTTACATCTGGGAATGGGGAGGGGGATGAAGATCCAGGAGGAGCAGCAGTTACATCTGGGAATGGGATGGGTATGAAGATTAATGAGGAGTAGCAGTTACATCTGGGAATGGAAGGGGGAAGAAGATCCAGGAGGAGTAGCAGTTACATTTGGGAGTGGGAGGGGAAGAAGATCCAGGAGGAGTAGCAGTTACATCTGGGAATGGAGGGGGGTTGAATATCCAGGAGGAGTAGCAGTTACATCTGGGAATGGAATGGGGACGAAGATCCAGGAGGAGTAGCAGTTACATCTGGGAATGGAAGGGGGTTGAATATCCAAGAGGAGTAGCAGTTACATCTGGGAATGGGAGGGGGATGAAGATCCAGGAGGAGTAGCAGTTACATCTGGGAATGGGAGGGGGATGAAGATCCAGGAGGAGTAGCAGTTACATCTGGGAATGGGAGGGGGATGAAGATCCAGAAGGAGTACCAGTTACATCTGGGAATGGAAGAGGGATGAAGATCCAGAAGGAGTAGCAGTTACCCCTGGGAATGGGAGGGGGATGAAGATCCAGGAGGAGTAGCAGTTACATCTGGGAGTTGGAGAGGGATGAAGATCCAGGAGGAGTAGCAGTTACATCTGGGAATGGGAGGGGGATGAATATCCAGGAGAAGCAGCAGTTACATCTGGGAATGGAATGGGGATGAAGATCCAGGAGGAGTAGCAGTTACATCTGGGAGTGGGAGAGGGATGAAGATCCAGGAGGAGTAGCAGTTACATCTGGGAATGGGAGGGGGATGAATATCCAGGAGGAGCAGCAGTTACATCTGGGAATGGAATGGGGACAAAGATCCAGGAGGAGTAGCAGTTACATCTGGGAATGGGAGGGGGATGAAGATCCAGGAGGAGTAGCAGTTACATCTGTGAATGGGAGGGGGATGAAGATCCAGGAGGAATAGCAGTTACATCTGGGATTGGCACAGGGATGAAGATCCAGAAGGAGTAGCAGTTACATCTGGGAATGGGAGGGGGGTGAATATCCAGGAGGAATAGCAGTTACATCTGGGAATGGCACAGGGATGAAGATCCAGAAGGAGTAGCAGTTACATCTGGGAATGGGATGGGGATCAAGATCCAGGAGGAGTAGCAGTTACATCTGGGAATGGGAGGGGGATGAATATCCAGGAGGAGTAGCAGTTACATCTGGGAATGGAATGGGGACAAAGATCCAGGAGGAGTAGCAGTTACATCTGGGAATGGAGGGGGATGAATATCCAGGAGGAATAGCAGTTACATCTGGGAATGGCACAGGGATGAAGATCCAGAAGGAGTAGCAGTTACATCTGGGAATGGGATGGGGATCAAGATCCAGGAGGAGTAGCAGTTACATCTGGGAATGGGATGGGGATCAAGATCCAGGTAGAGTAGCAGTTACATCTGGGAATGGGAGAGAGATAAAGATCCAGGAGGTGTAGAAGTTACATCTGGGAATGGGAGGGGGATGAAGATCCAAAAGGAGTAGCAGTTACGTCTGGGAATGGGAGGGGGATGAAGATCCAGAAGGAGTGGCAGATATATCTGGGAATGGGAGGGAGATGAAGATCCAAGAGGTGTAGCAGTTACATCTGGGAATGGGAGGAGGATGAAGATCCAGGAGGAATAGCAGTTACATCTGGGAATGAGAGGGGGGTGAAGATCCAGGAGGAGTAGCAGTTAAATCTGGGAATGGGAGGGGGATGAAGATCCAGAAGGAGTAGCAGTTACATCTTGGAATGGGAGGGGGATGAAGATCCAGGAGGAATAGCAGTTACATCTGGGAATGGGAGAGGGATAAAGATCCAGAAGGAGTAGCAGTTACATCTTAGAATGGGAGGGGGATGAAGATCCAGGAGGAGTAGCAGTTACATCTGGGAATGGGAGGGGGAAGAACATCCAGAAGGAGTAGTAGTTGCATCTGGGAATGGGAGAGGGATGAAGATCCAGGAGGAGTAGCAGTTATATCTGGGAATGGGAGGGGGATGAAGATCCAGGAGGAGTAGCAGTTACATCTGGGAATGGGAGGGGGATGAATATCCAGGAGGAGTAGCAGTTACATCTGGGAATGGGAGGGGGATGAACATCCAGAAGGAGTAGCAGTTATATCTGGGAATGGGAGGGGGATGAAGATCCAAGAGGTGTAGCAGTTATATCTGGGAATGGGAGGGGGATGAAGATCCAAGAGGTGTAGCAGTGACATCTGGGAATGGGAGGGGGATGAAGATCCAGGAGGAATAGCAGTTACATCTGGGAATGGGAGGGGGATGAAGATCCAGGAGGAGTAGCAGTTAAATCTGGGAATGGGAGGGGGATGAAGATCCAGAAGGAGTAGCAGTTACATCTTGGAATGGGAGGGGGATGAAGATCCAGGAGGAATAGCAGTTACATCTGGGAATGGGAGGGGGATGAAGATCCAGAAGGAGTAGCAGTTACATCTTAGAATGGGAGGGGGAAGAACATCCAGAAGGAGTAGTAGTTACATCTGGGAATGGGAGGGGGATGAAGATCCAGGAGGAGTAGCAGTTACATCTGGGAATGGGGGGGGGTTGAAGATCCAGGAGGAGTAGCAGTTACATCTGGGAATGGGAGGGGGAAGAACATCCAGAAGGAGTAGTAGTTACATCTGGGAATGGGAGGGGGATGAAGATCCAGGAAGAGTAGCAGTTACATCTGGGAATGGGAGGGGGAAGAACATCCAGAAGGAGTAGTAGTTACATCTGGGAATGGGAGGGGGATGAAGATCCAGGAGGAGTAGCAGTTACATCTTGGAATGGGACAGAGATGAAGATGCAGAAGAAGTACTCCCATTTAACCGTGCCAGAGGGGTACGCAATGTGGAGACTTCTTTAGCATTCAAGGTATAAAAGACTCAGTTTAAATCAATGTGATTTGTATTTGTCACTTGAAGTGCAGTTGGTTTGCTCCAGAACTGCTGTGGTTCATCCCACTGAAACCAAATTCTTTGAATCTAGCAAAGTAGCTGCGGGAGATCAGGGGGGCAGATGGAGGTCCATGCTAGGCCCGTCCCTCCCTGTGTGGGCTCACAGTGGGCAGACTGGGCTGGGTTTATCCTGGTGATAATCCAGGGAAGGATTGTGACCTGCTG
>CM074726.1:67139932-67232432 GCA_037306005.1 Rhinophrynus dorsalis | reverse complement strand
TACATCACCATAGAAGAGACTTAGTGCCATGTGCAGAACGACAGCGGAGAAATTCTGGAGCAAACAAGATAATAAACATTCTCAAAATCCCCACTGATTGAAATTAAGGTTTTAACCCCTAAAATATTAGACAGCAATGCACTGGAGATCTCACTAGCAATTAGGGGTTTAAATGCTCAATTTAAATAAATGGGAAATTGGGGGGTTTTGTTACTTCTAGTGAAGTTGATTTGCTCCAGAACTGATCCCCTTGAGCCTTCTATATACCGTATTATCTTGAATATAAGGCATATTTTTATTGAAGCGATTGGCCTGAAAAAGTGACCTGGTCTCCTATTCGGGGGTCATCCTTTATTTGAACAGAAGAAAATCCCATCCGGGTAGCAGTCTAAGCAGATCCCCCCCGCCACAGTACTCTCTCCTTCCTGCTACCATTAACCCTTTCAGTGCAAGAGGGGTACGCAACACATTGCCGCACAATGCACTAGATACCTCTCTGGTACTCAAAGGGTTAAAGCGGGACTATCGGCCCAAATAAAGCCCTCCACAATAATTAGTCATATAGCAATACGCTTAGAAATAGTACTGTTATCATGCATAAGTTCCTCGTTATTAACCCCTTAATGACGGCCGCGCACGCACGCGGCTGTCATTTAACGCGCACTGAACATTTTTTTACTGCTCCTCTGATTCTGGACTCCCCGAACGGCGTGCAGCCGCTCCATGACATACATGTACGTTCTTTGTCCTTTAGGGACACCCACTCGTGACGTACATGTACGTCATGTGTCGCTAAGGGGTTAAGAAATCCTACTTCTTCTGAGACTGACAGGCAATTATCAGCACAGACATCTTGGCTTAGAGACATCTGTTCGCCTGTGCAGTACATCCCAGACTCCTCTAGGAGGCGCTGCATTGAACCTTAAGATAACAGGAAGAGACTGATGGAGCAGATGCCCAGATTCCTCTACAGCAAGAAGCCTGGCCGTCAGTCTCAGAAGAAGTAGGATTTCTTGATGACGCTGGACTTTTGCTGGATAATACTACTATTTCTAAGCTTATCGCTATATGACTAATTATGGGTGGGGGGACTTTATTTAGGGTGATAGCTCCCCTCTAAGCTTCAGTAATAGACCCAAAAGTCTTCCTGGAGTGTAGATGCGGACCTTTCCATCAAAGTACAGACTCTACAGGGATTGACAGAAAGGTCCTGAAAGGAGGGTGCTTTATATTTTGGTATTTTATTTCACAGCCATTATTTGGAAAGTTGGGGTGCAGCTCTGTGATTAGGATCACCCTATACGCGGGCAAATTAGTTCACGTCTTTAGGGCTTTATCCACAAAAGGAAAGAGTCGCAATTCTGGAGCAAACCAACTGCTTCATAAGGGACATAAACATTCACTAAACGCCCACCGATTTAACCGTTTGAGTGCCGGACGTTGCGTACCCTTTCGGCGCTCAAAGAGTTAAATGGGACCTTTAACCATCCCAGTGCTAGGGTGGTCTCCATTGAAAGACCCATTTAAATTAATAGGAATCTGCATGTATCCCCTATGGACTAGTAGGATTGTTACAGAATCATTCATTTGTGGATGAGGCCTCTAGGGAGGATATCGTACAAAACCAGGCCACAGTATGACATGTGATTGCACCTAATTTTGTCAAATGAGCACCTGGGCGTTTTTACAGAAGACTTTACTATATGCTGCAGCATAACGTCTCTAGTGCGAATCTTCTGTGTAGACAAGCCCTTAATCTCAGCCCTAGAGCAGGACTCAGTAAGGAAAAGGAAATATTTTCTGTTATTTTCTTGTGACCATAGGAGCAGGGTGACCATACCCGGGAACCCTGTCTTCTAGAGTCCCCTGACAGGACTCATGTGGTGCCGATGGGAAGATGTAAATGGAGCGATTCACATCACAAAGGGGCGGGGCTTAAAGGACTGTGCAGTACAGTGGGCAGGAAGTGGCCAGAACAGGATGGGGAAGAAGGAGAAACGGGCAGGAAGTGGGAGGAACAGGCCAGGAAGTGGGTGGAGTTTCATAAGTAACTCCCCACCTCCAAAGAATCAGCCTCTGTCTCTGTAGACTCAGTAATGCACTGTAAAATTCAGACTTTCCGGGGCAAATTTGGAGAGTTCCCAGGTATGGGGGTGACCAGTAATTGGAGAGGATAATAATATGTTTTATGTAGGATGACTGCTACCACTATAAACACACCTGGCAACTTTGATAGCAGCAGCCCCCATTTGCAAGTCACAATGTGGGTGGGGCTCATAAAAGTGGGTGGGATTTGTATGACGGAACATGGGGGTTTATCCCCAAAATGGGTGGAACAAGGTAGGGAGAACAGGTGAGAAAGTGGGTGAGGGTACCATAGATCTCTCTTACTAACTACTCCTAATCAGAGGCATAGGAACCACCACAAATCTGGGGGGATAGCATTTTTACTGTCCCCAGCCCCCCTGTGTGTCACTTTGTCCCCCCAGGTCCTTTGTACTTTCTTTGTAGCTTGGCAAGTGGACTGCGCTAGAGGAGCTTCTGATCCTCTACTATGTCTGACAGGAAGCTGCTAGTTGCCCTTGGCGAGCAGCTTCCTGTCAGACTGGGGTAGAGGATACAGAAGCTCCTCTACCTGCGGTCCGCTCTGCTTGGCCATGCTACAAGGAGGTGACCAGCAGGAGGGAGAGCTGTGCAGTGCACTCCCCTGCTGCCGGTCACCCAGGGCCTGTGCCCCCCCCCCCCGGGGCTGGTGCCAGCACCTGAGGGGGGATTTCTACATTATCTATCCCCTGCATGATTTCCTGGGGGGGATGCGTACTCCCCCTCCACCCCGGTTCCTACGCCCCTGCTCCTAATAAACCCCCAAACACACACATCTTACTATGGGAAAGAAAATCCTAATTTCCCCCAAGAACTGTGCCCTTGTGTCCAAGATATAACATCAGTTCTAGAGATAATATTAATATTTTCAGTCAGTCCTGAAGTACATGGATTCGGCCATGACAGTTACTAGCAAGACCTCAGATTCTGCTCACTGCACATGGTAACTTTAAAGTGAAACTGTCGCTTTAATACAAAAGGTGATTTTAAAAGAGCTTTTTATTTCAAACAATAATTTGAGATATTTAGATTTATTTGTTTGTCATTTGGTACAAATCAACTAGTATCTGACTGGCAGGGAGTGGAAGTTGGGATGGATATTCTTGCATCGGTTATTTTGCATAAATGGACAAATACAGCTAAATATATCATAAACTACTGCTTAAAATAATACATGGTTAATAGAAATATAGGTATCTTTGAAAGCTAAATCAAAATGACCTGTTTGTTACAAAGTGACATGACAGTTCCACTTTAAGAAGGTTCATGCACTCTGCCCAGTTCGGTTTGAAACTGCCAGCAACTGTCATGTCCGCCTCCATGGGCACAACATCAAGGGCTGATTGAATAGGTTATCTCTTAAAGGGATAGTAATGTTTCACAAAACAGCAGCTCCAATTAATCTTCATAGTATTTGAGCCATAGAGAATGTTATTTCAATACTGTCAGAGTTGTAGTTCAAGAGTAATTGAATGATAAAATATCCCCCTGCCTCCCCTTTTGCCTAGTAAAAGTCACATCCCCTCAGATGTGGAATCTGGTGTCTTGACCAGACAGCTAACAGCAAGGGACAATCTTCTTACTGTGATCATAAGGAAAACCCTGCCCCCCTTGACAGGTTTTTCAGGTTTTTCCTCTGTGATCCATCTGGACAGCCTTGCTGCTCTGTGGTGAGCAGTGTGTCGTCAGTAAAAGGGAAGGGGAGGGAATGGGATACTGTATCATTCAATTACTCTTGAACTACAACTCTGTACAGCCAGGCTGGATTTAAGTCCAAGGCACCCCTAAGAAGGCATTCTAGGCTCCCTTAGCTCCACCCATGACCACACCCCCTGTTCCTCACATGGCCCAGCCCTCCAGTCCCATCTACTATTTACTGGCACAGAAAATACCCTTGGCCTATAACATACAATCCATTGGAGATCTCTCAAGCATCTAAGGGGTTAAATAATAGTTTGTAAATGGGTATAAATTGGCGCATGGGCATTGGAATTGCCCTGACCACACCCACAATTCAGAATGTGGGTGTGACCATCACAGCTGAGGCACTCCCTCAAAATTTGGAGCTATAGGAAGTTGTCTGCCTATTCTGCCTAGTGGGAAATCCAGTCCTGGCTACAGCTGGTATACCCCAGAGCTACACCAGTACATTAGTATATCTGTCCACATGTATATGTCCACTACTGATCTCAGGGGTGTCCGTAGAAATGTTTCCGGGGGAGGCAAAGCCATAATATGACCCCCAGGCCAGCCCATCCAGCCCCTTTGTTTATATGGAGGGGGTAATTGTAGGGGGGGCAAGTGCCCCCCTTGCCCCCCCGGACGCCCATGCCTGATCTCTCATCCCAAATTCAATTACAAATTTCAGACTGCCTCTTGGCCATCGCCTCCTGGATATCCCGCTGTCATTTTAAGCTAAACATGTCCAAGACTGAATTTCTCCTTTTCCCTCCAAAATCTAACCCAACACCCAGCTTAATCAATACAGTTGATGGCATTGACATTCATCCAGTCAGCTCAGCACACTGCTTAGAGGCCATATTTGATTATTTCTTTCCTTCTCCCCTCACATAAACTCCTTGGCTGAAGCCCGTCGATTCTTCCTATGTAACACTGCTAAAATCCGCCCCATTCCTGTCCCCAAAAAAACTACTAAAACTCTTGTGCGTGCCATTCTATCCCACTTAAACTACTGCAATACACTACTACCTGGCCTCCCAGCTTCCCATGTTTCCACTATGCAATCTGCCATAAGCTCATCCACATGAATCACCACACTCCAAAAATACAAAAAACAACCCTGCTCACATCATTTTCAGATATCTCATATGGCTCCTTATCTGTGGCGTAACTATAGGGGTCGCAACTGTGACCGGGCGCGTCACTCCAGGGGCCCGGCTGCCCCCTGTGACCCCCTCGCCTGATGCCCGCAATTAAGTAATGCAGAGCGTTGTGGCTCTGCATTACGAGAGTGACGGTCTGCTGGACGGAGATCAGTATTCCCTCCAGCAGTCCGGCACTCTTGTAATGCAGAGCGCTGGGAGATGACATCATCTCCCAGCGCTCTGCATTACTGAAGAGGGCCACGCAGGAGAAGAGGTCTGTACAGAAGGAGGCAAGCACACGTTTTAGACCATTCCAATGAAGTGATTTGTTGTAACTTACGAGATTGCGGCTCTGCTGCAGAGCCTCCGTGTCGGTCGACACAAATCTCTTGCTGACAGCTTTACAGCTGTCAGCAGGAGACATCGAACTTTAAATGCCTGTATCTCGCAAACCATAGCGGTTTGAGAGAGATGTTTTTTTGCATTTAGATCAGCTTTTTAAGCTCTTCTAAATGCAAACAACTTTTTTTGGACATTACTAACCATTTAAGGGGCTAAACATTAGTCACTTTCTGCTCCTCACCTCTGGAACCCCATACCTCTAACTACATCTAAAACTATTCCCCTCTGCCTTTAAAGGGACAGTAAATTCCCAGAAAATTATTTTAGAGTTTTGTAGAGCTTAAAAAAATAAGCTAAATGCCACAAATCCTATCTCTCAAACCACTATGGTTTGAAAGATATCATCTACTGAAGTTCCTCTTCTCCTTCTGTCAGCTGTAAAGCTGACAGCAGGAGTTCCTGGGGCAGTGACCGACAAGCGGCTCTTCAGCAGAGCCGCAATAGCACAATTTAAAAATGATTACTTTTTTGGAACGGTCTAAAAAGTGTGCTTGCAAACCAGGCACATTTTGTAGACTGTTCCAAAGAAGTATTTATTTTTAAATTGCGCTATTTGTCGGTCCCCAGACCGGGAACTCCTGCTGTCAGCTTACAGTTGACGTCAGGAGAAAGTGAGGGAGAGGGGAACTTTAACTGAGGATATCTCTCAAATCATAAAGTTTTGAGAGATAGGATTTGTGGCATTTCGCTTATTTTTTTAATCTCTACAAAGACATTTTGACGGGACATTACTGTCCCTTTAAATCTACACTGAAATCCTATCTTCTTGAGCACTGGCACCATGCACTGCCTTTTTGGCAAAATCAGCACTTTAAAGGGATAGTAATACTTCGTTTTATCTTTATTTTATTTGGTAGGCATTAAAAAAACATGAAGAACGATATAAGTCTTATCTCTCAAACCTTTATGGTTTAAGAGATATTCACAAGCAAAGTTTCCCCTCCTGTTCAGCCAGATCAGAAGGGAGGTGCCCAGTTAGACTGCAGAGAGGGACAATCTTCAAATAAGATAAGGGAAAAACCTGAAAAACTTGTCAAGGGGGCAGGGCTTTCATTGTTCTCATCGGAAGAAGATTGTCCCCTTCTGTTATCTGTCTGGTCTATGGACTGGATTCCACATCTGAGAAGAGATGGCTTACACTAGGTAAAAGGGGCAGGAGGGGAAACTTTGCTTGTGAATATCTCTTAAACCATAAAGGTTTGAGAGATAAGACTTATATCATTCTTCATGGTTTTTTAATGCCTACAAAATAAAATAAAGATAAACGAAGTATTACTATCCCTTTAACTCACAACAATTGACACCCTCATACCCTGCTGTCTACTATTCCCCATTTAGACTGTAATCTGCTTGGGGCAGTGACCTCTTTCCTATTGTTTCTTTGTTTGCAGCACTTATCTTATACCAATTTATTTAATGTAACATACTGCTATTGTAAGGTTCGGTGTAAACTGTGTTACCGTATAAATAAAGTTACACAGATGTCAGCTTCACTGATTGCCAACTGATTATCAGGCATAGTTAGGCTAAGTTCACAATGGAGATTTGTTTGATGCGTTGAAACTCAGCAAGAGAATGAATACAAATATAAATGCAATTTGCAGGAGCGTTCCTCAAAGCGTGTTGAATCACACGAATCTCTACTTTTCCACCCATAATGCAACTTCATAACTTTATGGTAATCGCGATTACACCCGATATTTTGGGCACAATCAGTGGAATCAATAGAAATCTTGTGTATTTGCTATAACACACTGTCAGACCAAAAGCTGCAGCAGGATACGTTACCTTGAGGCACGCTCTGTGTTCCCACATAGGAGTCAATTATTCCAATTGCATGTCTTTTATTCAAGGCTCTAACATTGAAGGGGTTAAAAGTGACATTTAAATCAATGGACATGTTTAATTGCCCCTTAAAGTGCACATGGTTTTCTCAAAATTCCTACACTTTGCCTTTAAACATAAGGCCCGTATTTATAAAAGCAAGCTGGAGTTATTCTGGAGTAAACCAACTGCTCCATAGGGGACAAATAAAAAAAATTCCTGTTAAATAAAATTGGACTTTTAACCCTTTGAATCCAGAAAGGCCTCCAATGCATGTTCCATGAATCTATCAACCCTTCTGTGAAGTGCTATTACGGACATGACTTCTGAATCTTCAACCCTGAAAGTACTAGTTCATCTGCATAACACTCTTGTATATATAGACGACGATAGATAATGTTTAACCCATTGAGTGCCAGAGGGGTATGTAACGCATTGCTTTGCAATGCATTGCGTACCCCTCTGTCACTCAAACTGTTAAATATAACAAAGACATATAGATAATATTTAAATATAACAAAGCTTTGATAGATAGATAGATAGATAGATAGATAGATAGATAGATAGGTAGATAGATAGGTAGAGCGATAGATAATTAAATATAACAAAGATTTGAGAGAGACAGATGGATGGACAGATAGACAGACAGACATTTTAATATAACAAAGATTACATAGATGGATGGATAGATAGAGAGATAGATAGACAGATGGAGATATGGACAGATGGATGGACAGATAGACAGACATGTTAATATAACAAAGATTAGATAGCTGGATGGATAGATGGAGAGATAGACAGATGGAGATACGGACAGATGAATGGACAGATAGACAGACATATTTAAATATAACAAAGATTAGATAGCTGGATGGATAGATGGAGAGATAGACAGATGGAGATACGGACAGATGAATGGACAGATAGACAGACATATTTAAATATAACAAAGATTAGACAGATAAATAGATTAGATCGACAGATAGCTATATATTTAAATATAACAAATATTAGATAGATATTTTGTGTCTGTGTGTGAAAGAAATTAACAGAGAGGTGAAAGGTGAACATAAATAATGACAAATAAATGCTAGACGTGTATGCACATATATGAAAGAGACAGACAGAGAAATAAGTAGATGGAACTAGACAGATTGGTGTAGGTACATATGTATGACAGACTGGAAGACTCACCCATTCCAGAACTTTTATAAATCCAAGTGGCTCCTTCACTATACGAAACTGCCCCCCTGCCACCAGCTGTGGAAGACAATATCACAGTGAGCACAAACAGCTACAATCATCCAGCTGTTGTTTAACTACAGCTCCCATCTTCCTCAGCCAGCCTTGTACTGTCTGATGATAATGATAGAATCTGTAGTCCAACAACAGACGGTTGGCCGCAGGTTGCCCACCCCTGACATCCACAAGCAGTACTATAGTGGTACTTCTGCTCAGTGCCTTATGTCTGGTGATACTGGTGCTCTGTCCATGGTGCTGAAATCTCAGTCTCTAATCATCTCTCCTGTCTCTGTCACCCGCTTATGTGTGTCAGCCATTTCTGTTTATTTTACCCTTTGAGCGCCCCAGATGTCTCCAACACACTTAGAACCAATGCGTTTGACCCCCCCCCCGGCACCTGAAAGGTTAATGTGGTCAACTAAAGAGATACAACCACACACAATTCACACAAATACACAGCGACTCACACATCAACTACACAAAACACACACAAGCATGTAATACAAAAGCTACACAAAATACACATAACACACACAGTGAATACACATACAGCAGAATACACACACTGAACACAAATCATACAGCATGCACACACCAAACAGAAAGACACACACTCTACACAAACACAGCATACTGAAGATGATGTACTAAGGATCTGGACTCATTTTGGAGCAAATCAGTTGCATTGTACGAGAAACATCATAACTCTCTAAATCCCCATTCATTTAAATAGGACTTTTAGCCGTTTGAATGCTACAGAAGGCTCCAATGCATTTCTTGTTTTCGCAATGTGCTGGAAACCCCTCTAGCATTCAAAGGATTAAAATCTCCATTGGAATTTTTTTATTTATCCCAAGAATGACTCCAGTTTTCCAATCTCATTGTTACAGTACAATAAACACAATATAACGATACACTCACTGCCCGCTACACACAGCAAACAGCAGCTGGTCAACTTACATCAACAAACAGCCTCTCACACATAATACCCACCAATCCACACACATACATGTCTTATCATACAGGATCAGTCACTAGCAAGGGCATGAACAATAAAGGCCGGGGACATGGATTTGTATTTTCATTCACGTGTGTGCGTGGGTGTGATATATTATATATATATAAATATATATATATGTGTGTGTGTGTGTGCGCGCACACACACATACACACACACAATATGAGGGAAAGGAAACACAGGGCACACTATGATATTTTTTCATTCTAACTGGAGAAGTGCAGGTTTATAGTTGTTTTTATATATATATATATATATATATATATATATATATATATATATACATATATATATATATATATATATAGAGAGAGAGAGAGAGAGAGAGAGAGAGGTGTAAATATATTGGGCCTTATGTGAAAGAGAAAAAGCTAGTAATTCTAGATCAAACAAACAGGACTAGCTGGGCCAAATAATTCCCCAAATTCATGGTGATTTAAATGGAGGCCTGCAGCTTTGCTTTGCAATGCGCTGGAGACCAATCTGGTATCAAAGAGGTTAAGTAGGGTATATTTGGCTCGTACAGTGTAGATGGTTTGCTCCAGAATAATTTCCATTTTACTTATACACATTAGGCCAGCTGTGAGTATAAATAAAATACATATAAATATATATATATATATATATATATATATATATATATATATATATATATATGAAACACAAATTCATGTATGTATGGAGATAAAGAGTAAATTATATATATATATATATGTGTGTGTGTGTGTGTGTGTTCGGGTGTCTGGGTACAAACAAGTGTATGTTTATGTTTATGTATGTGTGTGTGTGTATATATATATATATATATATATATATATATATATATATACACACACACATATAGGGATGTATAGATGATCCTGATTTTCCCATCCCCTTCTTTCTGCCCTCTCTCTCTCCTTCACCTCCCTCCTCTCATCCAATCTCTACCCCTCCTCCCTATAAATTTTTTCTCTCCCTATACCCTCCCTTTCCTCCATCTGTTTCATTCTAACACCCATCTTCTTTATCCCTATCATCAGCCATGTCCTCCTCATCTTTATCCCAATTACCCGTCTCTAGCCCCCCTCCCTCTTACCCCTTTCCCCACTTTACTGCCCTCTCCCCTTACCTGGTTGACCACGTCCATGACTGCAGGATGCTGGTGAATCGCGGCAGCGCGGAGGGGGTAGTGCGCTTTAACTGCAGCAGCCTGGAGGAGGTGGTAAAATGCGGCGGACGGGGAGAAGAGTCTATAGAACAGCTGTCATTGAGGCAGCCAATAGGATTAGATAATAGGGGGCGCTGTTGTCACACAGTGCGATGATGACGCAACCGCTCTCCATCTTCATTGAGGGCAGTGGTACCATAAATAGGGTCGGGGAAGCCTTACAGAGCATTGACGTCTAAAATGACCTGCTGAGACCCTCAAAATACATCCTACAATTGTATGTGGGATACAGGCTCAGCAAAATGACATTTGGATATTGTACTGCATCAAAGAGATCTGAGTTCAACTATACAGCAGATCATTAAAATGATGGACACATACACACTGTTATACACCACACACAGTGTCTCTCACAACACACAGACACACAATGTGTCACATACACACACAGTCTCTCACACCACACACATACAATGTCTCAAACATACACCACACACACACAGTGTCTCTCACAACACACAGACACACAATGTGTCACATACACACACACAGTTTCTCACACCACACACAATATCTCACACAGTCTCAAACATACACCACACACATACAGTGTCTCTTACAACACACAGACACACAATGTGTCACATACACAGTCTTTCACAACACACACACAATGTGTCACATACACACACACACAGTCTCTCACAACACACGCACACACAATATCTCACACAGTCTCAAACATACACCACACACATACACAGTGTATCTCACAACACACAGACACACAATGTGTCACATACACAGTCTTTCACAACACACACACAATATCTCACACAGTCTCAAACATACACCACACACATACACAGTGTCTCTCACAACACACACACACACACACAATGTGTCACGTACACACAGTCTCTCACAACACACACTCACAATGTCTCACACAGTCTTAAACATACACCACACACATACAGAGTGTCTCTTACAACACACAGTATCTCACACACACTCAATCATACACTACACAGTGTCTCAAAGCCACACACATTGTCTGTAACACACAATAGAGACACTTCTTGTATTCAGAGTGTTAGAAACCTGTCCCGTATGCAATGGGTTAAAAGCTGAATTTATATCATATTTGTTGTCTGTGGCGCATTTGATTTTCTCTAGAATTTCCACATCTTTAATTCACAGAACAAGATGTTTAGAGACGTATGCACCAATGCAGTGGGGAAGGTCCCAAATTTGCCATGGATCTAAATCTGGCTTTTAACCACTTTGGTGCTAGAGAGATCTCAAATTAGTTTTTAAAGAATATGCTGGCGAAATCTCCAGTACTGACGAGGTTTAAAATAGTAAATTAGGTTGAGAAAAAAACACACTTCCGTTAAAGGGGATCTATCACCCCTACACATGTTGGCCTACGTAGGTCGTTAATGTAGCGACTAGCTTGGGTAAGGTTTTCATTTTTTAAAAACAAAAAACACCGCTATTTTGCCTAATTTAATCCATTAAATATTGGTCTGCGCCCTACTTCCGGACAGACTGCAGTTTCCTGCTCTGTACCGCAGTCTGTCACTCTTCCTCTGCTTCCCTCCCTCTATCCGGCCTCCTTTGATGACAGAGGCCTTCTGCCTGTTAGCTAGAGCGGTTTCATTGGCCAGAGACCGCTCCAGTTTACAGGTAGAAGGCCTCCATCATCAGAGGAGGCTGGATAGAGGGAGGGAAGCAGAGGAAGAGTGTCAGACTGCGGGTACAGAGCTGTACCCACTGTCTGTCTGGAAGTAGAGCCAGGGCAACATTTTATGGATTAAATTAGGCTAAATAGTGATTTTTTTTTTTAAATGAAAACCTTACCCATGCCAGTCACTACATAAACAACCTATGTAGCCCAACATGTGTAGGGGTGATACATTCCCTTTATGTTCAACCTTTGCCTCCTATCCCAGAAAAATCTGAATTATATATGCCTCCCTGGCAACAAAATCAGTATTAGTCTATTTACCGGAACTTCGTGCTTTACCCACTATACACAGTATAACTCTGTGGATTCCCTCTTGAAAATGAATCTAATCTTCTCTTAAATGTATCCATTATATCTGCCATGACCAGATCCTTGGGCAAAGAATTTCACAGTTTAAAAATCTCTTCCCCTCTAATCTTAAGGTGTGGGTTCTATTTGGTGTAAAGGCATAGTGGTGCAATTCTGCAGCAAAACCAGCTGCACCATAAGGTTAAAATGAGGCTGTTTACTGTTTTAAACATTCAAGGGTTTATACAGCACCATTTACATCAATGGTAATTTTAACTGTTTAACCCCTTAACGACTGGCTGATCAAGTGGTGGGAGGTTGTTAAGTACCACGGCACTTTTTCTTTATTCGCAAAGAATTCTGGGATAGCAGAGCGGCATGCAGCCGCGCTGCCATCCCAGATTTCCATGACGTGCCAGCACCGTTGCCAGTCCTTAATGTCTGGACCAGCTTGACGGTCCTAGGGCACATAACCAGATGTTACGGTGTTAAGAACCAGAGAACCGCGCAATGCATTGCTTCTCAATGAGTTGCACTTGCTTCTTGTCCTTCAAGGGTTAAATGTGTTATAAACACATGGGGCTTGTACATAAAGTAAAAAATGGAGTAATTCTCGGGCAGTGCAACTTCACCATATGGAAATATTACATGCATTTACGTTGATTTATTTTATTTATTTAGTCAGCATGTTATGAATCTCTGTACAATGGGGCAACATGCAACAAAGACAGTAACACTAGTGATAATTATTGTGGCAAACAAAAAGAAGACTCATTGAAGCTCCTACCCAGATCACCTTGCAATTTAGAAACAAGGTAGGACCTTTAAGTCCTGAAATGATAGCAAGGTCACCAACGTTCAAGAGGTTAAAAACCTCCTTTAAATCACTGTAAAATGTGTTCCCTGTGAATCAGTTGGCTTGCTCTAAAATTGATCTACCTTTATTTACACATGCCTCATCATACCATGTTTCAATATGGACCATAAGCAAAAAGACTTTGGCATATAAAATACATGAGATATTTTACAATGTAAAGGGATTTATTTTTAGACTGTAAGCTCTTTGGAGCAGAGATCTATCCATACCTAACAATATTTCCAATTGCCAAAGAGGGACACTTTTGTTTTAGGTTGTGTTGCTGGGGGCGGGTGGGCATACCAATAATTTTTTTAGGTGTTTTATGATCTATTCACTGCGCTTTATGCAACTGAATAAATTATTTAGAACAAGACCAAAGTATTTTATGTACACAGACTAGTTTAATGAAGTTTAAACAAGCATTAATGGAGGTTTATTGCTGTGGAGCAATGTAATACAATTATATACACACTAAACATTCTGCTCTCATCGCTCCTAAAACAAGAGACGCCAGGGTAGGAAAGAGGGATTTGGATCTCAGTGAGGGACTGTCCCACCTAAAGAGGTAAACTTGTGAGGTATGAACCCCTAATATGCCCTGAAGAGGGAAACTTGTGAGGTATGTAGCCCTAAAAACTCTTAAAGAGGGACATGTGAGATATAAAGACCACTAATATCCCCTAAAGAGGAACACTTGTGAGGTATGGAACCCTCATAACTCCTAATGAGGGATACTTGAGAGGTATGGACCCGTAATAGCTCCTAAAGAGGGACACTTAGGCTGTATGGACCCTCAATATTTCTCCTAAAGTGGGACACTTGTAAGGTATGGAACCCTTAACTCCTAAAAAGGGATACTTATGAGGTATGGACCTGTAATAGCTCCTAAAGAGGGACACTCTGGAGGTATGGACCTGTAATAGCTCCTAAAGAGGGACACTCTGGAGGTATGGACCTGTAATAGCTCCTAAAGAGGGACACTCTGGAGGTATGGACCTGTAATAGCTCCTAAAGAGGGACACTCTGGAGGTATGGACCCTTTATAACTCCTAATGAGAGATACTTGGGTGGTATGGAGCCCTAATATCTCCTAAAGAGGGACACTTGGGATGTATGTACCCTAATATCTCATAAAGAGGGACACTTGGGAGGCATGGCCATCTAATATCTAAACAAGAGGGACACTTGTGAAGTACGCACCCCTAATATCATCTAAAGAGGGAAACCTGGGTGGTATGGACCTCTAATGCCTCCTAATGGGGACACTCGGGAGTACCTCTAATATACTGGGAGTAACCCTAATAACTCATAAAGAGGAGGGACATTTGGAAGGCACGTCCTATGCTGAAATAAAGAAAAGCAATTATGGGGCAACACAACTGAACCATGGGGCCAAATAAGTTAAATATGGGCTTGACCCTTTAAGGACCATAGGGGTGCTAAATGTATCTAAAGCAATGCATTGCACACTCCTCTGGCCCTCCAAAGGGTTAAAATAACTGTTCTGTACCCATAGAGTTGCCACCCAGCCGGTGTTTTACAGACAGGCTGGTAAAAAGTTGGCTTCTGTCCAGTGTTAAGTCTATGGAGGGAATGCCATGGCCGGTATTTCTTTGAAGAAAAGGTGGCAACCCTAGGTACCCATCTAGGGTTGCCACCCAGACAGTATTTTACCGGCAGGCTGGTAAAAAAATTTGGCTTCTGTCCAATGTTACGTCTATGGAGGGAATGCCATGGCCGGTATTTTTTTGAAGAAAAGGTGGCAACCCTAGGTACCCATCACAGTGATCGATGAATGAGTGAATGTAGTGGCATGGGGTAACTGCCCCAGATATACATTTTTAATAATATATACATGTATAATAATAATTATACATGTCACTATGTGCATAATATATAGGATTTACTCACATTTTTACAGATCTCAGCATAATTTGACCAACATTTATTATATAATACATTTATTGACAGTAAAGAACAAAAGACAACGTTTGTTTAAAATCAGCACTATCACATTCGTTAGTATTAGGAAATAATGATTATTATGGGGTGGTACACTTTTTTTTATTATCATTGTGGTTTATGTCACAATTCAAGGTGATCAAATCACACAACCCCCTTACTTTGAGTTTAACAATTTGCATGTCTGTGTTTATTGACGCGGAGACTAAAATAGTACAATATAGACTAGATATTTTTCTTTGTTACATGAGATAAATAATGAAAATCATTTGCCCCCAACAAAGATGGCCGCTGGTACGCGTCATTCTTTAGTTGCCATAGTAACACAGCGAGGAGAAACAGGTGATGTGACTAGACCTACACCCGCCATTTTGAGACATCCAAAAGCTTAAAGGGGAGCTGATGGAGTTCTGTGCATACTAAAGGTTATGGGATTGGAGGCCTCGGTTACCGGGGAAACCGAACAGCGCCCAGTCACTCGCTCACACTTCCGGTTTTATTGAACGAAATCGCCATCTTACATCAGGGAGCCTAGTGTATGCCATCTGTTCTTGTACAAGGAGTGTGAATGATGCTTTGGTGTGTCAATACAGGGCTAAAATACCATGACAAGCTTTGTAATCAAATAGTCATACGGCGGTGGAACACGAAAAAAAAAATGAAGATTCCACCTGTCTCACAAAATGGTGTCTTTTAACGTCATTGGCCGACATTTTGACTGAGGCATTAAGTGGATCACAATAATATTACTGATTGCAATGATGACCATTTCAGATAAATTAATTCACAATTTTTATGGCATTAGACTACGTGTATAAAAAAGGAAGGTTAGATCAACAAAAATAGGTATGCTAGAAGTTCAAAGCATTGTTTTCTGTGGTGCAGGGGGTTTGTCCTAGGTCCTAAGATTTGGTCCATTTTTGTCTTATGGCTATGTCCCTTAACATCTCACAGGGACCACTAAGAGGTTAGGCTTTAAGGATTACGTGGCTTGAGCACAGAGTTTATCAGAGGTCCTGTCATCTTGATTCCTTCGCTTGTGCTCAAGCAGAATAATCCTTAACTCTTTATGTGCCAGGGGTATGCAGCTCATTGCAGAGCAATGTCATGCAACTACTTAGTACTTGGAAACTTCGATTTCTAATAAAACATCAGAATACTTTAATCAAACCTTTGGATGCCAGATAGCTCCAAAGCATTGCAAAGCCAAGAGGATAATTATAAGCTTAAAAAATAAGGGTATGCTGTTAGATTTTAGCCAGTCTCAGCTCCCAGCATTTGCTAATGCATGTATGTATGTTTATATATCCATACATGTAAGCAGCGCTTTACTGAAACATTAATAGTACAATACAAAAAATACAGCACAGAAATAAAAGCATCATGCTAAAGTGGGTTCGTTGCATTATTAGGAGGGGAAAATTGCAACAAAGTGAATCATAAATTGGGAAGGGGACCCTGCTTCAAAGAGCTTACAATCTTATTAGTGATTAGCGAGTGTAAATAATTGCATCCAGGAGACAGCTCAAGTTTTGTTAGGAGTGGACAGAAGGGGGTTATGCACAAAAGTCTGATAAATCGGAGATAACTTCTCCAGTGATATCACTTCTCCAGTTCTTATGTTATTCTATAGAGCCTAACATAAGTGTGCGCACGGGGTGTGCCTAGGCACACCCTGATCACAGGGCCGAATTAATGTAGGGGCTGAGGGAGCTGCAGCTCCAGGCCCACAAATTAAAATAGGTCCAGGCTGCCCGGCATAAAAAGCCGCCCGCTTGGACGCCCCCAGTGGAGAACAATCGCTCCGGCTGCCAGCAGCTAAGCAATGTTCCCTAAGTGCCATTGTCAACTTCGATTACGCTTCCCTTCATTGAGTCTATTGAGCCACAATGTATAGGGAAGCTACTTGATAGCTGCGCATGCGTACGCAACCTTCAGGTCTGCGTACGCAACCTTCAGGTCTGCGTACCATGCGCATGATGATGACAACACCATTGGGGGCACGGGCGCCAATAACTATGCTCGTCGCACGCTCTACGTGCCAGAACACCACATTATGCACTTCCTGTCTTGAATAGTTTCTTTGCTAGCAGCTTATGTCGGTGGCCTGTGTCTGATGTGGGCAGTGTGTGGAGGACGGAGGTAGGCAGTGTGTGGAGATGGACACGGTGGGCAGTGTATGTGGAGGTGGGCAGTGGGCACAGAGTGTGGCGGTGGGCAGAGGGCACAGAGTGTGGAGGTGGACAATGGGCATAGCCACAGAGTGTGGAGGTGGACAACGGCAGAGAGTGGAGGGGGTCAGTGGGCACAGAGTGTGGAGGTAGTCAGGACGGAGACGGGTGGACAGTGTGTGGAGGCCAACAGAGTGTGGAGAGGGACAATGTGGAGTTGGGCAGGGTGTTGGAGGTGGGCAGTATGTGGAGGTGGCCAATGAGGCCAGTGTGTGGAGGTGGTGGGCACTGTTGAGGAGGACAGGGCGGACAGTGTGTGGAGAAGGACAGGGTGTTGAGGTTGGCAGTGTGTGGAGGTGTGCAGTATGGAGATGGACAGGGTGGACAGTTTGTGGAGGAGGACAGGGTGGACAGTATGTGGAGAAGGACAGGGTGTGGAGGTTGGCAGTGTGTGGAGGTGTGCAGTATGGAGATGGACAGGGTGGACAGTTTGTGGAAGTGGACAGGGTGGACAGTTTGTGGAGGAGGACAGGGTGGACAGTTTGTGGAGAAGGACAGGGTGTGGAGGTTGGCAGTGTGTGGAGGTGGGCAGTATGGACAGTTTGTGGAGGTGGACAGGGTGGGCAGTCTTTTTACTGTTTTCTGTCTGTAAAATGCAGTTTGAAACAGTGGCATTAAAATTAATGTGCAGTGGCTAACCATTCTCCCTCCCATAAAAGCATTCTAAATGACAATATATGCCAAAGTGGAGAGTTTTAAGCTCATAAGGGTGAATTTGGCAACATCTGTTGGTCACATTGCATAACTATTTTGCTATTATATTTGTATGTTGTGTGCCCATTTGGTTCCCAGTCCAGATTAATACATTTATTCAGCACACACATATACACACATGTATATATATATATATATATATATATACACACACACACACACACACACACACACACACGTGCACGTGTGTTTGTGCTTTTGGGTGCACACCCTCATGCATTTGGCTGCGTGCGCCTATGGAGCCTAAGCATTAAGACATCCAAAGCTGGAGAAGTCTTAGTGGACAGGCTGCATAGAATAACACAGGACTTGGAGAAGTCAACTCCACTGTATCACACCTTAGAGCATCTCACCCAAGGAATCCTTGAGATGAACACAAGTAGCGGGAAGTGGTGTAACAAAAGATCAGAGAAGAAATGGAAGAGGTGCAGAAGAAGAGAAATACGTAAAAGGAGAGCAGGAGGATTTTGTAAGTAATACGAGACCTTATGAGTAACCAAGACAGGGGCTTCAGGAGCAGATGAGAGGGAAGGTGTCCGAGAGCAAAGGTTGTTGTTCTTAATGCAGCTGCATTAAGAATAGATTGAAGTGGACATAAATGAGAGGCAGAAAAAACAGAGAGCAGAATGGTGCTAATATAATGCTCTCTACATTACTATACCTTAGGGTGACCTGATGTCTCTGTTTTCCAGATACAGTCACTAGATTGAGACTTCTGTCACTGGACAGTATCTGTACCCAGATGCCTTCATCTGCCACTTTGTTCCGGTAGCCCAGCCTATCATAAAGCTACAGCTAGTGGGCTGTCATTCCTTTTAGAGGCATCACATAATTCCCACCTTCTCCAATATACTTTTGTCCATGTTTTAGCTTGGTGTGAATGTCCAGTCTTGCTATGATTGTGGCGGCCAATTGCAGTAATAGGTAGGAATAGGCACTGTTATGAGCATGTTGTTCTTCAGTCCCGGGCCTTACACTGAAGTATACCACGGTGGAGAAACTTTGCTTTAACCCTTTTAGTGCCAGTGAGGTATCTGCGTGGATACCTTCTGTCACTCGATGGTTAAATATGCCCTATCACCTAAAAACTACCTTGGTGGATTTGAAAGAACTTTCAAAATCACCTATATCTTGCACCTCAAACTTACATTTTTTGTGGGGTGTAGTACCTCCATGGCCTGAAGTTTTATAGTGGTGTTGTTGATAGAGCAGATCTGTGGAGGGTTATTTTCACCAACAATAGCTGTCCTTAGATTACTGTAGCAACAGTGCCACCATGCAGCTTCAGGCCACAGAAGTACCGCAATAAAAAAAATGCAAGTTCAAGCTGGCACAACTTGTGAATATAACATTTCTCAGCAGTGTGAGTACCATTGTCATACTTAGCAGGATAAATCGTATGTAGTCCCCTGCCCATTCCTGTGAAAATCGCTGCAGTGATGCTCGCCACCTTCGATGTCCAACACTGCATGCATGAGCGCCGTATTGAATGGGTAACACTGTGCAGCATTCACTAGTATATATAATATACTAGTATGAAAGCCCGTATACACGGGCTTAAGTGCCTCCTAGCGGGCTCGGCTGCTGCCCTGGAGCAGGAGCACAGACAGGCGGTGAGCTATCCGAAGCTCCCTGCCCCGGATCGCCACATTCGACTCTACTATGAATGACTGCATTGTTCCAGCAGTCTCTACTGTGCGTGTGCGGTTACACACACAGGGAGCTTTGCAGCCGAGCGCTATATATATATATATAGATATATTTATATATTTTTTTTACATGATACTATCCCTTTAATAGTTTTCTGATGTTTCTTGAAGCCCATGGAAAAAGTATTCATATTTTTTTATCCATTTGAAAGACATCCTCATTTCACTCTATGATCCTTTTGAAAGTATATTAACTACAACTGCAGCGTTGTTGCGTTCGCTGGATCCTTATAGATGTAAAAGTCAGCTCCTTCAGAAGTACTTGTGCTGTGTAGTGGCTGTGGCATGGTTTAAATCAGACCAGCTGCCCCTAACAAAGACAGCTCATTCATAAATAAGCACTTGGCTCAGTCACTCCCAGCTGTGCTCTCATCCACTGTAGAGGTCATTGCAGTTTTCCCTTCAACAAATTCTATTAGAATAGGAAATCTAAAACCGCGAGTGCAAAAACAGAAAAACCTTAGGTAAAGACGATACTTTTATTGGCGTACTGAGAGATGCAGGACTGCATCATCATTCAAAAGACACTATGCTCAACAATAACCTAAACTCAGCCTAATCCTTCGAGCAGTATGGATGTGTGTAATACACTGAAAGTCCCCGTTGGAGTTAAAAGAGGACTAACACATCCTATAATAACCCCCACTTACCGTACACTGGCCAGAAAATCTTAATTGCCCTGTGCATTTTATTCAAGAGAGAAAATCTTCAATCAGTCCTGGATATATCCATGGAGGCAGATATAACAGATGGTATCAGAAACTACAGGACCTCATACACTTCTCACACATGGGGGGAGATGTACTAAGATGTGATAAAGTGGAGAGGATTTCTCCAGTGATATCACTTCTCTAGTTCTCCAGCCCTAAAGTCTGAGAAATCTTAAAGGGTTAGTAATGTCCGAATTTAACTTTATGCAATATGGTAGATTGAAAAATAACAAAGTATCTGGAGAAAGTCCTATCTCTCAAACCTTATGCTGACACAATAATGTCCCTCATTGCGATCTGTCCATACCAGCTTTCTCATCTAAAGGAAGAAGATGATGTTGGGAAAAGGGCCGGAACTTAAGGACCATGGAGCATTATTTTTTTTTCCTATCCGATTTAGGGGGCACCGAATGGTGTGGAGCCACGAGGGGAGCTCTGAAATCCATGACGGGTTAATCTTTACTATACATTTCCCTATATTTAATAAGAAATAATTGTGTGTGCATAAACAGATCTTACAAGCAGCTCTGAATCCCCACACCACAAAATAATAAAGTAAATGCAAACCAACAATGAAGATTTCGTACAAAATAAAATAATTTAAACATATTTTTTTATTTTTATTATATGAAATATTCTATATACATTTAAAAAGATAAAAAAGTAACTTACAATTAGTCATAATTTACCAGGCTTAGCTGCATGATGTGCTTGGATAATTTCCATGCTTCTAACCTAGAATCTGCCATTGTTGGTAATCAGGGGATAGTGTAAATTATTAATAAGTCAATGGGCATATGTATAAAGTTAAAATTGCAGCGACTGTGGGGGCAAACATACTGCTTTGCTCTTTTGATAATGGTAATTTATATATTTGCTGCTTAAAGGAAAGGTAAAGATGAATAGTTTTTTCCTTTTAATGCAGTGCAAAGTATTACAGAGACTGTTTAATGTCAGTCACATTGTAATACTCATTAATACTGATTAGTTATTCCCACCCCTTCATTGGTTGGTGCTGTATCTAGAAAAAGGACTGGGTGGTTGCTTAAACAGTTGCCATGGCAATGTGACCTGGAATTCACTCACTCAGAGACATTTGTCTTCATGTGAGTAGTTTTACTGCATCCAGAGAACTGATTAAAGCTCACTTGGTGCTCAGGACACATTAAAACTGCTCGCATAGAGACAAACGTCCCTGTGTGATTTGAGTGCTGGGCAGGTTGCCGTTGCAACTGCTGGATCGAGAGCATCAGGCCCCTCTCTTGGAGAATGTGCTAACTTCAGGGAAAGGATTGGGAGAGTGATAATGCTGAATAGCGTTTAACTAGTATTGTACAGCATGACTGACATCAGTCACACTATTTTATACTTTACAATGCATTTAACAAAAAACATTACGGTCTCTTTAATCCCAGAATTTTTCCACTTATGTTTTTATACATATGTCCCAATGCATTGATGTCTTCACTTGCAACAAAGGGTTAGTGCATGATCTGTATTTAGCTATGATGGTACAATCTAAGGTTAAACCCTTTTTCTTCCATTTTACCTTGAACATAAGCTAAGCGCTCAGGCTCCTTTGAGATTACGTAGGGCGTGATCTACAGCCTCACATTCTCCACTCAAAATGCGTGACACTTGGCAAGAGCAAAGAATCCTCATCTTTCATCTACCCAGCAGGCTGACAATCAGTTCTCCATCTCTCCTCCGGCCTAGTCCCAGAATCCTCATCCTTCATCTACCCAGCAGGCCGACAATCAGTTCTCCGTCTCCCCTCTGGCCTAGTCCCAGAATCCTCATCGTTCATCTACCCAGCAGGCTGACAATCAGTTCTCCATCTCTCCTCCGGCCTAGTCCCAGAATCCTCATCCTTCATCTACCCAGCAGGCCGACAATCAGTTCTCCATCTCTCCTCTGGCCTAGTCCCAGAATCCTCATCCTTCATCTACCCAGCAGGCCGACAATCAGTTCTCCATCTCTCCTCTGGCCTAGTCCCAGAATCCTCATCCTTCATCTACCCAGCAGGCCGACAATCAGTTCTCCGTCTCTCCTCTGGCCTAGTCCCAGAATCCTCATCCTTTATCTACCCAGCAGGCCGACAATCAGTTCTCTGTCTCCCCTCCGGCCTAGTCCCAGAATCCTCATCGTTCATCTACCCAGCAGGCCGACAATCAGTTCTCCATCTCTCCTCTGGCCTAGTCCCAGAATCCTCATCGTTCATCTACCCAGCAGGCCGACAATCAGTTCTCCATCTCTCCTCTGGCCTAGTCCCAGAATCCTCATCGTTCATCTACCCAGCAGGCTGACAATCAGTTCTCCATCGCCCCTCCGGCCTAGTCCCAGAATCCTCATCCTTCATCTACCCAGCAGGCTGACAGTCGGTTCTCCATCGCCCCTCCGGCCTAGTCCCAGAATCCTCATCCTTCATCTACCCAGCAGGGTGACAATCAGTTCTCCATCGCCCCTCCGGCCTAGTCCCAGAATCCTCATCCTTCATCTACCCAGCAGGCCGACAATCAGTTCTCCATCTCTCCTCTGGCCTAGTCCCAGAATCCTCATCCTTCATCTACCCAGCAGGCTGACAATCATTTCTACGTCTCCCCTCCCGCCTAGTCCCAGAATCCTCATCCTTCATCTACCCAGCAGGCCGACAATCATTTCTACGTCTCCCCTCTGGCCTAGTCCCAGAATCCTCATCCTTCATCTACCCAGCAGGCTAACAATCAGTTCTACGTCTCCCCTCTGGCCTAGTCCCAGAATCCTGCAAGTCAGAATACTCTCTCGCATCAGCCACTTGGAATGAGGTTGCTTTGGCTAATCTCCCGCTGTGGAATATGTCAGGGCCTTATGCACAAAGAAAAGGAGATGCAATTCTGGAGCATTCCAATTGCACCATGGGTGGGTGGTGATAAAACATCCCCAAATTCTCACTGATGTAAATGGGACTGTTAACCCCTTAAATGTTAGATATGTCTCCAATGCACTGGCTACCTCTCTAGCATTCGAGGGGTTAAAAGTCCCATTCGATTTTCCTATATAATAATTCACTAAAATGTGTGTAAAGACGCAGTCATGCGCAGAGCCCGTTTGGAGCGTCCAGCTCTGTATCAGCTGCGGCGCGGGCAGTCTCTACTGCGCATGACTGCCCCGTGACCGGCTGCCAGTGGCACTGTGGCCCATGTAACGGGCTCTTCAACTAGTAGATATATATATATAATTTATTATTTCCCACCTGTGGTGCAATTGGTTTGCCCCAGAACCGCTCAGCCTTTGTTTCCTGCATAAAACCTTATAATGACCAAATCTAGAGCATGCCAACTGCACCACAGGGGGGAAAAAAAACTAAATCACCTATTGATTTAACCCTTTAAAGGACCAGAGGCAATGTGCTGCACACCCCTCTGGTCCTTAATGTGTTAAACAGGGCCTTTAACCCTTTGAGTGCCAGAGGGGCACGGGTTAATACTAGGGAGGTCTCCAACAAATTGTTTTACAATGCTTTGGGAGTATTCTCTAGCAACCAAGGGGTTAAAAGCTCAGATTAAAGGGATAGTAATGTGTATGTTAACGTTCTGCTTCGAGTCTTTTTTCAGCATTTTATAACACATAGTGGTATGCTTAAAGGGATAGCAATGTGTTTTTAAAACCTAACAAAATATTCTAGTTATTAAAAAAATAAAGTAAAAGATCTCAGTCCCATCTCTCAAACCTTTATGGTCTGAGAGACAGAACGTTTTAATGTTCCCCCCTACCTCCCCTTTCCCTGATGTCAGTGTCTAGCTGAAAGCAGGAGATCCTGGCCCTGGACCGGCAGGCGGCTTTTCAGCAGAGCCGAGATACCGAAACCAGGAAGACTTTGTAAGCCGTTCCAATGAAGTATTTCTTTTTTCAATTTCGGTATCTCGGCTCTGCTGAAGAGCCGCCTCGAATTGGCCGACTCGAATCTCCTGCTGTCAGCTTTACAGCTGACGTCAGGGAGAGGGGAACTTTAAAACATTCTATCTCTCAAACCATAAAGGTTTGAGAGATGGGACTGGGATGATTTAGTTTATTTTTTTAAACAGCTACAATATTTCAATAGGTTTTTAAAAGACATTACTATCAGTTTAAGTAATTACAGCTCTGTAATTCACAAGATATTTAAGCTGAAAAGATTCCTCTCCCGCCCCTTCTGGCCAAGTCACTGATCCTCTCAGCCAGGTTCGGATGGAGAGCGGTGAGGGACAATCTTCAGTAAGCATAAGGAAAATCTTGCCGTCCTTCATCAAGCAAACCAGGGTTTTCCTTATATTTACTGAATGAAGATTGTCCCTCGCTGTGATCCATCCTGTCTCTGGACCGGATTACAGATCTGAGGGGAGGCGGCCAGAAGGGGCGGGAAGGCTATCCTTTCAGCTTGAATATCTTTTGAACTACAGACCTGTAAGTACTTAAACATAGCGCTACATGTTATAAAAAGCTTAAACAAGACTCGGAGCAAGAACTTTAATATACACGATACTATCCCTTTAATTCAGTGGGAACGTTCGGTTTCCCCTGCGGTGCAGCTGGTTTGCCCTACAATTGATCATTCTTTCCTTTCTGCATAAGGTCCTATACTGAGCAGTTCTGGAGCATAGAGAACAAATAAATATTCCCGAAATTCCTATTGATTTAAATGGGATATTTACCTCTAGATAATTCTCCAATGCATTGCTTCACAATGCATTGGAGACCTCAGTAGTACTGAAGGAGTTCAAATCCCCATTGAAATCCATCTGAATGTTCATGTCTCCAGGATGCAGCTGGTTTCCCCCAGAGATGCTCATCACTTCCTTTCCCATAAGGCCCTGTGTTTCCTGCCTCAGCACTCTCAGCATGAAGAGACACAGGCCATCTCGTCTCTCAGTTCTTCTTCATCCCTGCAGTGAAGAGACTCTTCATCGCTGTATAAGAGCCCATGCCCCAGAGCATCCTCTCCACCAGGTCGCCCAGAGTTCCCGGTCCAGCTACCTTTTCTACTCTGGCTCAGCAGGTCACTGGCAGCGCTCTCCATCTCATCGATGGTCATGTGACAGGCATCTGCAATCTCACGTTTGGCAAAAGCGACAAACTTGGGGTCTCTTGCATATAGCCCTAGGCCTTCTGATATCAAGACCTGCAAGGAAAGTATTCTTTTTAATAAAGCTACAGTTTCTAAGGACATATGAATACAATATAATTTCTAAAATTCAGTTGGAGTTCTAAAACAGTGACCAAAAGGACTCATTACCAGACATCCTATTTGAAAGTAAGTGTCTTATAGTGCTGGCTCAGGACTGAATTCATGTACCAAGGCACCCTCTGCACCTGGGTACATAGATGCACACTACTGCACAGGGCATTGAGAGTCTTTAGTGAACTGATTGGAACAGAAGCAGGCATTCAAAGCAAACAGGGGTAACCGAGGGGCCACGAGCCCTCCTATTTCCCAGCCTGACCCTACATGTGACCACAAGTCCGGATTGCCCAGGATAGTCTCGGATTTTAAATGTGACTCATGTCCATGGAATCCCCTTTTGGGACAATACAAAGTCCTGGAATGAAGACTCCAGAGCATAGAGTTCTCAACACTAGAATTACTTCCCTTTGCCTACTGTAATGCAGTGATGCATCTGCTGGGCTACAAGAAAATGTCTCCTAGAAAGAGCGCTAAACACAAGAGAGAGAGATCTGAGCCTTAATCGTGACATGAAACAGGAGCTGCAGTGCAGTATTGCTGTAGTGTAATACTAGTGTGGTGTGATGTACATTTTCTTTTAGCCCATAACAGGCATCTCTTTCTGTCACAGCAGTCAATGGGCAGTTTCCCCTACAGTATTTAGAACTCTATGTTGCGCTCTTCTCTCCACAGTGTCCCTGAATGGCAGAAATGAATTGTGTTCACCCTAGTGACACCCAGCTATGCAGTATGGACCTTGTGGCAACAGAAGAATTAATCCTGAAAATAAAGAATTACAAATAATTAAGGCCACAGTGGCCTAACAAAGTCTGGGAGGATCTCTAGATCGCCCCCATTTCTCCACCCCAATCAAGCTGGGATTGAGGGAATTAAAAATAACATGGAGTCCAGAGACCACATATTACTTCAAAATCCCTCCCTTAGCTTCTCACAAGATCCCATTGAAGAGGATATGTGCAAAATGAATCTGGTGTCTATTTCCTCCAAACTTATTTTAAAGTGAACAAATATATGGTCAGTATTGATGAATATGTGGTCTACTGACCCCATATTAATTTAAATTTTGTTTAATAATAACAAATACATTTAATAAGTGATCTATTGACCCCCAATATTAAATTAAATATGCGCAAGAAAAAACATACAGTTGGTATGAAGTATATTAATTATATGCAGGTACTATTTTATATAAGCACTTACACCTAATAAATAATAACCCCCTCCCACGTAGCTAAATCCGGGGAAAAAATCCTAACAGTTACTGTGAATTAGTTGACATGAATGTTTAATTAGCACTGGATTTCTTTTTTCACGAATCAAGCACTGAAATATTTCCCACCTACGTTTTCCTTCGTTCCTAAAAGATTTTCAGTGGGAGGAGTTTGGAGTCCAGGGCAATTGCTAAGTTGTCAAAAGACCCAGGGCCTAGGCAACATAACACATTATTAGTGCACTGTGCAGCCCGATTTCAACAATTATTTTATCCTTGAATTGCAATGCATTGGATACCTTTATGGCACTCAAAAGGTTATCGGAGACTGGCACAATTACATGTCCCAAACTTGCAACAATACCCAATGCTTTTAAACATGAGATCTGGGGACTTAATCCCCTAACTTAGGAACCAATTCACTCAGAACTGCTTAAAGGAGCAGTAAACTTTCTTTTATGAAAACACATATTTTATAGAGCTTTTCCTGCTGAATAAAACAAGGGTACTCCCATCACTGTCAGATGTTTTATTCAAAATTTATAATGGTTCAAATAATCAGGAAGTGAATTTACTGTGTTTACTTCCTGAAAGTTCTGACAGGAAGTGAATTTACTGTGTTTACTTCCTGATCGTTCTAACTGACAGGAAGTGAATTTACTGTGTTTACTTCCTGATAGTACTAACTGACAGGAAGTGACTCAGCAGTTTCTACCACATTCTATGGAGAACTGTATGTCTCTGACTTTCCTTTCCATTAGAATCTAATCAGAATTTGACCACTAGAGGGCACTGCTAATGTAAAAAAAACGGGTTTAAACTGTAATAACTCTGGAAATATAAATCTCTCGGCGGTGGGAGTACCCTTATTTTACTCAATAGGAAGATCCCTACAATATATATTTTTTCATAAAAAAAGTCTACTGCTCCTTTAAGGCTATTATTTAGGGGTGTAAGTGTTCCTATAATTAAATCTTTCTTTTTCATGGTGTGTCGAAACTTTTCATCATTTTTTTTTCACCTTCAAATGGTTAAAATTGAGCAAATCTGATAAAATGTGAATTTATTTCTACTCACCGCTTCTACCAGACTGTCCGCGCTGCCTCTCTTCTCAGACAGTCTGGACCCCGGTACCCGCAGTTGTGTGTATGTGCAATAAGGCGCCTTGCTGTCCTCCTCCTCCCTATACCAGTGAGTGCATGGCATAGTGGGCAGGCCTCTGTCCTCCTCCACCAGTATAAGGGGAGCATAGACGAGGCGCCCGCGTTTGGGGGGGTTAGCCCAGGACCCGCTGGAAGAATAAGTGTTTCTCTGCCAAGAATCTGAACTTCCGTAACCCTGAAGGAGATAGAGAGGAAAAGTGAGATGGGCAGAACTGAAGCGTGCACTGTGACGGCAAGATAGGGAGATGTCTAGCATCAAAGGGGTTAAAGATAGAGGAGGATGAGCGGTACATTGTAGGATAAATCTCTGAGTTTTGAAGACAGGCTGGGAGATACTTACCTGGACCCTTGTCCTGCAGGGGGGTGCATTCTGATGGTATGTTCCTGGAATGGGGATATCATCACAACTCCCCTGTCTCTTCAGGCACTGGATACTGAATGCAGACTTATTGCCTGCAGGGAGATCAGTGATGTAACGGTGATCTGTACACATTCACATTAGTGGGAGCATCCTTTTTGATGTAAGTTTATGCAAATTATCAAATCTTGGCAAGTAGGGGTGGCAGATGGGAGGGAGAAGAGTGTGAAATAGTAGTTTCTGGCTGACAGGGAATGGCAGGTGGGACAGAAACCAGTGTAATATGTTTTTATCTGGCTGGGAAGGAGGGCAGTGTGGAATGTTAGTATCTGACTGGGAAGGAGGGCAGTGTGGAATGTTAGTATCTGACTGGGAAGGAGGGCAGTGTGGAATGTTAGTATCTGACTGGGAAGGAGAGCAGTGTGGAATGATAGTGTCTTGCTGGGATGGAGAGCAGTGTGGAATGTTATTATCTGGCTGGGAAGGAGAGCAGTGTGCAATGTCAGTATCTGGCTGGGAAGGAGGGCAGTGTGGAATGTTAGTATCTGGCTGGGAAGGAGGGCAGTGTGGAATGTTAGTATCTGGACAGCAGAGAGTGGCAGATTTGAGGTGAGCAGTGTGGAATGTTGGTATTTGGCATATATGGCTGTGTTAGCCAGTATTGTCTAATGTGCATAAACTGACACAAAAATACAGCAGAATATTTCATTTGCGATTTTTTGAAATACAAACTGTCTAATATAACATTTAGGTGATTTTGAAAGCTCTTTCCAAATCACCTAAGTTGTATCAGTTCCACTTTAAGTCACTGAAGGGGTAAATGAATCTAAGTGTAGACACTTAGAGAATGCATACAGAGGTGGGTAGAGATCAGCCTACCTGGGGTAGGGGGCAGCAGCCGCCTGCGTGGGGGTGCTCTCCCATCCAGGGTGCCATTAGCCCGGGGTCCAGTGGGAGGTGCTGCTGGTGGGGGCAAAACATTCATCCTGTCTTCAGGGGAAGCTGAGCGCTGCAGGCTGTCCTCCATTGTCTGCTGCCTAGATTGGGAATGAAGAGGAGAGACAGTGACACAGGAAGTGAGACAGCAGCTGTTCTTACGGTGTACTTTTATTTCAACTGATGCAGATGCCATATGTAGTACAATAGAAAGCACCTTGCATAATTACACACTTATTTTTGTATATGTGTGTATAGATAGATAGATAGATATGATATAGATAGATGGATACACAGATACTGCTCTTGATCAATGGAAAGCGAACTAAACAGGCAGGACCAGATTTACATCCCAGGCTCCCCTTGCCAAGGCACCATTAGCTCCACCCAGATCACACCCCCAATCCTCACATAACCCCACCCACCAGACCCACCCACTGTTTCCTAGTACAGAAAATACTCTTGACCTATAACAAGCAAAGCCCCCCCAAATTTTTTTAACCCTCTTGGTTGCTTCGGAATGCATTTGAGATCTCTCTAGCATCCAAGGGGTTAAATAATAGCTTGTAAAGGAGGTTTAAAACTGATGCAGGTAGGGTTGCCACCTTTTCTTCAAAAAAATACCGGCCAAGGCATTCCCTCCATAGACTTAACATTGGAAAGAAGCCAATTTTTTACCGGCCTGCCGGTAAAATACCGGCTGGGTGGCAACCCTAGATGCAGGGACATTGAGATAAAATATCCCTCAGCAAAGCAATTTCCGTGCCAATATCACCCTCTGCTCCTTTTAAAAGGAGAATGAACACCTCCAAATACTAACTCACCACATACCTTACTGTGAACATAAGATCTTAACAGCCTCTATAAATGTTGCCTTTATGCATTTGTTCAAGAGGTAAGATCTTAAAGAGATAGTAATGTTACAATAGTAATGTCCGGATGGATCGCAGAGAGGGACAATCTTCAGTGATCATAAGGAAATCCATGCCCCCTAGACAGGTTTTTCAGGTTACCCTTATGGTCACTGAAGATTGTCCCTCTCTGCAATCCATCCGGACAGTCTTGCTGCTCTGAGGTGAGCAGTGTTACACTAGGTAAAAGGGGTGGGAGGCGGATACTTTATCATTCAATTACTCTTGTACTACAACTCTGACAGTACTGAAATAACACTCTCTATGGCCCAAATACTATGAATATTAACTGGAGCTGCTTTTATTGTGAAACATTACTATCCCTTTAAATCAGTCCTGGATATTATGTCCAAGGAAGCAGACATGACAGTTGCTGACAGTTTTTTTCAAACTAAAGCAGGCAGGGACTACTTAACCCTTTTAGGCCCAGGGGTGTGTGCAATGCATTGCTTTTGCAATGAGTTGCCCTCACCTCTGGTCCTGAACCCTTTGAGTGCCAGAGGGTATGCAACACATTGCGTGCCCCTTTGGCACTCAATGGGTTAAACTGTTAAGACTACCACATGCATTTACCAGAGTTTGATGACCTGTGGTCCTGCTACCAGCTGTCATGTCCACGGTATGGGCAGGACATTCAAGACTGATTGAAGATGCAATCTTTTGAGCAAAGGCAAAAGGGCAACATTCATAAGGGCTATTAGTATTTTCTGACTAAGTGTGTGTGTGTGGGGGGGGGGGTTATTATTAGGAGTTCTTAGTTCACCTTTAAATGAAAACCCCTCCCTGGTATTATCCCACCATGCCAGCAGAACTCACCTCTCTAGGTCATTGCTGGGGGAATAAGAAGGTGAGGTGGCTCTAGATCTCTGTTCATCCTCTGTGGCAGCCTCTTCTTCGTGCACAGTCGGGGTGACACAGCTCACATCTGAGCCCCTTTTTGGTAAAGAGGAAAATACACAGTTGTACACTCGAAGGGCCATATACACAGATTAAGAAAGTGGCGCAAATTTGGAGCAAACCAACTGCACCATGGGGGAGAAATGTCTGTTCCCGCTGGTTTTACCCTCTGCGTGCCAGAGAGGTATCCAACGTATGGCAATGCCATGCACTGGATACCTCTCTGGCACTCAGAGGGTGAAATGGAGCTTTCAACCCCTTGAATGCTTAAAGCGGAAAGTTGATTCAAATGAAAGTGCCCCCAGATCATTATTCACATACCGTTACGCATATCAATACTTGTATTACCCTGAATAAGTCCGGTGTTATTGAGAAATCCAGCTTGTTCCGAGACTCACAGGCAGGCATCTTGCTGTACTGGCATCTTTGTGCCTGCACCATAAGTCCCTTCCTGTACCTTAAAGGGATAGTATCCTCGAAAAAAAAGTACAGGTGAATTTATAGGTACAATTAAAACATACTTACTGCCCTCATTCACATCTCTCAAACCGTTATGGTTTGAGAGATGTAATAAAATAGAGGTCTCCGTCCCCTCCCACTTCTCATGCGTTCACTGTATAGCGGACGTCATGAATTCCTGCTTCTGGGACCAGAAGGCGGCTCTTCAGGAGAGCTGTAATCGAGATATATAACTATAATTATTTCATCTGTATGGTCTACAAAGCGTACCTGGCTTGCAAGCACACATTGTAGACCATTCCGATTAAGTAATTATAGTTATATATCTCGATGTCAGCACTCCTGAAGAGCCGCCTTCTGGTCCCAGAAGCAGCTCGTCAGGCAGAAAGGGGAAGGAACGGAGACCTTTATTTTATTATATCTCTCAAACCATAACAGTTTGAGAGATGGGAATGAGGGCAGTAAGTATGTTTTAATTGTGCTTATAAATTCACCTGTACTTTTTTCGAGGTTACTATCCCTTTAAAGTATAATGCAAAACTCCTCCTCACCAATCCTAGAGGAGACCGGGGCGGACGGCAAAGACTCTCAGATGCCCGCCTGTCAGTCTTGGAACAAGTTGGATTTCTCAATAACGCCGGACTTATTCAGGATAATACAAGTATTGATATGTGTATCGCTATGTGAATAATGATTTGGGGGGGGACTTTAATTTGAGTGAAAGTTCCACTTTAAGGGGGTTCCAACGCATCCTGAAGCAATGCACTGGAGACCTGTTTAGCATTCAAGGGATTATAAAGCCCTATTTAAATTGGAACATTCACCATGAAGATACTTTATAGAATTGGATTTAACTATTTAAACTGTTTATAGATCGTAATTTTTTTTTAAATCACTATACTTTATTAGATGTAAGCTTTTAACATTTCCCAGTGACGCTGTCAGTTCCTCTTTCTGTGGTACAAGCTGTACTGCATGGCTCTGCAGGACACCCCTTGTTCTTCAAATCACCTCTCCAGCTCTCCCTTGCTCCCCTGCTCCTCAAGGATGGGGGCTCCGACTGTGGTAAGTAAAGTTGCTGTCGTGAAGAGCTTTTCAGGAGAGGCAATATGGGCACATTTCTGGCACTCAAAGAGTTAATTCTCATCCCACTCAGATGCCGCACTCCTGTCTCCGCTCCCTCGTAGGTTCCCATCTTGCCAGCAACCGGAACAAGATGGGAATCTAAGAGGGGACGGTGTCCAGAGTGCGGCATCTGAGTGGAGGGAGAATAAACCATTTGAGTGCCAGAGAGGTATCCAACACAATGTTTTGGATACCTCTTTGGCACTCAAAGGGTTAAGAGAGACAACAGGAGGGGCGTGGCAAAGCAGCAGTAGAGCCCAGCGCACGGCCACCAATGAGGAGACACAGGGGGCAGGCTTATGGTAGAGGGAGAGTGCTGCCAATCATTTTACTCATAATCAAGATGGCAGTGCCCTCGCTTTTGCTACCAAAGAGGGACATGGTAGATTTTTGGCTCAAAGGGGAAAATTATTAACTTATATGGGTGTTTTTTAAGCTTTTTGGTGGAGTATAACCCAATATGGGGGGAGGGGGGGAGTTAGAATGTGACAGTTCCACTTTAAATAAATTGGAATTTATATTTACTCTCGAAGATGCAGTTGGTTTTCCCAGAATTACTCCACTTTTTTCCTTGCGCATATAGCTGATTGTGGGTATGAGTATGTTAGTGTTATGCTTTTGGATAATAACCTACCAATTACCTTAATCTGAGCAGAAAATCCTAATCAATAAATTATGTGTTTTGATTCCCCTAAATTAATCTTCAATTAGTACTGGATATCACGTCCATGCAGACAGACAGGATTCTTTGTCGTGGGACTCCAAACTCCTCCCACTGAATTTTTCCTAGGAAGACTTCAGCAGGGAGTCCTGGAGTCCTGCAAAAAAGCATCAAGTCTGCCTCCACAGGAGTTTTCTTCATTATGAATTAAAGATGAATTTTAAGGAGCAACGTGTGCATAATTGATTCATAGCGGGCATTAGAATTTTATGCCCAGATTAACAGTTTACTATTACGAGTTGTCAGTGTTACTTTAAGCAGGACGTCTCTAGGGATTTGCCGTTGCAAAAAAATGGATGTTAGTATTATGTCTTGGACATCAGCACTCCAAACACAATGATGGACAACCTGAGGCCATCCACCTGTTGAGAACCACAATTCCCATCAGCGGCTGGCTGGGGATTATGGGATTTGTAGTACACAGCAGATACATTGCCTCCTGTTGTATCTTTCCCAACTTACACCTCAGACGTTCTGTTAATGATTTAGCACAAGCCTCAATCTCACCTTCGTGAGTTCATCTGCCTTTTCTTCCCACTGGCAACACTGGGAGCGGGTGGGGGAGGGAGCAACAAGCTGTCCTTGGAACCCCCACCAGATCGCTTGACCAGTGATGATCTACGTGAAGGGGGAGGTTGTTCTTCTCCTCCTCCTTTGATGGAGTTGGTGAGGGACAGTACAGAGGCAGATATTGGATTTTCAGTGGCCTGCACTGAAGCCAAGTCTTCACACGGAGCCTCTTCTACAACCTAAAGGGATAAATGAATCCGTGATATCTATTTATACTAGGCATGGACAACTGCTTTCCTTTAACCATGCTTGTTTTCAGGATATCTCTGTTTGAGTACAGGTGGATCAGTCAGCATCTCAGTCTCTTTAAAGGAATTGTAATTTTTTTTAATGAAAAAAAATACATATTGTAGTGCATTCTCTGCTGATAAAACAAGTATACTCCCTCTACTGGGACAGTCTGCATTTAAAAGTCATTGTCAGTGTCTGGAGAAATTTACAGTGAATAAATAGAAATTTCCCAAAGGGACTAATGAAAAGGAAAAAAAAAAAATTATATATATAAATCACACACATGAGCTGTTATAACTTTTGAATAAATTGTGTCCCAAAAAAAGGAGAATACCCTTGTTTTACTCAGCAGGAAAAACCTTATAATATATATATTTTTGTTACAACAACACTATACTTTTAAGTCAGAAGTAGTCAGACTGGACCTTCTGCTGCTGAAAGGGATAGTAATGTTTCATAATAAAAGCAGCTCTAATTAATCATCATAGTATTTGGACTTTGGAGAGTGTTATTTCAGTTCTGTCAGAGTTGTAGTTCAAGAGTAAATCAATGATAAAGTATCCCCCTCCCGCCCCTTTTACTGATGTAACACTGTTCAGCCAGATCAGAAGGGAGGTGCCCAGGTAGACTGCAGAGAGGGACAATCTTCAATTAAAAGAAGGGAAAAACCTGAAAAACTTGTCAAGGGGGGTATGGATTTCATTGTTCTCATAGGAAAAAGATTGTCCCCTGCTGTTATCTGTCTGGTCTATGGACTGGATTCCACATCTGAGAAGAGATGGCTTACACTAGGTAAAAGGGGCGGGAGGGGAAACTTTGCTTGTGAATATCTCTAAAACCATAAAGGTCTGAGAGATAAGACGTATATCGTTCTTCATGATTTTTTAATGCCTACAAAATAAAATAAAGATAAAATGAAGTATTACTATCCCTTGAAAGCTACAAATCCCATCATCTCAAACCATCCAGCGGCTGGCTGGGGATAATGGGAATTGTAGTCATCAACAGATGGATCCTCTCATATTGCCCCTACTTTAAATGATACTCCTGATCTCAAACAGGGATATCCTGATGATAATCACCACTGGTAGATCTTTAGGAACAGAGTTTCCCACCTCTGACCTATACTAATCTTCCCTAATTCTACTTGTCATTTTTTACTTCCCTCTTCATTCACGGCTTACCTGCAGACCCATTCCTCTAAGCATAGCGACATCTTGTTCCTCCAGCTCGCAGGATAAGGCTCGGCGGATCTCAGAACCCAGATCCTGCAGACTTCTTAGTCCAGCCTAGGACACAACAAGAGATTGTAGGTTGAGAAGACACAGCAGGGGATGACAATCCTCCAACAGTTCTGGCTGAGTTTAATGGGGATTTTTGCCCTCAACAGTTTGAAGATATTAGGTTGAGACAGAGGGTAAAATATATGGACATATATCGTCATAGAAAGGGATGGAAATAGAAAAAATAGAGAGTAAAAGAGGTTGATTACACCCACATGGAAAAGTTGGAAAAGAGAGATGACAGTGGTCTATAGAGATTGACACAGAAGAATGAGACAATAAAAGAAGATAGTAGGTCATAAAGGTGGACAGATAAGTAAAGAAAAAAACATAGTGGGTAACTGAGATGGATATATATCAGTAAGGAAAAAGAGAAGATAGCAGGGAACAGTAACGGATATATGTCAATAAGGAAAGAGAGAAGATTGCGGGTAATGGATATATATCAATAAGGAAAGAGAGAAGATAGCAGGTAATGGATATATATCAGTAAGGAAAAAGAGAAGATAGCGGGTAATGGATATATATCAGTAAGAAAGAGAGAAGATAGCGGGTAATGGATATATATCAGTAAGGAAAAAGAGAAGATAGCAGGGAACAGTAATGGATATATATCAATAAGGAAAGAAAGAAGATAGCAGGGAACAGTAATAGATATATATCAATAAGGAAAGAGAAGATAGCGGGTAATGGATGTATATCAGTAAGGAAAGAGAGACGATAGTGGTTAATGGATATATATCAATAAGGAAGAGAGAAGATAGCGGGTTATGGATATATATCAGTAAGAAAAGAGAGAAGATAGCAGGTAATACAGATGGATATGTATCAATAAGGGGAGAAGACAGATATCAACATGGATCGATGAAGAAGAGAATACAGTCCTGGATTCTATTACAGCTGATAACATTATCAAGTGAGTTATCTATAAATCTCTCCATAGACTTCAATAGGAATCTGTTACATGAAGCCAGTGATAACATGAATCAACTGCAATGTAGTCTAGGCCATAGTGAGCAAACGAGATGGATGGATATCAACGTGGCCCAGAATTGCTCCACTTATCTTAAAACAGCAACCTCAGTGAAAGCGTGGTAGGAGCTACATTAAATCATACAGTTCATATACCTGATCTGGGGTACTGACCTGTAACGTGGTAGAATTACTGGGCAGGTTCTCTGTACCAAGAAGACCCTTTTCCTTCCTGCGCCGAAATTTGCGAAAGTAATCCTGGATCAGGAAGGTGGCATAAAATTTCCCAACTGTCACTTCCTCCTCTGGGGACAGGAAATGGAGCAGGAGTTATATCTGCTTTATATATACACTGATAGGCATTTATACAAAAAGCGATGCTACAACCGAGTTTTTGGTGCTGCATCTGCTTAAAGGGATAGTAATGTTTCATAATAAAAGCAGCTCTAATTAATCATCATAGTATTTGGGCCATGGAGAGTGTTATTTCAATTCTGTCAGAGTTGTAGTTCAAGAGTAATTGAATGACAAATATCCCCCTCCTGCCCCTTTTACTGATGTAACACTGCTCACCTCAGAGCAGCAAGACTGTCCGGATGGATCACAGAGAGGGACAATCTTCAATTAAGATAAGGGAAAAACCTGAAAAACTTGTCAAGGGGGGCAGGGCTTTCATTGTTCTCATAGGAAGAAGATTGTCCCCTGCTGTTATCTGTCTGGTCTATGGACTGCATTCCACATCTGAGAAGAGATGGCTTACACTAGGTAAAAGGGGCAGGAGGGGAAACTTTGCTTGCGAATATCTCTCAAACCATAAAGGTTTGAGACATAAGGCTTATATCGTTCTTCATGTTTTTTAAAATAAAGTAAAGATAAAACGAAGTATTACTATCCTTTTAAAGACCCACATTCTATGGTGCATGTATATATATATATATATATATATATATATATATATATGTATGTGTATGTGTATATATATATATACACTTTCTGTTTCATACAGACCTTCGGGGGGTGGGATGACCTCATCCAGTATCTTCTGTTTGGTTCGTTTCCAGATCTTTTTGATCACAGCTCTCAGCTCCTCATTAGCAGCTTCCAAGTTCCCTAAGGAAGATACAGAGAGTGTCTGTAACCCTATACAGTAGGAGAATCTGTGATCAACTCTTTCCTTGGCTTAGTGACAGGCAGCCAGATTCACCCCAAGGGGAGCACGTGCCAAAGGGGCTGCACAGGATGGTAAAAAAATTAGAAACAGGGGTTTAAAAAATTAGATTAACTCGTTGGATGCTAGTGAGATCTCCAACACACAGTGTTTAGCGGCCAAGTAGGGTGACCACATTTCCATTTTACCATTCAGGGACACTGCGGAGGCAATAGCAGCAGTGTACATGTCCTTGGCTCTAGTGCAGCTTGGGGGGGGGAGTAAAGGTATCTGGCAGCCCTTTTTTTTTTTTTTTTTAATGCGGCAAGATAAAAAATAAAAGTAACCAAAAAACCCTTGTGTATGATACGCACCACCCCACTTCACATAAGGTGAAGAGGGGTAGACTTGTGCATATTATACCTGAGATTTTACAGTACATAATTTGTAAGATATGCACCCTTCATGCTGGTCACTTACGCATTCTGCGGCACACTCAGTATAGTGATAAAGCTTGCTGTAAAGATAGACGTGAGGCACTCCACTACGAAGGGAAATGTGAACGCACTCCCTGGGACAGCTGGGAGGGAGGAGAATTACAGCACTGGGGAGTCCTGCACCGCTGTGCCGAAGATACAGTGTGCCACAGAATGCGGAAGTGCCCAGCATGAAGGGTGCATATCTTACAAAGTATGTAAGTGCAAGAAAAAAAAACACTATACCTAATACAATTTTATTCGCTAAGCACCTGGCAAAAAGTTTTTTTAGAGGTGAGAGTTCCCCTTTAAGAGCATTTTATAGGTCATATCTCAAGGTCGTACTAAAGGGAAGGGTAGAGTTACTTTTAGGGCTCACAGTGAGAATAAACCTACAGCATTATGTGCATAATAATTTCCACGAATATACATTTAACCCTTTAAGTGCCAAAGGGGGTGTTCGCAATAATATAAAATTAATCCCTTGGATGCTTTGCAATGCTTTGGAGACCTCTTTAGCATTGAAGGGTTAAAAAAATCCTTATTTTTAGTCTCAATGGCTACGTTACTATGTACTGAATGTATGTCTGCTATTGGTACTCAGTGGAGTCTGGAGCAGGGCAAACAGGGTGGCATTAAAAGTCACAGTGTCACCTGAACTCAGGGGCATGTTCATTGCTTTGCTATGTGTTCAAGACCTCTTTAGCATCCAATGGGTTAAAAATAAAAAAAAACAACAACACTTTTTCCCCTAATCTCAATGACTACGTTACTGTGTATGTATGCCAATGTCTAGGGTAATGATGGGTACCTTCTGTTTTGATCCTCAGTGAAGTCCGAACCAGGGCAAAGAGAGTGGCATTAAATGTTACTGTTCCGTCAGAATTTAGGGGCATGTTCATGGCGACCAGCCTCTGGGGAGAGAGTAAATATTGAAAACAAACAACCACACATTAACAGTTCTGGGGGGGATTCTGGTATGGTGAATGTGAGACTATAGGGAAGGATGATAGGAGTTGTAGTCCAACAATGTCTTGAAGGCCCAAGGATGCCCGCCCTTGGTCTACAACTCATATCCTTCTGATTGGGGAGGATGAAAATCGTAATCCACAATAGCTGTAAATCCAAAAATTGACTAACCCGGTCTAGAGCATCTTAGTGGTAGTTAGCACAATAGGACATTATTTGGGATTCACCTCCTCCCTTTAACCTTTTGAGTTCCAGAAAGGTATCCAATGTATTGTGTTGCAAAGCACCCAAAGGGTTAAATTACACCCCTCCTCAGTACGATTAGCTATGTCTGCCACACTCCTATGATTTAATTGCGCACCCCTTTCCTCCACTCTTCATTCTTGTGCCAGGCCTGCCTCTGCCACTCTCCCTGGATCGTCCCTCTCTCCCTCTTCTACCATTTGCCCCTGCTTCCTCCTGCATCACATTACATAAATCTCCTGCCTTCTCTCCCTGGCACTGAAGCACTCAGTAAGGGGTAGGCTGAGCAGCTGGGTGTCTGTACTGTGTATTCTCTCATATCTTGTCATTGTGATTGCACAGAGATGTGACAGCTCAGCGCATTGCTCACACCTAGCGAATATGCGTTTTTTTACTGCATAGCAGCAGGGGGCACATTGCGCAAATGTGGATTGAAGCACGTCAGTGCTGCCCTCTTCGACTACATGCTTGGCACTGCCCTAAAAATGCCCTGCCCAGGGGTATCTTTTTAGACTCTCACTCTGCAGGGCATTAGCTAAGTGACAGTTGCCCTTTAACAAGCTCACAGTGTTGTGTAACAAACTCTTTATAAAGGAATGATACTACTACTAAGTAATTGACTTCTCCACCTCATCACTGCAAGGCACACATAAAAACCTGGCAATTATGACAAAATGGCATAATTGTTTCAATAACCTGCGAGTCACAAGAACACCATTCTTAATGTACAGACTAACACTGAGATGCCATTGGCTGGTGAAGAATGGTAGGAGACGTAAGTGTCCCTGATTTAGGTCACCATCAGTTATACTGCACCAAGAACAAGCACCAAGAAAAATATGTGTAATTAATGTATGTATGTATGTATGTATTACTTAAAGTGGATCTCTCACATAGATATAAGTAATGCTCATTAGTTAGAGCATTTAGTGAAAACATTTAAAACACTGTTCATTTAAAAAAAAAAAAAAAAAAAAACTTTATCTGCACAAAAATTAATGTTTAAAAGGTGCCCAGCAGCCTACTTCCGCTTGCCACACAGAGGCTGCTCCCGTCCCGCTACCCAGCTTCCTCCAATGACAGAGGCTGTCTGTCTCTAAGCTGGAGCGATCTCATTGGCTAGATATCGATCTCTGCCAATGAGATTGTGCTAGCTTAGAGAAAGAAAGCATCCGTCATTGGAGGATGCTGGGTAGTGGGACGGGAGCAGAGGCAGTGCTGAAAGCAGGAAGTAGGCTGCCGGGCACTTTTTAAACATTAAAGGGATAGTAATACTTAATTTTAACTTTATTTTATTTTGTAGGCATTAAAAAAACATGAAGAATGATATAAGTCTTATCTCTGAAACCTTTATGGTTTAAGAGATATTCACAAAGTATCCCCCCCCTGTTCAACCAGATCAGAAGGGAGATGCCCAGGTAGACTGCAGAGAGGGACAATCTTCAATTAAGATAAGGGAAAAAGCTGAAAAACTTGTCAAGGGGGGCAGAGCTTTCATTGTTTTCATACAAAGAAAATTGTCCTCTGCTGTTATCTGTCTGGTCTTACAACCAGATTCACATCTGAGAAGAGATTGTTTACACTAGGTAAAAGGGGCGGGAGGGGAACTTTGCTTGTGAATATCTCATAAACCATAAAGGTTTGAGAGATAAGACTTATATCATTCTTCATGTTTTTTTAATGCCTACAAAATAAAGTAAAGTTAAAACGAAGTATTACTATCCCTTTAAGTTTTGTGCAGATAAAGTGTTTTTTTTTTGTTTTTTTTTTTTAAATGAACAACGTTTTAAATGTTTTCACTAAATGCTCTAACTAATGAGCATTACTTATATCTATGTGAGAGATCCCCTTTAACATATGTAACAAATAAGCTAGTGTTACACTTACATTAATCTATGAATACTGCAACAAACTGGAGGCACAACTCCCCACATGTGCTGGCCTTGGCGAAAGGCAGTGCATGGTCCTAGTGCTCCAGAAGACAGGGTTTTAGGGTAGACTTAAAGACAGAGAAGGATTGTTCTAGTCGTAGGGAGACGGGTATGGAGTTCCAGAGGTAGGGAGCAGAAAGCGAGAGAGGTTTGAGACGGGATAGGCAGAGAGTGTGGATGGTGCATTAATCCACCTAATTCACCTTAGTAATTAATTTATTCAGCACCCATTTTCAAGTTCGTCGATGACTCAGTACCTTTTCTTATTTGGGATTATATGAGACCCACAAAGAATTGCACCACTACATATCACCATCAAAGCACACCATTACATGCCACCAGCATAGTATTACAGCATTGCAGAATTAGGTAATCTGGTATCTTTCTTTTTAGAAATTCATGTCTAAACTCTCACCTTACATGCCACACGGTGCGGGCACAGTTTGCCAAAGCCCAGGGGAGGTTGGATTCTTCTTAATAAGGTCACGACGTCAAGGTGTTTGATGCGACCTCTAGAAGAAAGTGCAAAGTACCAATCAATTCTCACTCTAAACCCACAGGCAACGAAACAAAAGTTAAGGACCTGAGATGATAACCAGGCAGGGATATATCAACTCTTTGAGTGCCAGAGCGGTGTGCAATGCGTTGCAAAGCAATGCAGTGTGCACCACCCCTTTTGTCACTCAAAGGGTTAAACTCTCAGGCAATGCACCCTAGATACCCTTCTCCCCACCCCCATTTATCATGTGACCCCGCTGTTGTGATCCATTGTTGCTTAACACAGAATAAAATCCTTATCCTTTAACAAAACTCTTAACCCTTTGAGTGCCAGAGGGCTACTCAATGCATTGCGCTCAGGCATTCAAAGGGTTAACCTCTCGGGTGCTAGAGACGCCTCCAGCGCATTGCATGAGACCTGTCTAGCATCCAAGGGATGAACAGGTAGTGAGGCAATGGTCATGGAGAAAGGTCTTGTTGCCACTTTTGGAGCATGTAATGGTGCTAACTTCCAGTCTAGTAATAGTGCATCTGGGCTGCACAGTGAACTGATAATGCATTAGGCTGGGCCAAGCCCTGGGTCTTTTGAGAACCTAGAAACTACAGTAGAACCTAGAACTACAGTAGGTTAAGGCAGATATTAGATAGTCATTTGAGGGTGCTAGTAATGTGGGTGATGCCAAGATATTAATCAAAGGTCATGTAGTGGTAATCATGATCTGCAGCCACTTACTTGGCTTCTGGGTCATATTCAGACCAGATCCTCTTAAACTCATCCAAGTGATGGGGGCCCAAAATGGACCAGTCCCTTGTAAGGTAGTCAAAGTTATCCATGATGACAGCAACAAACAGGTTAATGATCTGCGAGGAGAAAAAACGTCAGGGAAGAAATCAACTACCACCATTTAGAGAAATATGTTGTAGGTTAGAGGTAGCTGCAGGGCTGGATTTACATCTCAGGAGCCTGTAGGCACAGAATTCTGAATTGCCTCCCCCCCCCCGATTTGCCATCTCCACTGGACACCTCCACAATGCTCATCAGCTCCATTTTGCCCCCCATCAGCTCCATACTGCCCCTCACATTGCCCCCCCATCAGCTCCAACTTGCCCCCCATCATCTCTATATTGCCCTCACATTGCCCCATCATCTTCATATTTCCCTCACATTGCCCTCATCATGTCCATATCACCTCACATTGCCCTCATCATGTCCATACTGCCCCTCATCATCTCAATATTGACCCCTGTTTCCTACCTCGCTGGAGAGGAGAGGTATGTGCCACTTTTGGCACAGAGCTGTAGTTGCTGGAGCTCCCGCGCGGTCTGTAATGCAGAGCGCTGGGAGATGATGTCATCTCCCAGCGCTCTGCATTATTACTAAAGAGCCGACAGCAACGAGGGAGCTCAGTAACTACAGGTCTTCGGAGCAGACCTCTCCTCTCCATGTTGTTGCGGGTGCCAGCTGGGGGGGGACAGGGGTGACTGTCGAGGCTAATAAAAATAAAAACAGGAAGCCAAAAAACTATCCCAGTGACAGGCGCCCCCTGCCTTATTGCAAATCCAGCCCTGGGGGTAGCTGTGCATAAGGCTGGAACCATACATGATGACCTCAGACTAGTGACGCTGCAGGCAGAATATACAAGGAAAATAAATGGAGTAGGAATAGGAGACATAATGATTTAATAATGTATTTATTTATGTAGAAAACATTTTACCAGGAAGAATACATTGAGATTTCTCTCATTTTCAAGCATGTCCTGGAGACATAATAATTTATTATTAATAATAAATAAATATTGTTTACTAAATGTATAATTATTATAATAATAATAATAATTCATAACTATTAGAAAACATGAACATCAAACGTCCATACACATATGGGTCGAGTTCACTCTGGACCATATGCATAAAGACCAATGTGGAGAAAATCTAATACCACAGGGGACAAATTAAATTTCCCATTGGTTTAAATGTGACATTTAACCACTTGAAAGCTAGAGAAGTCTCCAACTGGAGGCCTTCCTACCATTCATAGGCTTAGCCCTTTAAAGGCATAGTAATGTTTCACAATAAAAGCAGCACCAATTACTCTTCATACTATTTAGGCCATGGAGAGTGTTATTTCAATACTGTCAGAGTTGTTGTTCAAGAGTAATTGAATGATAAAGTATCCCCTCCCTCCCCTTTTACTGATGTAACACTGCTCACCTCAGAGCAGCAAGACTGTCCGAATGGATCACAGAGAGGGACAATCTTCAGTGATCATAAGGAAACACCAGTCAAGGGGGGCAAGATTTTCCTTATGATCACAGTAAGAAGACCCTTTAAAGGAGCAGTAAACTTTTTTTATGAAAACACATATTTTATAGAGCATTTCCTGCTGAATAAAACAAGGTCACTCCCATCGCTGTCAGATGTTTTATTCAAAATTTATATCAGTTTAAATAACCAGGAAATGAATTTACTGTGTTTACTTCCTGATAGTTCTAACTGACAGGAAGTGACAGGCGGTTTCTATCACATTCTATGGAGACCTGTATGTCTCTGACTTTTCTGACTTTCCTCTCCATTAGAATCTAACAAGAAATCTAATTAGAATTTGACCACTAGAGGGCACTGGTAATGTAAAAAAACATGGGTTTAAACTGTAATAACTCTGGAAATATAAATCTCTCGGCAGTGGGAGTACCCTTATTTTACTCAATAGGAAAATCCCTACAATATATATTTTTTCATAAAAAAGTTTACTGCTCCTTTAAGTTCTTTCCCTGCAGGTCACTGCCCACTTCACTTTGTTTGCTTCACTCACCAGGAAAGCACAGAGCATGAAGAAACTGATGAAATACACAATAGCAAAATTACTCCCACAGGTGAACTCTTCATCGGGACCAAAGTCCGACTCAATGTCACATCTCTTGCCGGGCAAACTGGCCAACATGATCTCCTGCCAGGCTTCTCCTGTGGCACACCTAGGGAAGGGAGCTTGGTGAGTGACTCTTTGTGAGATACTGTGTGTGTGTCTGTGATACTGTTTGTTTATGTGTGTGTGTGTGTGTGTATCACTACTGTAAGTATGTAGCTGTGTGTGAGTGTCTGTTGTGTGTGTGATTGTGTGGTGTGTGCATCTCTACTATAAGTATGTAGCTGTGTGTGATTGTGTGGTGTGTGCATCACTACTTTAAGTACGTAGCTGTGTGTGTGATTGTGTGGTGTGTGCATCACTACTGTAAGTACGTAGCTGTGTCTGTGACTGTGGTGTGTTCATTACTACTGTAAGTACGTAGCTGTGTCTGTGCTTGTGTGGTGTGTGCATCACTACTGTAAGTACGTAGCTGTGTGTGTGATTGTGTGGTGTGTGCATCACTACTGTAAGTACGTAGCTGTGTCTGTGATTTTGTGGTGTGTGCATCACTACTGTAAGTACGTAGCTGTGTCTGCGATTGTGTCGAGCGTGCATCACTACTTTAAGTACGTAGCTGTGTCTGTGATTGTGTGGTGCGTGCATCACTACTGTAAGTACGTAGCTGTGTGTGCGATTGTGTGGTGTGTGCATCACTACTGTAAGTACGTAGCTGTGTCTGTGATTGTGTGGTGTGTGCATCACTACTGTAAGTACGTAGCTGTGTCTGCGATTGTGTGGTGTGTGCATCACTACTGTAAGTACGTAGCTGTGTGTGTGATTGTGTGGTGCGTGCATCACTACTGTAAGTATGTAGCTGTGTCTGCGATTGTGTGGTATGTGCACCACTACTGTAAGTACGTAGTTGTGTCTGTGATTGTGTAGTGTGTGCATCACTACTGTAAGTACGTAGCTGTGTCTGTGATTGTGTGGTGTGTGTACCACTACTGTAAGTACGTAGCTGTGTCTGTGATTGTGTGGTGTGTGTATCACTACTGCAAGTATGTAGCTGTGTGTGTGATTGTGTGGTGCGTGCATCCCTACTGTAAGTACATAGCTGTGTCTGTGATTGTGTGGTGTGTGTATCACTACTGTAAGTATGTAGCTGTGTGTGTGATTGTGTAGTGCGTGCATTACTACTGTAAGTATGTAGCTGTGTGTGTGATTGTGTGGTGCGTGCATCACTACTGTAAGTACGTAGCTGTGTGTGCAATTGTGTGGTGTGTGCATCACTACTGTAAGTATGTAGCTGTGTGTGTGATTGTGTGGTGTGTGTATCACTACTGTAAGTATGTAGCTGTGTCTGTGATTGTGTGGCGTGTGCATCACTACTGTAAGTACGTAGCTGTGTGTGCAATTGTGTGGTGTGTGCATCAATACCTTAAGTACGTAGCTGTGTCTGTGATTGTGTGGTGTGTGCATCACTACTGTAAGTACGTAGCTGTGTCTGCGATTGTGTGCTGTGTGCATCACTACTGTAAGTACGTAGCTGTGTCTGTGATTGTGTGGTGTGGTTTATCACTACTGTAAGTACGTAGCTGTGTCTGTGATTGTGTGGTGTGTGTATCACTACTGTAAGTATGTAGCTGTGTGTGTGATTGTGTGGTGCGTGCATCACTACTGTAAGTACGTAGCTGTGTCTGTGATTGTGTGGTGTGTGTGTATCACTACTGTAAGTATGTAGCTGTGTTGTGATTGTGTAGTGCATGCATTACTACTGTAAGTATGTAGCTGTGTGTGTGATTGTGTGGTGTCTGCATCACTACTGTAAGTATGCAGCTGTGTGTGTGATTGTGTGGTGTGTGTATCACTACTGTAAGTACGTAGCTGTGTGTGCGATTGTGTGGTGTGTGTATCACTACTGTAAGTACGTAGCTGTGTCTGTGATTGTGTGGTACGTGCATCACTACTGTAAGTACGTAGCTGTGTCTGCGATTGTGTGGTGTGTGCATCACTACTCTATGTACGTAGCTGTGTCTGTGATTGTGTGGTGCACGCATCACTACTGTAATTATGTAGCTGTGTCTGTGATTGTGTGGTTTGTGCATCACTATTGTAAGTACATAGCTGTGTCTGTTATTGTGTAGTGAGTTCATTACTACTGTAAGTACGTAGCCGTGTCTGTGATTGTGTGGTGCGTGCATCACTACTGTAAGTACGTAGCTATGTCTGTGATTGTGTGGTGCGTGCATCACTACTGTAAGTACGTAGCTGTGTCTGTGATTGTGTGGTGCGTGCATCACTCCTATAAGTATGTAGCTGTGTTGTGATTGTGTAGAGCGTGCATTACTACTGTAAGTATGCAGCTGTGTGTGTGATTGTGTGGTGTGTGCATCAATACCGTAAGTACGTAGCAGTGTCTGTGATTGTGTGGTGTGTGTATCACTACTGTAAGTACGTAGCTGTGTCTGTGATTGTGTGGTGTGTGCATCACTACTGTAAGCAAGTATCTGTGTCTGCAATTGTGTGGTGTGTGCATCACTACTCTATGTACGTAGCTGTGTCTGTGATTGTGTGGTTTGTGCATCACTACTCTAAGTACATAGCTGTGTCTGCGATTGTGTGGTGCGTGCATCACTACCGTAAGTACGTAGCTGTGTCTGTGATTGTGTGGTGCGTGCATCACTACTGTAAGTATGTAGCTGTGTCTGTGATTGTGTGGTGTGTGCATCACTACTGTAAGTACGTAGCTGTGTCTGTGATTGTGTGGTGTGTGTATCACTACTGTAAGTACTCAGCTGTGTCTGTAATTGTGTGGTGTGTGCATCACTACTGTAAGCAAGTATCTGTGTCTGCAATTGTGTGGTGTGTGCATCACTACTCTATGTACGTAGCTGTGTCTGTGATTGTGTCGTTTGTGCATCACTACTCTAAGTACATAGCTGTGTCTGCGATTGTGTGGTGCGTGCATCACTACTGTAAGTACGTAGCTGTGTCTGTGATTGTGTGGTGCGTGCATCACTACTGTAAGTATGTAGCTGTGTCTGTGATTGTGTGATGTGTGCATCACTACTGTAAGTACGTAGCTGTGTCTGTGATTGTGTGGTGCGTGCATCACTACTGTAAGTATGTAGCTGTGTCTGCGATTGTGTGGTGCGTGCATCACTACTGTAAGTATGTAGCTGTGTCTGCAATTGTGCGGTGTGTGCATCACTACTCTATGTACGTAGCTGTGTGTGTGATTGTGTGGTGTGTGCATCACTACTGTAAGTACGTAGCTGTGTCTGTGATTGTGTGGTGTGTGCATCACTACTCTATGTACGTAGCTGTGTCTGTGTTTGTGTGGTGCGTGCATCACTACTGTAATTATGTAGCTGTGTCTGTGATTGTGTGGTTTGTGCATCACTACTCTAAGTACATAGCTGTGTCTGCGATTGTGTGGTGCGTGCATCACTACTGTAAGTACGTAGCTTTGTCTGTGATTGTGTGGTGCGTGCATCACTACTGTAAGTATGTAGCTGTGTCTGCGATTGTGTGGTGCGTGCATCACTACTGTAAGTACGCAGCTGTGTCTGTGATTGTGTAGTGCGTGCATCACTACTGTAAGTACGTAGCTGTGTCTGTGATTGTGTAGTGTGTGCATTACTACTGTAAGTATGTAACTGTGTGTGTGTGTGTGTGATTGTGTGGTGCGTGCATCACTACTGTAAGTATGTAGCTGTGTCTGCGATTGTGTGGTGCGTGCATCACTACTGTAAGTACGTAGCTGTGTCTGTGATTGTGTGGTGCGTGCATCACTACTGTAAGTATATAGCTGTATCTGCGATTGTGTGGTGAGTGCATCACTACTGTAAGTACGCAGCTGTGTCTGTGATTGTGTGGTGCGTGCATCACTACTGTAAGTACGTAGCTGTGTCTGTGATTGTGTGGTACGTGCATCACTACTGTAAGTACGTAGCTGTGTCTGTGATTGTGTGGTGCGTGCATCACTCCTATAAGTATGTAGCTGTATAAATGCAGAAATTATACTTGAAAATAAAACTTAGTGTGTGCATATGGCCAATGTTATTAGTCTCCACCATGACACCAGCCACAGGTACCTGAAGAGCAGCAGAACGGCCTGGGGGAAGGTCTGAAAGTTGTTATTCCTGTTGATCTGAGTCCCGTCCTGCATGGCTATTTTCCCAAATGTCTGCAGACGAAAGCACAAGAAGTGTTAACCCTTTGAGCGCCAGAGGGGCACGGAACGCACTGCGTCACGTACCCCTCTGGTGCTCAAAGGGTTAAAGAACCCTGGTTATACTAACAGGTGGTGGCTGTATGTGGGAAGCACAAGACGATGCTACAGGAGCAGCACACAGCACTCTGTAACCAGCTGGCTCACCTGCATACCAATGACTGCGTAGATGAAAAATATCATAGCGATGAGCAGGGCAACATATGGCAATGCCTGGAAATAGAGAGAGAGGGAAGACAGTGAGGGAGGGGGTATGAGGAAGAAGTCAAGGATAGGAGCGACAACAACGGCAATGATAGCGTAGAGCAGACTAGAATACAGGCAGTGACAGGAGTTAAAGGTATAGCAATGTTTTATAATGAAGACAAACATATATTGTAGGCCTGGGTTAGTCAATTTTTCAACCTTCAGCTGTTGGTGGGGGAGTACCATTCCCATCATCCCCAACCAGCCAATGGGAGTTGTAGTCCCCAACAGCTGAAGATTGAAGAAATGACAAAATAAGAATATTTCCACTGCTAGGAGATGCTTAATTCAAAAGATAATCCAGCTCAAAAGTGTGTGAGTTCTATTGTTACTTAACATTCGGTCGATGGAACATCACCTCTGTTACTTTACATCAGTTGAACTGCTGTCAGAGAACAGAAGATTCCCCTAAGCCTGCAGATCGAAAATGCCTGCTACTGGGAGATTTTAACGCCTTTAACCCCTTAACGACCGACCGCGCAGGCATGCGGCGGTCACTAAAGGGCCACAGAGCTTTTTTTTCTTTTTTTGATTCCGGTCTCCCTGAACGGAGTGCAGCCGCGGGGGGAGCCCGGAATTCCATGACGGTCATAGGATGTCATGGGTCGTTAACTCAGATCAACCCATGACATACTATGATCGTTAAGGGGTTAATGCGAGAGAGGGTTTCAGTGCAATATATTGGAGATCTCTCTAGCAGGGGTCCATTTAAACCAACGGGAATGTTAATTACACCTCCCCTGTGGTGAAGCTGGTTTGTTAGGACACCTTTTTCTATCAGGGCTACAGCAATCACGGAAGTCATTACCTTTGTCCTGGTCCATCACTGAATGGGCCTGTCTGGAAGTGCTCATTCCCAGCCACTTACCTGGAAGGATTTGATGAACGTCCACAGCAGGGTCCTGATACCCTCTCCTTTACTGAGAAGCTTCACCAGTCGCATTACTCGGAAGAGACGGAAAAACGTGATGGAAATGCGGGAGCTGTCCTCCGAACTCTGTGATGAACACAGGGAGGCAAGAGAAGGAGACAAAGGGAGAGAGAATATAAGGGGGAGCAGGGAGAGAAGAAAATAGGAGGCATGGATGGAAGAGAAGTGGAAGCAGGGAGAAAATATGAGAAGTAGGGAGAGAAGAGAAGAAGAAGCAGGGAGAGAAGGGGAGGGGAAGTAGGTAGAGAAGATAAGCATAGGCATGGAGAGAAGGGGAAGCAGGGAGAGAGGATAAGGGGAAACGAAGAGAAAAGATTGGCAGGGAGTGGAGAAAAGGTGAAGCAGGGAAAGGAAAGAATGGGAAAAAGGGAGAGATGAGAAGAGGAAACAGAAAAAGTAAATAAGGGAAAGTGGGGAGAGACGGGGAAGCAGGGAGAGAAAATTATTTGAAGAAGGGATAGATGAGAAGAGAGAGAACAGAAGGGGAAGCAGGGAGGGAAGAAAAGTAAGTGGAAATCATGCAGAGAGAGGCAGTGTGAGAAGACCAGGGGAAAGAAGGAGAGAAGAGAAGGGGAATCAGGGAGGGAAGTGAGGAGAAGGGAACGGGAATCAGGGAGGGAAGTGAGGAAAAGTGAAGGGAAATCAGGGAGGGAAGTGAAGGGGAAATAGGGAGGGAAGTGAAGGGGAATCAGGGAGGGAAGTGAAGGGGAATCAGGGAGGGAAGGGGAATCAGGGAGTGAAGTGAAGGGAATCAGGGAGGGAAGTGAGGAAAAGTGAAGGGAATCAGGGAGGGAAGTGAAGGGAAGCAGGGAGGGAAGTGAAGGGCAGCAGAGAGGGAAGTGAAGTGGAAGCAGAGAGGGAAGTGAAGGGAAGGAGGGAGGGAAGTGAAGTGGAAGCAGGGAGGGAAGAGGAAGCAGGGAGGGAAGTGGAAGCATGGAGGGAAGAGGAAGCAGGGAGGGAAGTGGAAGTAGGGAAGACAGGTAGTCCAAATGTAAGAAAGAAAGTGGAAACACAGGAAGAACAGAAATAGACACAAAAGAGGAAGAATATAAAAACAGGTCATAAGAAATATTTATATATTGGCATTTCTCAAGGGTAAATATCAGTTAGAGAAGGAATTTAGAGGAGCAGTCGTCATGGTGATTAGGTGAGGAATGGAGACAGGAGGTATGTGTTGGTTTCTTGGTGATGCTAATACCTACCTCTCCGACATGCCATCCATTCTGAGACAGGAGACAGAAGGAATGAAGATGCAGATAGGATGGATCACAGAATGAGGATAATGATGAGAAGGATTATTCCACAGATGAATGAAACAAGCAAAAAAAGAAATAAACAAAAATAAGGGGACATGAGGACAGGCTCTGTATTAGATAACACGTCAGATTAAAGGTTTTCAGTGGTGTCATCACTGGTGGGAAATTCCATATAGTATCTCCAGGGATATGAATAACTGTAGTATTAAACGTTGTAATGTCACATTGTCACTGAGGGAGGTCTCTAATGCTTTGCAACACAATGCACTGGAGACCTCTCTAGCATCTAAGGGGATAAAAACAGGCAGAGAAAGAACTATCACACACTATATAGGACCTGGCCCAGAATACTAGAGAACACGTGTTTTACTTTAGCCAGTACATGGGTTGAAGTGGACCTGCCAACTTAAAGGGTTAGTAATGCCCAATGATAACTTAATGCTGTATTGTAGATTTAAAAAAAAATAAATTATGTGCAGCAAATCCCATCTCTCAAACCTTTATGGTTTGAGAGATATTCTCCACTAAAGTCCCCCCTCCCTCCCCTTCTCCTGATGTCCGCTGTAAAGCTGACAGAAGGAGATCCGTGTCAGGCATCTCGAGGTGGCTCTGCAGCAGAGCCGCAATAGCGATCTTTACAAAGAACTACTTCATTGGAACGGTCTACAAAGTGTGCTTGCAAACCAGGCACGCTTTGTAGACCTTTCCAATGAAGTCATTCATTTTAAATATCACTATTTCGGCCACCGGCTGGCCCCAGGACCGGGATCTCCTGCTGTCAGCACAGCGCTGATGTCAGGAGAAGGGGGGGGAGGGAGGGGGTAACTTTAGCACCAAATAGAGATAGCACCTATAGAGATAGGATTTGCTACACATAATTTCTTGTTTTTTAAATCTACAATACAGCATTAAGTTATCATTGGGCATTACTAACCCTTTAAGACAAATTTAGTTTGTTTCACACAGAAGTAACATTTGTCTATATGTTGTACTGACCGATTTATATAGAAAACACAAAATTTGATAAGAACCATTCAGCCCATCTAGTCGCCCATTTTCCTACTGTAAAAACCTCAAACCTTATTTGGTCCTTGTTCTTGCCTTATGTTCAGGACAGCCTTAGGTCATTCCCATGCATGCTTACATCCCCTCACTGTTTTAACCTCTACAACTTCTGCTGGGAGGATATTTCACTTAACTACCCACTCAGTGAGGTAAAACTTTTTTACATTACATCTAAACCTAAGTCCCTCTAGTTTAAGACTATGACCTCTTGTCCTAACATTTTACTCCTTTGAAATGTGCTTCCCTCCTGCACTTTGCTGAATCCCTTCATGTATTTGAATGTGTCTATCATATCCCCTCTCTCTCTTCTCTCCTCCAAGTGATACATGTTCAGATCCTTTAGTCTATCTTGATATTTCTTTTCCTGTAAACCATTCATATTTATATATATATATATATATATATATATATATATATATATATATATATACATACACACACATGAATTCATATATGCTAATGTAGTACATTTTTGGACCTGCAACAGTTGGGGACTATGCACAATGGCTGGTTGAGGATGATAGCAGTTGTAGTCTCCAGCAGATGAAGACTGAAAAATTGACTAACCGTCCTAAAACATATATATTTTATTCATTATAAAACATTACTATATCCTTCACTCCTGTCCCTGCCTGTATTCTAGCTTGCTCACTCCCACCTTTGCCGTTGTACTCCCCCAAATATTGTCTACGGTAATTGCGTTAGTGCACCAGGTGCAAGATACTAAAAGCTCAGCTTTATCCGTTCAGATTTCAGATATATTGATCTATTACAAGTGATTCCCAAACTTTCACACAATGTCCCCCTTTTGGATTTCACCAAACCTTGGTGACCCCTTCCCCACTTTTTTTTTTTTAACTAAAATAAATATTACCCATTGCGTGTGAATTAATGTTATTATACAATTTATTTATTTTAAATTATATTTTGAGGAAACCAGTTCATTATATATAATTTTCTTTTCCAAAAATATTTAAACAAACCTTATAAATATATTCTCCCCTCTAAAAATACAATTATCATGAGTACAATTATGGCAGACTGTGATGTTTCAGATCATTATATTGGACCTGCCATATCTTAACCTCTCCTCACTATGATTGACAATATCGATATGGTTATGTTACATAGCGATGTAGAAGGTTGGTGTTGAAACACCTTCTCCTCTGGAACAGCCTCACCTTCCCCCACCAGAAAAGCCTCATGCCCCACCCCACTAGAAAATCCTCATGCCCCAACTACGGGAACATGTCCCCTCGTTCGGGAATCACTGTTTTACATTCTCTTCTCATCTAATTCACATCTAACACTAGAATCTAGGACTTACATTGACTTCAGTGACTGCAATGTCCACCAGGCTTCCCACCACAATCAGAGCATCAAATGTGTTCCAGGCATCACAGAAATAATGCTAAGCGAGAAAGACGGACAGAAAGAAATGATACAAAAGAAAAAAGGAGGAGACTAAGCGCTTTATGTACTAAGGACTGGAGCAATTCTGGGGCAAACCAAGTGCAATTTTGGAAATTCCCATTGATTTGGGAAAAATTTATGGTGGAGATGTTGCTACATCAGTTTATGGGCAGCTATGATTGGTCCATAAACCTCCATAGGAGGCTGAAGTTGAAGCACCACTGTCAAATTTCAGGCTATAGAAGTAGAAGTCCTGCACGCCAAGTTCGAGATTTCATAACTTTTAACCCTTTGCGTGCCAGAGAGGTATCCAACGCATTGCGTCACAATGTGTTGGATACCTCTGTGGCACGCAAAGGGTTAAATAAAACATCACTCAGTGGTGTCATTTACTTGAACGGCATAAATTGTGCTACAGTGTCATGTTTTGACACAAATCAATCGGCAGAACAATGAAAACACTGTCTTTTTTTTCTCCAGATTCTGTGGCATATACCTCCATCTTAGTAAAGGCAATCAAAGTATTCCTACACATAAATATATATATTATACACCCACATGTTTATCTCTGTATACTTATACAGTAAAAGATAAGACAGGAAGAAAGCTGTGACATCAGAATTAACTGAACAATAAGAGACAATAAGATACGAGACAGGAAGGAAAAAGAGCTAGTGAAGGACAGACCGGGAACATGGAGGTCAATAGGTAACCAGACTGGACTGACCTTGGGTCTGAATGCAATCAGCTTTAACACCATCTCCACGGTGAACAATCCAGTAAACACCATGTTCAGGATGTCCATTGCATAGTTGAATGGCTTTGACTGTTCATAATGCTAACAAGAAAACAGAATCAAGTTAGAATAAGGCTGATGGACTAGTAGCAAATCCGGGGTAAACCAACTGGGTTATTGGGGGCACATAAAAATCCCCATTGATTTAAATGGAGGTTTTAACCCCTTGAATGTTAAAGAGGGGGATACTTTATCATTCAATTACTCTTGAACTACAACTATGACAGTACCGAAATAACACTCTCCGTGGCCCAAATACTATGAAGATTAATTAGAGCCGCTTTTATTGTGAAACATTACTATCCCTTTAAGAGCTACCAACACTGCATGTTTTCAGGATTGCACTGCTTAATAAAGCAATGGTGCGATTACTTTTGTTGAGCCCCCCTGTGCTCAAGAAGGGATATCCTGAACCCATGCATTTTGGTAGCTTTGGTTGGCTGTTTTGCTGTACGTGTATGAATGCAAGCAGCGTGTTACCTGCATGCGCTGTATGTATGCAAACAAACGGTTACCTGCATGGCCAAGGCGATGGTGTTGAGCAGGATTAGAACGAACATGATATACTCAAAGCCGGTGGAGTTGACCATGGACCAGAACTTGTACTGGTATTTCGACTTGGGGATGTATCTGCGCAGGGGCTGGGCCTTCAGAGAGTACTCCACACACTGGCGCTGTGAAGTGAGACACACATGGATCACAGTCAGAAATGCAGTGTGACAGATGGCACTGTCAGGGGGGTAGGGAGTCAGCTAGTCATGTCTTAAAGTGAAAAATCATTGGTCCTTATGTATAAAAGCAAAGTAGAGCAATTCTGTACGCATACAGAGAATCGTGTTCTCCTTGGGGCTTAGTGGCCATTTTCTTGTAGTCCAGCACTGGTGTAAATGTGTGTTACAGCAGTCAATGGACAGTTCTACCTCTGGTACAGTGGTGGGTAACCTTCAGCTCTACAGACATTGGGGAATACACCACCCATCTTCCACAATCGGCCAGTCTCATGAGGTCACTGTTCATGGTGGAGAGGTCACCTGGTTTTTGTCCAGTTCGCAATTCTTGTACTCCTGCTCCCCTTGTGCTCGAAAGGTGATGATCACGAAGCCCACGAAGATGTTCATCATGAAGAAGGCAATGATGATGATATAGACAATGAAGAAGATGGAGATCTCTACGCGGTAATTGTAAATTGGGCCTACATTTTCCCCGTTGGCATCGATGGCTTTGTACAGCAGTCTAGAGGCAGAGGGACTCACAATAAAGCTCCCACAACAATGGGTGGAGATCATTAAGATGTAGTAAAGGTGTTATCAGGGGGAGATGACTTCTCCAGTGAGATACACTCTCTAGTTCTTATGTTATTCTATGGGGTTTATGCACTAAGATCTCTCAAGATGGAGACATGTTAGTGCAGAGGCTCCGTAGAATAATATAGGAACTGGAAACTCTATCTCCTGTTTATCACACCTTAGTGCATCAACCCCAGTTCTTTCTCACTTACTGGCCTGCAATTACTAAACAGAGGTAACCTGAGTACAGGATAAATTACCATTTTTAACCCTTTGAATGCTTTGAATATCCCTCTGGCACGCAAAGGGTTAAGGAACTGAAGATTCACCAATCTGTATAGAAGTATTTAGTGATTCAAAACTCCAGTGCGTTGACCCTTTGAGTGCCAGAGAGGTACGGAAAGCGTTCCAAAGCAATGTGTTGCATACTCCTCTGGCATTCAAAGGGTTAACACTGTGGTTCATATGATCAAATCAAAAGTGGAGGAAACCAACTTTGCCGAAGAGGACTAAAGAACATTTCTATTGATTTAAGTGAAGCTTTTAATCCCCTTGAACGCTAGAGAGCTCTCTAGCGCTCAAGGGGTTAAAAACCACATGTAAATCTATGGTATTGCTGTTCTGCTGCAGTCGGTTTGCTGCAGAACTGCCCTTCTTTTTCCGTGTACATACAAACACACAACAGATTAAGCAGAGGAGGGTAACCGCCAGCCACCAGCTGTTCTTGGACTACAACCCCCATCATCGTGTCTCTGTTTTGTGTCAGTTTCTTTCCCTCTATGGGTGAATCTCTCTCTCTCTCTATTCCTGTCTTTCACTCTCTGTGTCTGTCTCTGTCACTCTTCTTGTACCTGTTTCTCTGTCTTGACTGCCTCTGTGACAGTGTTTCTCTATCTGTCTCTGTCTGACTCTCTCGCCATCTTTCTTTTTCTGTAATGCTCTCTCTGTCTCTTTTCTGTTTTTGTGCCTCTCTCTGTCACAGAAGGTGGAGGATCAAAACAGTCCAACAACAGCTAATGGACTGCCGCTTGCTCACGCTCCCTTAGAAAGAAAATTGACTTTGAGTGGGTCATAAAGTTAGTCTTGGTGGTCCATCTATTTCCGTAATTTACGAGCAAACACGCATACACAGGTAAAGAGCAACACAAATACACCGTTGCACACACATACACTAACACTCACATCTTCGCAAATATGTGATCACAAATACACAGTCACACATACAACTTCACAAACATGTGAAGAGAAACACATAGTCTCACACACACAAACATGCAAACATGTTAACACAGTCACACACACATATATGAACACTCACACTATCACAAGCATGAACAGAAACACACAAACAAGAACACACAGTCGCAGAGCCCCACAGGAACACACACATACGCACACACACATATACACACAAACATGCAAACACACACATGAACACAAACACCTTCACAAACATGTGGACAGAAACACTCAGTCACAGAGCCCCACAGCAACACACAAACACACACATATATACACACACACACACACAAACATGCAAACACACACAGATACACAAGTACACAGATACACAAAACACACACAATCAGAGTAATGCCCCAGTATTTCCCCCCCACACACTCACGCTGGCCAGCCTTCAAAGGTGGACACAGTGAAAAGAGCCATCATGCCAGACAGAACATTGTCAAAGTTGAAGTCACTGTTGTGCCAGATCCTCTCCCGCACCATGGGATGCGTGACGTCCCCATCCTTATACACGATGAATGTGCCCCTGGTGCAGACAAAATATAAAGAGAGTGGTCATTATAACAGGTGACACTGTCATGGCAGACTTGCTATAGAGAACTGTATATGCAGGTCTATTAATGAATGAACTGGACAGTTGACTGAAATGCAGTGATATAGTCAGGACTGTTTTCTTTCTTGGTGGGGCCTGATGTTGGAGTGGGTGGGCACTAGGCATACCAAGGTATCATTTTTAACCCTTTGAATGCTAGAGGGTATGCAACGCAACACATTGCAAAGCAATGCTTTGCATGCCCCTATGGCACTCAAAGGGTTAGAATTGCATGTCTTTCAATATTTCATAAAATAACGCAAACGGAGTGTGATAACTGGGGGTGGACTCCCAAAATTTAAAATTACAATTTAAAAACACGGTTGTGATTTTAATCACCTCCCTTCTGCTGTAAAGGTAAGATAACACTGTTTAATTTTGATATGAATATAGGCCTGTGCCTCTGATTGCATTTTCCATTGTCCCTTTCTATTTGTGGAGACAAAAAAAAGAGTTGTGAGGAGCACACATCAAGCACGAACAAGATTAAGTGTCTTGTTCTAAGGAATGGTAGCCTCTCAATGGTGCTACAACTCACGTTTTTCACTCCCATGTGCCATTGCAGAGAGGAGCTCTCCATATTCATATCAGACTGATCCCGCCCACAGACAGTCCAGCTCCGAAATGTCAGGCAAATCCTCTCCGCACGAGAGAAACGGCAAAACCACAGACGTACATTTCGGGCCTATGTAAGCCTCGTCAGTGTGGTGCAGCCGAATCCCTCTAGGCACATGGAAGCAAGGGCCCATTCCTGGGATGCCCTTATACTTAGGGAGACAAAAAAAAAGAGTTGTGAGGAGCACACATCAAGCACGAACACGAATAAGTGTCTTGTTCTAAGGCATGGTAGCCTCTCAATGGTGCTACTACTCACGTTTTTCACTCCCATGTGCCATTGTAGAGAGGAAATCTCCATATCAGACTGGTCCCGCCAACAGACAGTCCAGCTCCGAAATGTCAGGCAAATCCTCTCTGCACAAGAGAAACGGCAAAACCACAGATGTACGTTTCAGCCTATGTGAACCTCATCAGTGTGGTGCAGCCGAATCCCTTTAGGCACATGGAAGGAAGGGCCCATGCCTGGGATGCCCTTATACTTAGGGAGACAAAAAAAAAAAAAGGAGTTGTGAGGAGCACACATCAAGCACGAACAAGATTAAGTGTCTTGTTCTAAGGCATGGTAGCCTCTTAATGGTGCTACAAGTCACGTTTTTCACTCCCATGTGCCATTGCAGAGAGGAAATCTCCATATCCATATCAGACTGGTCCCGCCCACAGACAGTCCAGCTCCGAAATGTCAGGCAAATCCTATCCGCACGAGAGAAACGGCAAAACCACAGACGTACGTTTCAGCCTATGTGAGCCTCGTCACAACTCTTTTTGTCTCCCTAAGTTTAAGGGCATCCCAGGCATGGGCCCTTGCTTCCATGTGCCTAGAGGGATTTGGCTGCACAACACTGACAAGGCTCACAAAAGCTGAAACGTACTTCTGTGGTTTTGCCGTTTCTCTCGTGCGGAAAGGATTTGCCTGACATTTCGGAGCTGGACTGCCTGTGGGCGGGACCAGTCTGATATGGACATGGAGATTTCCTCTCTGCAATGGCACATGGGAGTGAAAAACATGAGTTGTAGCACCATTGAGAGGCTACCATGCCTTAGAACAAGACACTTAATCTTGTTCGTGCTTGATGTGTGCTCCTCACAACTCTTTTTGTCTCCCTAAGTTTAAGGGCATCCCAGGCATGGGCCCTTCCTTCCATGTGCCTAGAGGGATTTGGCTGCACCACACTGACGAGGCTCACATAAGCCGAAATGTACGTCTGTGGTTTTGCCGTTTCTCTCGTGCGGAGAGGATTTGCCTGACATTTCAGAGCTGGACTGTCTGTGGGCGGGACCAGTCTGATATGGACATGGAGATTTCCTCTCTGCAATGGCACATGGGAGTGAAAAACGTGAGTTGTAGCACCATTGAGAGGCTACCATGCCTTAGAACAAGACACTTAATCTTGTTCGTGCTTGATGTGTGCTCCTCACAACTCCTTTTGTCTCCCTAAGTTTAAGGGCATCCCAGGCATGGGCCCTTGCTTCCATGTGCCTAGAGGGCTTTGGCTGCACCACACTGACGAGGCTCACATAAGCCGAAACGTACGTCTGTGGTTTTGCCGTTTCTCTCGTGCGGAGAGGATTTGCCTGACATTTCGGAGCTGGACTGTCTGTGGGCGGGACCAGTCTGATATGGACATGGAGATTTCCTCTCTGCAATGGCACATGGGAGTGAAAAACGTGAGTTGTAGCACCATTGAGAGGCTACCATGCCTTAGAACAAGACACTTAATCTTGTTCGTGCTTGATGTGTGCTCCTCACAACTCCTTTTGTCTCCCTAAGTTTAAGGGCATCCCAGGCATGGGCCCTTGCTTCCATGTGCCTAGAGGGATTTGGCTGCACCACACTGACGAGGCTCACATAAGCCGAAACGTACGTCTGTGGTTTTGCCGTTTCTCTCGTGTGGAGAGGATTTGCCTGACATTGCGGAGCTGGACTGTCTGTGGGCGGGACCAGTCTGATATGGATATGGATATGGATATGGAGATTTCCTCTCTGCAATGGCACATGGGAGTGAAAAACGTGAGTTGTAGCACCATTGAGAGGCTACCATGCCTTAGAACAAGGCACTCAATCTTGTCCGTGCTTGATGTGTGCTCCTCACAACTCTTTTTGTCTCCCTAAGTTTAAGGGCATCCCAGGAATGGGCCCTTGCTTCCATGTGCCTAGAGGGCTTTGGCTGCACCACACTGACGAGGCTCACATAAGCCGAAACGTACGTCTGTGGTTTTGCCGTTTCTCTCGTGCGGAGAGGATTTGCCTGACATTTCGGAGCTGGGCTGTCTGTGGGCGGGACCAGTCTGATATGGATATGGAGATTTCCTCTCTGCAATGGCACATGGGAGTGAAAAACGTGAGTTGTAGCACCATTGAGAGGCTACCATGCCTTAGAACAAGACACTTAATCTTGTTCGTGCTTGATGTGTGCTCCTCACAGCTCTTTTTTTGTCTCCCTAAGTATAAGGGCATCCCAGGCATGGGCCCTTGCTTCCATGTGCCTAGAGGGATTCGGCTGCACCACACTGACGAGGCTCACATAGGCCGAAACGTACGTCTGTGGTTTTGCCGTTTCTCTCGTGCGGATAGGATTTGCCTGACATTTCGGAGCTGGACTGTCTGTGGGCGGGACCAGTCTGATATGGATATGGATATGGAGATTTTCTCTCTGCAATGGCACATGGGAGTGAAAAACGTGAGTTGTAGCACCATTGAGAGGCTACCATGCCTTAGAACAAGACACTTAATCTTGTTCGTGCTTGATGTGTGCTCCTCACAGCTCTTTTTTTTGTCTCCCTAAGTATAAGGGCATCCCAGGCATGGGCCCTTGCTTCCATGTGCCTAGAGGGATTCGGCTGCACCACACTGACGAGGCTCACATAGGCCGAAACGTACGTCTGTGGTTTTGCCGTTTCTCTCGTGCGGATAGGATTTGCCTGACATTTCGGAGCTGGACTGTCTGTAGGCGGGACCAGTCTGATATGGATATGGATATGGAGATTTTCTCTCTGCAATGGCACATGGGAGTGAAAAACGTGAGTTGTAGCACCATTGAGAGGCTACCATGCCTTAGAACAAGACACTTAATCTTGTTCGTGCTTGATGTGTGCTCCTCACAGCTCTTTTTTTTGTCTCCCTAAGTATAAGGGCATCCCAGGCATGGGCCCTTGCTTCCATGTGCCTAGAGGGATTTGGCTGCACCACACTGACGAGGCTCACATAGGCCGAAACGTACGTCTGTGGTTTTGCCGTTTCTCTCGTGCGGATAGGATTTGCCTGACATTTCGGAGCTGGACTGTCTGTGGGCGGGACCAGTCTGATATGGACATGGAGATTTCCTCTCTGCAATGGCACATGGGAGTGAAAAACGTGAGTTGTAGCACCATTGAGAGGCTACCATGCCTTAGAACAAGACACTTAATCTTGTTCGTGCTTGATGTGTGCTCCTCACAACTCTTTTTGTCTCCCTAAGTTTAAGGGCATCCCAGGCATGGGCCCTTGCTTCCATGTGCCTAGAGGGCTTTGGCTGCACCACACTGACGAGGCTCACATAAGCCGAAACGTACGTCTGTGGTTTTGCCGTTTCTCTCGTGCGGAGAGGATTTGCCTGACATTTCGGAGCTGGACTGTCTGTGGGCGGGACCAGTCTGATATGGACATGGAGATTTTCTCTCTGCAATGGCACATGGGAGTGAAAAACGTGAGTTGTAGCACCATTGAGAGGCTACCATGCCTTAGAACAAGACACTTAATCTTGTTCGTGCTTGATGTGTGCTCCTCACAACTCCTTTTGTCTCCCTAAGTTTAAGGGCATCCCAGGCATGGGCCCTTGCTTCCATGTGCCTAGAGGGATTTGGCTGCACCACACTGACGAGGCTCACATAAGCCGAAACGTACGTCTGTGGTTTTGCCGTTTCTCTCGTGCGGAGAGGATTTGCCTGACATTGCGGAGCTGGACTGTCTGTGGGCGGGACCAGTCTGATATGGATATGGAGATTTCCTCTCTGCAATGGCACATGGGAGTGAAAAACGTGAGTTGTAGCACCATTGAGAGGCTACCATGCCTTAGAACAAGACACTTAATCTTGTTCGTGCTTGATGTGTGCTCCTCACAGCTCTTTTTTTTGTCTCCCTAAGTATAAGGGCATCCCAGGCATGGGCCCTTGCTTCCATGTGCCTAGAGGGATTCGGCTGCACCACACTGACGAGGCTCACATAGGCCGAAACGTACGTCTGTGGTTTTGCCGTTTCTCTCGTGCGGATAGGATTTGCCTGACATTTCGGAGCTGGACTGTCTGTGGGCGGGACCAGTCTGATATGGATATGGATATGGATATGGAGATTTTCTCTCTGCAATGGCACATGGGAGTGAAAAACGTGAGTTGTAGCACCATTGAGAGGCTACCATGCCTTAGAACAAGACACTTAATCTTGTTCGTGCTTGATGTGTGCTCCTCACAACTCTTTTTGTCTCCCTAAGTTTAAGGGCATCCCAGGCATGGGCCCTTGCTTCCATGTGCCTAGAGGGATTTGGCTGCACCACACTGACGAGGCTCACATAAGCCGAAACGTACATCTGTGGTTTTGCCGTTTCTCTCGTGCGGAGAGGATTTGCCTGACATTTCGGAGCTGGACTGTCTGTGGGCGGGACCATTCTGATATGGATATGGAGATTTCCTCTCTGCAATGGCACATGGGAGTGAAAAACGTGAGTTGTAGCACCATTGAGAGGCTACCATGCCTTAGAACAAGACACTTAATCTTGTTAGTGCTTGATGTGTGCTCCTCACAGCTCTTTTTTTTTTTGTCTCCCTAAGTATAAGGGCATCCCAGGCATGGGCCCTTGCTTCCATGTGCCTAGAGGGATTCGGTTGCACCACACTGACGAGGCTCACATAGGCCGAAACGTACGTCTGTGGTTTTGCCGTTTCTCTCGTGCGGATAGGATTTGCCTGACATTTCGGAGCTGGACTGTCTGTGGGCGGGACCAGTCTGATATGGACATGGAGATTTCCTCTCTGCAATGGCACATGGGAGTGAAAAACGTGAGTTGTAGCACCATTGAGAGGCTACCATGCCTTAGAACAAGACACTTAATCTTGTTCGTGCTTGATGTGTGCTCCTCACAACTCTTTTTGTCTCCCTAAGTTTAAGGGCATCCCAGGCATGGGCCCTTGCTTCCATGTGCCTAGAGGGCTTTGGCTGCACCACACTGACGAGGCTCACATAAGCCGAAACGTACGTCTGTGGTTTTGCCGTTTCTCTCGTGCGGATAGGATTTGCCTGACATTTCGGTGCTGGACTGTCTGTGGGCGGGACCATTCTGATATGGATATGGAGATTTCCTCTCTGCAATGGCACATGGGAGTGAAAAACGTGAGTTGTAGCACCATTGAGAGGCTACCATGCCTTAGAACAAGACACTTAATCTTGTTAGTGCTTGATGTGTGCTCCTCACAACTCTTTTTGTCTCCCTAAGTTTAAGGGCATCCCAGGCATGGGCCCTTGCTTCCATGTGCCTAGAGGGCTTTGGCTGCACCACACTGACGAGGCTCACATAAGCCGAAACGTACGTCTGTGGTTTTGCCGTTTCTCTCGTGCGGATAGGATTTGCCTGACATTTCGGAGCTGGACTGTCTGTGGGCGGGACCAGTCTGATATGGACATGGAGATTTCCTCTCTGCAATGGCACCTGGGAGTGAAAAACGTGAGTTGTAGCACCATTGAGAGGCTACCATGCCTTAGAACAAGACACTTAATCTTGTTCGTGCTTGATGTGTGCTCCTCACAACTCTTTTTGTCTCCCTAAGTTTAAGGGCATCCCAGGCATGGGCCCTTGCTTCCATGTGCCTAGAGGGCTTTGGCTGCACCACACTGACAAGGCTCACATAAGCCGAAACGTACGTCTGTGGTTTTGCCGTTTCTCTCGTGCGGAGAGGATTTGCCTGACATTTCGGAGCTGGACTGTCTGTGGGCGGGACCAGTCTGATATGGATATGGATATGGATATGGAGATTTCCTCTCTGCAATGGCACATGGGAGTGAAAAACGTGAGTTGTAGCACCATTGAGAGGCTACCATGCCTTGGAACAAGACACTTAATCTTGTTCGTGCTTGATGTGTGCTCCTCACAACTCTTTTTGTCTCCCTTTCTATTTGTGTCATTTGATTTGTCAATTAATGCTTGAGTTCAGCTCCTCTCCGTTGGATTTTAATGCATTTTTCTGTATATAATTATTAGGGTTGTTCAATTATCATAGGGTTTAGTCAGTCTCATTTTTGCATATTGTTAAGTATTCAATAAAATAAAGTTAAACGCAGTTTGATGGAAGGGCCTGCAACCAAACTGGATAGGCCAAAAGCATACCCGGTCCCGGATGTGGCTACGCTACTACCAGAATGTAATCAATGCATTTTGCAGAGGAAAAAATGTTGACTAACCTTCAGTTTCACGTTGTACAAACCAGTTCACTTACTTGCACTCCTCTGGTTTGTGTTTGGCCTCATCAGTGCAGCTGTAGAATTTTCCCTATAGAAAGCGGACAGGAGTACGTGTGTCATACCAAGACAGAGACAGAATTGTGGATAATAATGACAAAACACCTTACACACACACGTGACTTACATCACAGGCAGTAACATCGGAGAATTTTCTTGCATATTAGTCATTCACATACTCTTCAATGGCCAGTTCGTACCTGTCCACTGCTTATTCATCAATGAGCAATGGAGCAATAGATCAGCAAATTCCATCCACCAGCTTCAGGCCAGTGGATCCCAATGTAATCGATGAGGGTTAACAAACTCATGAGCATATGATATATGTGTGTGTGTCGCAGGAAGGTCATCAGTTTTGCCAGATTTACATTGAATGTCCCTGCCAGGGGAGGGCTGGCCTGGGGGGCAATTGCCCCCTGGGCTGGTCATATGTCTGGGCTGGTAGGCCACTGCACCTCACTAAATCTCCCGATTGCTGCTGTAAATGGAGCTACACTAGTGATACCACAGAGGTACAATCTTAATGGAGCTAAACTAGTAGCATAAACCATTTCCCTTGTAAGCTCTATAGTATCACTAGGTAAGCTTTACTTAAATTGTAAGCTTTGTAGTAGTGCAATAGTGTAGCCCCATTTCAACTGTAAGGTATGTGGTATCACTTGACACAATTCACAACATTAATGCCAATTTTAAAATTAACAAAAAGGGCTGGGCTGGAACAGTGGGCTCGAACGATAATAGAAATGGGCCACTTGAATGTATTTGCCCCCTGGGACACAAGTTGCAGCCCTCCCCTGGTCCCTGCCATGCATCCGGAGGAAACAATTTCAATAAGATCACAACAATATAAAAAAAGATAGTAACAGTGCAGGGATATAAGATCAATTGTTGAAGAACACTCAAAGATATCCATCAATGATTGTGGCAAAGAGGTGGGATAAGAACTGCGAATCGGATAAAGTAAACTTTTCTCCCTTGATGAATACTGACCAAAAACATGTAGAAAAATGTCAATATGTACCCTGCAATTCACAAGTTTGGGGTCATTTAGAAATGTCCTTGTTTTCCATCAAATTAGTTGCAAAATGAATAGGAAATACAGTCAAGATGTTGAGAAGGTTAGAAACAATGATTTTTCACTTAAATAATTGTGTCTTTCAAACTTTGTTTTCGTCAAAGAATCCTTCATTTGCAGCAATTACAGCCATGCAGACCTTTGGCATTCTAGTTGTCAGTTTGTTAGGTAATGTGAAGAGATTTCACCCCATGCTACCTGAAGCACCTCCCACAATTTGGATTGGCTTGATGGGCACATCTTACGTACCATACAGTCAAGCTGCTCCCATAACAGAAACGAGGACATTTCTAAGTGACCCCAAACTTTTGAACGGTAGTGTAAGTATTAAAATACTAGTGTAAAAGCCCATGTAGACAGGCCAAGGTCCGGGTGATGTTAACCCTTTGAGTGCTTTGCAATGCGTTGCGTACCCCTCTGGCACTCAAAGGGTTAAGAGGCCGGTCCTGCTCTGTCTACTGCCGCCGCCTCACTGGTGGCGCACGCGATGCAGTCATGCTCTGTAAAGACTGCCTGAACACACAGAATGCTCCCAGCACAGAACTCCCAGCTTTCCGTGCTCCCGGAATTCTTTGCGTTCGGGCAGTCTCTACTGCACATGACTGCATTGAACAAACATTCTAGCGTTTTATTATATAGGATGAGAAAAACAGAGCAGAGATAGGCACAAAGGCAATAAAAGAAGATATATATGCACAGGAGCACAGAGACATGATTAGAAGGAACCAGAGAATGTCAGAGACATAAAAGTTCACACACACAGACCTAGATTTTGGAATCTCTCACCTTAAAAAGCTGAACCCCGATGCAAGCGAACATGAACTGGAGGAGAGTGGTGACAATCATAATGTTCCCGATAGTGCGGATCGCCACAAAGACACACTGGACCACATGCTGAGGAAAGAATAGTAAGTATAGTGTTACTCAGACAGGACCAAACTCGCTGGCAGGGCCGAATATCCCAATTGACAGAGTAGGAGCCTAAGTAGAACTCCACATTTTTAGGGGGCGCCTCAAATGTGCGGGCCTCACCCACATTCTGGATTGTGGGTCTGGCCAGGGTAATTTCAATGTCCCTGCTCCAGTTTTATTCCCCTTTACAGGCCACATATTAAATCAATGAGGAATTGGAGGAATTGTTATTTATTTCCCATGATACAGTTGGGTTGTCCGGGAATCGCTCCTCTTTTGACTCGGCGGATATGAGACTTAGGGCTATTTGCAAATATTGACTGCAACTGAATAGCCAAAAGTGTGAACAAATATATATTATCTCCTGAAATAGCGTGTGTTGTGATATCGCAGATTTTAGTTGCTATATGCTTCTGCCACCCAATCAGTCTTGTGCAGGGCTTTTATTGAATACTAGTTGAAAAGCCTGTTACACGGGCTACAGTGCCACTGGCAGCTGGTCGCAGGGCAGTCATGCGCAGTAGAGCCTGCCTGCACCGCGCTGATACAGATCTGGACGCTCCTTCGGAGAGTCCAGCTCTGTATCAGCTGCGGCGTGGGCAGTCTCTACTGCGCATGACTTTGTCGTTACACACGTTTTATCAAACTATAATATAGGATTTTACCTTCAGCCCTTTGGCTCTGTTGATGGCTCTCAGGGGACGTAGGACTCTCAGCACCCGTAGTATCTTTACCACGGAGATTGCACTGGAGCTATAGGAATAACAGAGATACACACATCAGATCCCAATGGATGGACCAAGGATAGCTGCCAGCCCAGAGGTCAGGGAAGGGCTGGCAATTTTAGGCCTGAGGGGCAAGTACGATTCAGCCCAATGTCTCACCCTACCCCGTTCTGGTCATTTTATAAATACCATTAGTGTTATGAAATAAGGCAAGTGATGAAACAGAACTTATAATTGAAATAGCGGTACACGAGTTATATCACAATTGAGATGGAGCTAAATTAGTGAGACCACAGAGCTTACATGTGAAATTAAGCCACACTAGTGCCAGTGGTACTCAATCTATGAACCTCCAGCTGTTGGGGACTAAAACCAAGGGCATAAACAGAGCTTACTAGGCCCTTGCATGAAAATTGAGGCTGGGCCCCCTCAACATGGTCTAGAGGAAGGTTGAAATAGGTGCCAACACAAACCCAAAGTGCAATTCCCTAACGGAGAGTCTCTGAAGGTTTTCTCATTACAGGGAAAACGAGTGAGAAAATCAGTGTTTGGTGTGCCGGGTAACTGCGGCTGCATAATGATTCTTGACCCATATGCTGACAGTGAGTTGTCTCAACACTGTCCCCGAATGGCACAAAATAAATGTGGTCACCTTAGCTGGAGGTGCAAAGAATGACGACCCCCTGTGATAGCTCTTCCACCATAGGACAAGCAACTGAGAAAGGTTTGGAAAAACAAAGGGCTGAGGAGAAGGTCTTAGTGCTCCAGACTCACTGAATACCAAAGGAGATGAGAGACACGCTAACCACCAGCAGGTCCAGCAGATTGAACCAGTTCCTGCAGAATGAGCCTTTGTGCAAGAAAGCACCATACGCCGTCATCTGGAGGGGACAACAGAAGGACAGGGGGTGAAATACAGGAAGACGGAAAGAAAGGTAGAGACAGGATGATGATGTACTAAAAAAATGGTGCAATTCAAAAAGCAAAGCAACTGAACTATCGGGAATAAATAAAAATACATATGGGTTTAAATGAGGTTTTTTTTTAACCCCTAGAATGCCAGAGTGATCTCCAATGCATTGTGAAGCAACGCACCAACATCCTCTTAAAGGAGCAGTAAACTTTTTTTTTTAATGAAAAAATATATATTGTAGGGATTTTCCTATTGAGTAAAATAAGGGTACTCCCACTGCCAAGAAATTTATATTTCCAGAGTTATTACAGTTTAAACCAGTGTTTTTTTTACATTAGCAGTGCCCTCTAGTGGTCAAATTCTAATCAGATTTCCTGTTAGATTCTAATGGAGAGGAAAGTTAGAGACATACAGTTCTCCATAGAATGTGACAGAAACGACCTGTCACTTCCTGTCAGTTAGAACTCCGTTCTATAGGCTGCGGTTGCTTTTCGCTAGATTTGCACCAATTAGTATTTCAGCCCCAAAATGTGGGACACAAGAATAAAGACAAAAGTGGAGACATTCGCAAACCATCTGCATCACTGGGTACAATTACAAATTCCACAACATTTCCAATGGTTTAAATAAAGCTTTTCACATTAAATGCTAGAGAGGTCTCCAGTACACTTAAAAGCACCGAGGGTTCAAAGCCTCCATTCAAATCAATGGGATTAGTGGTGGTTTGCTCCAGAACTGCGCCACTTCACAAATTATATCTCACAAGTTCCTTAAAGGGCCTTCTCCAAAAGCGGAGTGATTCTGGGCTAAACCAACTTCACCACCGGGGAGAAATAAAAGTTAACCAAATTCACATTGATTTAAATTGGGAGATCTACGCATTGCTCTCTAGTCTCCAACACGGCCGCAATGAGTGGGAGACCTCTATAGAATTCAGGGAGTTAACCAATAGGTTACAATTCCCATCTAAATTAATGGGATTGTTTATTTGGCCTCACTGGTGCAGCTGGTTTGCCCCACAGCGTGTGCACAAGGCCCTCAGACTAGAATGGGAAGTTGTGAGGTAAAATCCAGTGATAAAAGTATGAACCGCCATGGATACCGCTCCATGGAGAGGGACAGATAGCGTGAATACAATACACAGGGCTGGATTCTGTTCCACGTGATAATGTTATAACTGGTTTTATCTCCAAATTTCCCAATGAATTTCATCAGAAACATCTGAGTTGATTTTCACCTGCAATTGATCCAGCACAATGAGGAGAGAGAGAGAGCTAGATAGAGACTAATATATATATATATATATATATATATATATATATATATATATATAGATCAATACTGATAGATAGATAGATAGATAGATAGATAGCGAGAGAGAGAGAGACACAGACAGACAGCTAGATAGACAGATAAACAGAGAGAGCGATAGATACATCAACAGAGACAGACAGACAGATACAGTAGATAGATACAGTAGATCAGTGATTCTCAACCAGGGTGCCGTGGCATTTTGGTGCGCCACAGACATCAGCTTAGGGTGCCCTGTGTTTTCTATGAAGAATGACAAAAATGGACTTTTAAATAAAGATTTATAGAAATTGTTATGCACAATAGATTTAGTTTTGTTATGATTATAAGACCTAATAATAACTGTATATTTATGTATTGTACCCTTCATTATGCCCTTGATAAATTACATTAAATATGTTAGGGGTGCCCCGACAAAAAAAAGTTTGAGAACCACTGCAGTAGATAGATAGATAAAGACAGACAGATCGATACAGAAAGAGATAGACAGACAGAGGGAGAGAGACAGATCGACAGAGACAAACAGACAGATACATAGATAGATATGAGATAGGTAGATAGAGACAGAGAGAGATAGAGAGAGAGACAGATAGATAGTGGCGAGGGTGGGGCCATGGGTGCCTTGCTTAGGGGTGGCTGAGGTGTAAATCCAGCCCTGGGCGTATGTGATAAAAGGCAGAGTGGGTGCAGAGGGAGGATAAAGAAGGCAATACAGGGGGGATAAAGGAACACTAACTGAAGGAAGCAGCGTTGAGGAGAGGAGAGGGGGGAGCACTGGGTCTTGTCACCTTCAGCAAGATCTCCACTGTAAAGATGGAGGTGAAAGCGTAGTCAAAATATCCCAGGATCTGCAACACATATGCACAGTGAGACATGACAGTCCAAGTAAACATGGGGACAATATATCACATGATGATAAACACTCTTGCTCACATGGTTACGGAAGGAGTGTGCTCGGATCGGATCCTCTGCTGCCAAAGAGATGCTGCTCAGGATGATGAAGACCAAAATGAGGTTGGTGAAGATGTGATGGTGAATCAGGCGATGGCACCCAACTCGGAGACTGCGGAGAGAGAAAGTGAAGGGGGAGATAGGAGGATAATAAGAAATATGGAAGAGAATAGAAAGTGCTAGGAAAGACAAAGGAAATTATCTGATTATTAGCGAATGTTACACGATGTTGCCTATGGGATTTGGTACTCTGTCTTCATTGTGTGGTGGACGTAGGGGAACCAAGTCAAGTAGATGGTAGTTTATCTTACAGTGGCGATTTGACAGGCGTGGCCAGGGTGGGGGGTGGCTTGACTCCCTTGGCCTCTCTGGTCAAAATTGCCTCTCCTGTGAATCTCGCTGCAGTGATTTTGGCTGGAATATCATCATCAATGCCCAATAGTGATTTGCTAATTGCAGGCAATAGACACCCCCACTATCACCCCGTGAAGGAGTGGACAGCTAACCAGAAACAGATTTTTATAGATTTTCTGATTATTATTTCCTGTAAATGATATGGTGCCTTCTAGCTGAACTGATCAATTTCTTAAAGGAACATTAATTGAGTTATATACACTTAAATACAGTGGACTCCATGCTAACATCTATACCAGTTCTCTGTTCATTTTCTAAGGACCAAACTCTAGTCTTACATATGTTCTGGGGGGAGCAGCTATTCCTGCCTTTTCTACGGCTCCACGTATCACAGAAGTAATGAGGTGATTGTTCCGGATTGTTTTAACCCTTTAAGTACCAGAGGGGTACACAACGCATTGCAGATCAATGCGTTGTGTACCCCTCTGGTGCTCAAAAGGGTTCGATCGGTTGAAATAAGACACCAGACTTCCTGAATGCAAGAGCAGCGAGCACTAATTAATAAAAAATTAACAAATTAAGTTCTTATCTCTAATTACGAACAGCACAAGCAGAATTAAATAAATGGTCTCTGAATAGGACGGTTTTACATATCTGTTAACCCTTTGAGTGTCAGAATGCTCACGGGTTAGTGTTACTCAGGATGAAGAAGGAGCTGCCCTCTGGAATCGGTAGTACTTTCTCCTTAGGGGCAAACTCTGCCAGTTTATCCAGGTGGGAATCCTGCAGGCTGCCGTCCTCATCTTCCTCATCTTCAGCTGTGACATAGAGAGAGACATCTGTGAATGGTGATCGTGTGTCCCAGATTGTCAAGGACACCACTGTACTTCAAATGTGTGCCCTGTGTCCCGGGCATCTCCCTTCTTGAATAATGCCCCAAAGTCTCAAAATGAAGCCTCTGGAGCACAGAGGTATAACTGCTAACTAAAGTAAGAAGTGCCCATTGACTGCTGTGACACAACGGACACCTATACACTACACGAAAACTGCCTACACAGAGTGTTTTAAACACAGGAGGGAGAAATGAGCCACAATCCTACTAGCAAACAGGACCTGCAGCACCATTTTCTTGTAGTGTAAGGCTATACTAAGGTTTGTGTCAAGACCGCCATAATCATGTAGCCCAGCACAGTTGTCAGTTCTGTCACAGAAGTCAATGGGTAGTTCTCCCTCTGGTATTTTGCGCAATGATGTCCAGTCACGTCACATACAGAGCTGCTCTCATCTTGACAATGTCTCTTATTGGCACAAAGGAATGTGTTCACCCTAGAACTGTGTAAAGCCGGCCATAGGAAAGTCCTTCAACAAATGCGCTGAATACCTCTCGAGCATTCAAGAGGTTAAAATCTCCATTTAAATCAACAGGAGATTTGAGAATATTTATTTGTTCCCCTATGGCAGAATTGCTTTACTCCTAATTTAAACCTCTTTTCTTTTGTGCATACAGCCCTGTGATCCATGTTCTGCCAGAACCAGGGACATCGGTAGTTACTGGATGATGGGGATAAATTGTCAGATCTCATGCTTAATAACCCCTTAAGGACTACGTGACGTACTATGACCGTCACAGTCCTTATATCCTTAAGGACCAGTGACGGTCATAGCACGTCATGTACTTTTTACTTACAGCGCTCTACCGGGAGCGCTGTAAGTAAAAACGGGGCCTAAAATTGATCGCTCCAAGACCAGAGCAATCTCTCTTAGGCCTCAAAGCGGCACGCCAGTACGCGTAACAGGTCACGTGTATCGGCGCGTCGGCAAGGATCAAAGTGGTCCTTAAGGGAAGGTAACTTCCCTAGACCGCTGGTCCTTAAGGGGTTAAAGCTCTCGATCTGGTTGCCAGCTAGAGGCATATAATGGTGCTTGCTAGTAATGACTGGGCAGCACAGCGCACTATTAAAAGATGGCGGAGGGCTCAGGATTGAGTTGAATACATGAGAAGGGTCCAGGCCCAGCTGTCTTCTTGCTCTCTGTCTGGAGGAGGGGAATCCCACCAGGAGAACAAAGGAAGGTGGGCATTTCTTCCTCTTGGTGGTGGAAAAAAAAAAAGAGGTTAGGTAGAGTAGGGACAGGTGAGAAAATGTGTGGAGTTAGGGACATATAAGGCAGCTGTAGTTGAGGCAAATCTGTATTGTGTTTTTTTGTCTTATGCATTAGGTTGGACCAAGCCCCACTTCTTGTTGCCAGCTTGTGGCATTTAATGTGACAATCTCCCCACTAGTAATGGTGCAATTGGGCTGCACCGTGCACTAATAATACTTTAGGTGGGACTAAGCTCTTGGACTTGTTTTCAGCATGGGGCATATAATGGTACTTTTACATACAGCCCCCTTTTTTGTCCAGCCACAAAGAAAGCACCCTCCATGGGGAGGGCTGGATGTATGAGAACAGGGGACGGACAGCTAAGCTGTGCCGTACATCTTGTGCCGCTCAGAGCAGCCGGCAGGAATAGTTTTAATTAAAAATATACATTACGATATCTAAATGGAAAAAAAAATAAGCAATTTGAGATGACCTCTACATTTGCAACCAATCAATGCGCACTTTATTCAGGGCAAAAGTTCAGCTTTAACTAATCTGGCCACGTCATCACTGTGCAAACCCTTCACTTCTATAGTCTTGTATAACCCTGTCCTGTAAATACATACCTGGGGTCCCAGATAAAGTGGTGGGGCTTACTCATGAGTGGGGGCGGGGCTTAGTGGACATGTCACAAAAGTGGATGGGAAGTAGGAGGAACTGGGTGGGGAAGGAAGAGAAGAGGGCAGGAAATAGGAGGAACAGGGTGGGAAGGAGGAGAAGTGGGAGGGAAGTGGGAGGAACTGGGTGGGGAAGGAAGAGAAGATGTCAGGAAAAAGGAGAAACAGGGTGGGAAGGAGGAGAAGTGGGAGGAACTGGGTGGGGAAGGAGGAGAAGAGGGCAGGAAATAGGAGGAACAGGGTGGAAAGGAGGAGAAGTAGGAGGAACTGGGTGGGGAAGGAGGAGAAGAGGGCAGGAAATAGGAGGAACAGGGTGGGAAGGAGGAGAAGTGGGCGGGAAATGGAAGGAACTGGGTGGGGAAGGAGGAGAAGAGGGCAGGAAATAGGAGGAACAGGGTGGGAAGGAGGAGAAGTATGAGGAACTGGGTGGGGAAGGAGGAGAAGAGGGCAGGAAATGGGCGGGGAAGGAGGAGAAGAGGGCAGGAAATAGGAGGAACAGGGTGGGAAGGAGGAGAAGTGGGAGGGAAGTGGGAGGAACTGGGTGGGGAAGGAAGAGAAGATGTCAGGAAAAAGGAGAAACAGGGTGGGAAGGAGGAAAAGTGGGGGGGAAGTGGGAGGAACTGGGTGGGGAAGGAGGAGAAGAGGGCAGGAAATAGGAGGAACAGGGTGGAAAGGAGGAGAAGTAGGAGGAACTGGGTGGGGAAGGAGGAGAAGAGGGCAGGAAATAGGAGGAACAGGGTGGGAAGGAGGAGAAGTGGGCGGGAAATGGAAGGAACTGGGTGGGGAAGGAGGAGAAGAGGGCAGGAAATAGGAGGAACAGGGTGGGAAGGAGGAGAAGTATGAGGAACTGGGTGGGGAAGGAGGAGAAGAGGGCAGGAAATGGGCGGGGAAGGAGGAGAAGAGGGCAGGAAATAGGAGGAACAGGGTGGGAAGAAGGAGAAGTGGGAGGTACAGGGTGGGAGGGAGGGGGGAGGAACAGAATGGGATGGATGAGAAGTGCGTGGGAAGTAGGAGGAACAGGGTGGGAAGGAGGAAAGGTGGGAGAAACAGGGTGGGAGGAACAGGGTGGGATGGATGAGAAGTGGGAGGAATTGGTGGGAAGGAAGAGAAGAGGGCAGGAAATGGGAGGAACAGGGTGGGAAGAAGGAGAAGTGGGAGGAACTGGGTGGGGAAGGAAGAGAAGAGGGCAGGAAATGGGAGGAACAGGGTGGGAAGGAGGAAAGGTGGGAGGAACAGGGTGGGAGGGAGGTGGGAGGAACAGAATGGGATGGATAAGAAGTGGGAGGAACAGGGTGGGAAGCAGGAGAAGTGGGAGGAACTGGTGGGTAAGGAAGAGAAGAGGGCAGGAAATGGGAGGAACTGGGTAGGAAGGAGGAGAAGTGGGAGGGAAGTGGGAGGAACTGGGTGGGATGGATGAGAAGTGGGAGGAATTGGTGGGAAGGAAGAGAAGAGGGCAGGAAATGGGAGGAACAGGGTGGGAAGAAGGAGAAGTGGGAGGAACTGGGTGGGGAAGGAAGAGAAGAGGGCAGGAAATGGGAGGAACAGGGTGGGAAGGAGGAAAGGTGGGAGGAACAGGGTGGGAGGGAGGTGGAAGGAACAGAATGGGATGGATAAGAAGTGGGAGGAACAGGGTGGGAAGCAGGTGAAGTGGGAGGAACTGGTGGGTAAGGAAGAGGGCAGGAAATGGGAGGAACTGGGTAGGAAGGAGGAGAAGTGGGAGGGAAGTGGGAGGAACTGGGTGGGATGGATGAGAAGTGGGAGGAATTGGTGGGAAGGAAGAGAAGAGGGCAGGAAATGGGAGGAACAGGGTGGGAAGAAGGAGAAGTGGGAGGAACTGGGTGGGGAAGGAAGAGAAGAGGGCAGGAAATGGGAGGAACAGGGTGGGAAGGAGGAGAAGTGGGAGGAACTGGGTGGTGAAGGAAGAGAAGTGGGAGGAACTGGGTGAGGAAGGAAGAGAAGAGGGCAGGGAATGGGAGGAACACGGTGGGAAGAAGGAGAAGTGGGAGGAACTGGTGGGTAAGGAAGAGAAGAGGGCAGGAAATGGGAGGAACAGGGTGGGAAGGAGAAGTGGGAGGAACAGGGTGGGAGGGAGGTGGGAGGAACAGAATGGGATGGATAAGAAGTGGGAGGAACAGGGTGGGAAGGAGGAGAAGTGGGAGGAACTGGTGGGTAAGGAAGAGAAGAGGGCACGAAATGGGAGGAACTGGGTGGGAAGGAGGAGAAGTGGGAGGGAAGTGGGAGGAACTGGGTGGGGAAGGAAGAGAAGTGGGAGGAACTGGGTGAGGAAGGAAGAGAAGAGGGCAGGAAATGGGAGGAACAATGTGGGAAGGAGGAGAAATAGGAGGAACTGGGTGGGGAAGGAAGAGGGCAGGAAATGGGAGGAACATGGTGGGAAGGAGGAGAAGTGGGAGGAACTGGGTGGTGAAGGAAGAGAAGTGGGAGGAACTGGGTGAGGAAGGAAGAGAAGAGGGCAGGAAATGGGAGGAACAGGGTGGGAAGGAGGAGAAATGGGAGGAACTGGGTGGGGAATGAAGAGAATAGGGCAGGAAATGGGAGGAACAGGGAGGGAAGGAGGAAAGGTGGGAGGAACAGGGTGGGGGGAGGTGGGAGGAACAGAATGGGATGGATGAGAAGTGGGAGGAACAGGGTGGGAAGGAGGAGAAGTGGGAGGAACTGGTGGGTAAGGAGGAGAAGTGGGAGGAACTGGGTGGGGAAGGAGGAGAAGTGGGAGGGAAGTGGGAGGAACTGGGTGGGGAAGGAAGAGAAGTGGGAGGAACTGGGTGGGGAAGGAAGAGAAAAAGGCAGGAAATGGGAGGAACAGGGTGGGAAGGAGGAGAAATGGGCTGAGTTTCTTATCAAACTCCCCACCGCCAGAGAATCAGTGTCTGTCCACGGAGACCCGGTAATCAACTGCAAAAACCAGAGTTTCCAGGGCAGATCCGGAGAGTTCCCAGGTATGTATATATAGTCCTACAGAACGTCACTAAGTAACCACTTAATGTCTACAGTACTACATAGCATCATTGTGTAACAGAGTATATATTTTCTTGTCGAACACAGCTAAGTAACCCCTTGCCTGCCACACTTACTAGCATCACTCTTCTCCTCTTCCTCGTTCTCTTCCTCACAGGGAATCTGTAGAGAGAAGACAGTGAGGAGCACCACAGAAAATCCATAAATTCCAGTCTGAGCAATTAACAGACATAAAGAGGGGTTCTAGGAAATCTCATTAATCATTTTGCTGTGTCCTACATCGGTTATGAATGGAAACAATGTGGAGAGGTACACACCAGTGTTGGGCAAATTGCATCCATCTAGCTGTGTTGGACAATAAATGCCATTATCCACGGCCAATGAAGAACAACCAAAATACATTTTTCCGGGGGGGGTGGGGGGGGGGTGTGTGGCAAAGCCATAATAGGCTCCCAGACCAGTCTCCCAAGCCCTTATGTTTATCCAGGGGGATGCAAGTATAGGGGAGAGGGGCAAGTGCCCCCTCTTGCCCCCCGCAGATGCCCATGAAACAGGTGTCTACAGAAAGTGATTTTCAGCTCCAGATTATAGAATGTAATTAAAATCTGTCCTGTTGATTTGAGGACTAATATAGAGAAAGCCTGCTATAGAATCATCTCATGGCTGTAATTAACGTACCAAGAGGTTTTGTTCAAAGGCACACAGCCGCGCTACTCTTAATGGAATGCCGGTCCATAAAGGAGCAGTAAACCTGATCTTTGAAACCCTATACTGTTATAGAGCTTTCCCTGCTGAGTAAAACAAGGTCACTCCCACCACTATCAGTTGTTTTACTCAAACGTTATAACAGGTCAAATAATCAGGAAGTGAATTTACTGTGTGTTTACTTCCTGTTAGTTCTAACTGACAGGAAGTGAATTTACTGTGTTTACTTCCTGATAGTTCTAACTGACAGGAAGTGAATTTTCTGTGTGTTTACTTCCTGATAGTTCTAACTGACAGGAAGTGACTCAGAAGTTTCTATCACATGCTGTGGAGAACTGTTTTGTCAGTGACTTTCCTCTCAAATAGAACGTAACAGAATAACTAACTGAAATCAGACCATGAGAGGACAATATTATTTATAATGAAAAAGTTTAAAGGTTTAAAAATGGTTCAGTATAAAATAAGCTCCAATCCTTCCTTATGGTGTATAATATTGCTCTACGATGTTGGCAATGTTGAAATCGCTCTGTTTTCTATGAAATAATATTATAACGTTTCTCCCTCCTGCCCCTTTTACTAATGTCAGATTGGATATTTATATATTATGAAACTTTACCTTGACTGAATTCTCATCTTTCTTCTCAGATTTTTTGCTGTCCCTACAGGAAAAAAAAGAAGCACAATCATGAAATATTCATAACATGCAGTCCGTATAGATCATGTGTGTGAAAGTGAATAATGAGCTTGTGACAAAACGTCTGCAGGCAATCAGGTCACAATGAAGATTCTAGACAAATCTATAGTAAATGGGTAGTCGCCTTTTTAGACCTCCAGCCGTTACCTCGTTGGGAATGATGGGGATTGTAGTCCCAGCAGCTGTAGGTCCAGCAACTGACTATCCATTCCACAATATATACAAAAAGGAATGTGGTGCAGTAGGTATCAGGGTTTTTAATATTGTACCTAACTTAGGTAGGGACCATAGTCCAGCACTGGACCTTTCACAACAGCATACATAACCAAAGCAGCATCACTGTGTTGGCATCATCTGTGTGAGAGGGGCTTTCATAATGCATCAATGGTACGCCCACTATGGGGAGACCAAAAGTTATTACAGCTCAAAGTTGACTTGAACATTAAACTGACATTTTCTATTAGAAAAAGCACCACTTGGGGGTAAAATCATTTACCATGACTGAAGTTGTCCAACAGAGTGTATTGCAAAAAAAAATGCATTTTGGACACCAGTTGGGGCTGTTATTAACCATGTATTAAAACAAATGTATGTTTGAGATGTAATAACATTTGAAGGAATGATCTCCTGGCAGTGGGAGAACCTTGTTGTATTCAGAAGGAAAAGTCATATAACATATTATGTTTTGGGTTTTTTAACAAAGTTTACTGCTCCATTAACCCGATGAGTGCAGAGCTGATTTTCAGCCATGTCATCTCAGGTCACTGACTATATATTTTTCTGCACTTTTTACACCAAGAAAAGGGTAGATTTTGTAAAAAAAAATAAAAATAAAATAAAAATCACCCCTGCTGGATTGTTAGAGGTCTCCAACGCATTGTGAGACATCTATTGCATTGAAGGAGTTAAAATAAAAATAAGTAATTGATATTAAGAGCTGGATTAGAAGAGAGTTGTATGGTTTGGTTGCCCCATCCTCGAAATATAAAGTAATTTCTTGGCCTCAGCCTGTGCCCTCACTTGCTGTCTTTACTGTTGATATTATCACCATCAGCCAGATTGTCTACAGCAATAGCCAAGAAGACATTTAGTAAAATATCTGGGTAGGCTGGTCAAGGAGATATCTACAGCGTGTCTGCATAGTGTATGATAAAAATTGGCTTAAGATTGGAAGGATACAGTTTCCGCATATGAAGAGGATGATGAAATACACGCAGACCAGCATTCCAGGGAAAAATGGTCCTCCATATGCCATAATTCCATCATACATCACTGCGTTCCAGTCTTCTCCTGTTAGGATCTGAGCAAGATGCCAAGAGACACATCAATCAAGGAAGACGGAGATGGACATATAGTCAGAGAGAGAGAGGTACAGACAGAGACAGCGGGACAGGCACAGAGAGTCAGAGGGGAAAGAATATAGCTTGTGCTAATATATTAGCATTACAGATCCTCGGTTTTAAAGTGTTAGTAATGTCCCATAACATTTTTTTATAGATTTGTAGAGGGTAAAAAAATAATCTTATTGCCACAAACCCCATCTCTCATACCGCTATGGTTTGAGAGATATTCACAATCAAAGTCCCCCTTTCCCTCCCCTTCTCCTGACATCACATGTAAAGCTGACAGAAGGAGATCTATGTCGGCCAACACGAGGAGGCTCTTCAGCAGAGCCGCAATCCCGGTATTAGAAAATAACTATTTCATGGGAATGGTCTACAAAGTGTGCTTGCAAACCAGGCACACTTTGTAGACCTTTCCAGTGAAGTAATTTTTTTCTAATAACGGGAGTTCGGCTCTGCTGCTGAGCCAATGGCTGGTCACCGGACTGGGATCTCCTGCTGTCAGCTGGACGCTGATGTCAGGAGAAGGGGAGGGAAGGTGAAACTTTGATTGCGAATAGCTCTCTCTCTAGGCGCTAGGAGCACCGGGCAGGGGGCGTGCAGGCTCTGCACAGCACTCCCTCCTGTTGGTCACCTTCTCGTAGTGTGGCCATGCAGAACAGACTGTGGGTAGAGGAGCTTCTGTATCCTCTAACCCAGTCTGACAGGAAGCTGCTCACCGAGCACAACGATCACTTCTTGTCAGACCGGGTAGAGGATCACAAGCTGCTCTACTGCTCTCCACTCGGCCACACTACAAATAAGGTACAGAGGGGCTGGGGGGTAAAGTCTAAGAGACACACAGGGGGGCTGGGGGATGCAAAGTGACACACAAAGAACTGGTACTTTTTTGTGAAAACTGTACCGGCTACTTTTTTGTGAGAAATTTCACACACACACACACACACACACACACTTAAAATTTAATGTTATAAACAATTCCCAGTTTACTGAATAAGAATATACCCGGACAGTAAAAATGCTAGTCCCCCAGATTTGTGGGGGTTCCTACACCTCTGCCTATTTCTCCTACTTTTTCCACAAATGCTAAGCCCCACCCCCACTCACGATTAAGCCCCATCCCTTTTTAATAAGAATCGTGTAATTTATCTCCCCCCAGTGGCACCACAGGACTCTCCTCCAGGGAATCCACAAGACAAAAGTTCCCAGGTATGACCATGCTCACATGTACCGGCTCCCCAAACACAGAAAAAAATGCCTTGGTCCTCCAGTGCACCCCATGTCTGGTTCTGCCTGGTCCATAAGGGGTTAAAGGGATAGTAATGTTTCATAATAAAAGCAGCTCTAATTAATCATCATAGTATTTGGGCCATGGAGAGTGTTATTTCAGTACTGACAGAGATGTAGTTCAAGAGTAATTGAATGATAAAGTATCCCCCTCCCTCCCCTTTTACTGATGTAACACTGCTCACCTCAGAGCAGCAGGACTGTCCAGATGGATCACAGAGAGGGACAATCTTCAGTGATCATAAGGAAAACCTGAAAAACCTGTCAAGGGGGGAGGGTTTTCCTTATGATCACAGTAAGAAGATTGTCCCTTGCTGTGATCTGTCCGGTCAAGAGACCAGATTCCACATCTGAGGGGTGGTGACTTACACTAGGTAAAAGAGGAGGGAGGGGGGATACTTTATCATTCAATTACTCTTGTACTACAACTGTGACAGTATTGAAATAACACTCTCCTTGGGCCAAATACTATGAAGATTAATTGGAGCTGCTGTTTTCGTGAAACGTTACTATCCCTGTAAGATTACCCTGTGTAGTTGACAAGAGTTTGTGTTTTTTGGTCCTGCTAGTAACTGTCATGTCCGCCTCCATGGACATGAACTTCAGTAATGCTAGAAGATGTTATCTATCTCTTGAACAAGGGCAAAATTCATAGAGGCCATTAGGGTTTTTTGGCCATATTAAGTGGTTATTATTAGGAGTCATTCCTTCTCGATTAATGTGTAGCCCATTTCCAAATAAATAAATTAAATTACATATTTTGTCCTGCAGAAATGTGTTACTAAAATTGTATTTTTTGAGCTAAATGTATCACACTATAAAAAAAAAGGTGGGGAACCACTGTTTCACCCTTTGAGTACCAGAAGGGGTCTCCAACCCACTGCTTCACAATGGTTTGGCACTCGAAAGGGTTAAATCCCTGTTTTATCATTGTACTTAAAGCGGAACTGTGACCCCAAATAAAGCCCCCCCCCATAATTATTCATATAGCGATAAGCTTAGAAATAGTAGTATTATCCAGCAGAAGTCCAGCGTTATTAAGGAATCCTACTTCTTCTGAGACTGACGGACATGCTTCTTGCTGTAGAGCAATCTGCGCACCTGCACTATCAGTCACTTCCTAGCGCACCTGCACTATCAGTCACTTCCTACCTTAAGGTACCATGCTGCGCCTCCTAGAGGAAAGCAGATGTCTCTAAGTCAAGATGTCTGCACTGATGCCTGCCTGTCAGTCTCAGGTGAAGTAAGATTTCTAAATAAAGCTGTACTTACACTGGATAATACTACTAAACTTATCACTACATGACTAATTATTGGGGGGGACTTTATTTGGGCTGATAGTTCCACTTTAATCTTGTAGTACATATTTGCATTGCAGTGTTCATTTTACAACAATACACATATGTTGTTGATATAAAATTAACAGGTAAAAATTATAGCCATAAGCGAAAGTATTTAAAGGGATAGTAGTAATTAAAAATTACTATCCCTCATCTTGTAGGTAATAAAAAACTGAGTAAAATGACACCAGCGGCATCTCTCAAACCTTTATGGTTTGAGAGATATCTGCTTTTAAGGTTCAGCAGTTTGCCTTTTCCCTGACGTCAGCATTGTAGCGGAGAGCAGGGGAATCCTCTCCTGGCATCAGCCAGCGGCTCTGCAGCAGTGCAGAGATCGCGTTAATAAAAAATAAATCCTTTACTAAAATGGTCTTCTACGTGTGCTTGGTTTGCTCTTGGTTTGCAAGCACACATAGAAGACCTTTTAAGTTAAGGATTTCTTTTTTTATTAACTGGATCTCTGTACTGCTGCAGAGCCGCCGCCAGTCCCGGGACCGGATTCCCTTGCTGTCAGCTAGAATGCTTAGGTCAGGGGAGAGGGAACTTTGAAAGCGGATATCTCTCAAACCATAAAGGTTTGAGATATGCCGCTGGTGTCATTTTAATCAGTTTTTTATTGCCTACAAGATGAGGGATAGTAATTTTTAAGTATTACTATCCCTTTAAAGACAACCAGCTATAATGCTGGACTTTTTAAAGGGATAGTAATACTTAATATGTAAAAAATACATATTGTATTGTTAAACAAGGGCTCTCCCACTGCTGAGAGGTGTTTTATTCAAAAGTTATTACAGCACAAAATTGATATTTTTTAAGTGCAGTATTGCATTGGCCTGAAATTGTACAGTGGCACTGTTGCTGCACCCTATGCACAACTCTGGTCGGTTGACCATAAACCTCCACAGGATGGTGCAGCAACAGCGTCTGTACAATTTCAGGCTAATGTGATACTGCACCTTACAAATATTCAAATATGAGATGTAATAAGTTTTGAATAAAACAACTTTCAGCAGTGGGCGTAGCCTTGTTTTATTCCAAAACATATATTATGCATTACTACCCATTTAAATATGGACTGAGCAGTTTATGGATTGGGGTAGCTTTTGATTGGTTAGGCACAGGTAACGGTAGGAGTCGAGAGTAGGGGCAGAGGTCGTCACCTGGAACACAGTGAGAAGAGCCTGAGGGAAGGTGTCAAAGGTGCTTCTCTTTGTCTGAGTCTCATCAAAATTGAATTTTCCTCCGAAGAGCTGCATCCCCAGCAAGGAGAAGATGATGATGAAGAGGAAGAGGAGGAGTAGCAGAGAGGCAATGGATTTCATGGAGTTCAGTAAGGATGCTACCAGGTTACTTAAGGACGCCCAGTGTCTGGATGAAGAGTGAGAGACCCAGCTTTAGTCACCCTAATACTGACCATTGTTAGCTACTGTTGTGCTTGTCTATGCCCAGCTTCAGCAACCTGCAGCCCCCCAGTTGCTGTTGGACTACAATTTCCATCATATCACCCCTCTGTCCCTAGATCACCAATAGGCAACCTGAGGCTCTTCTGCTTTTATGGACTACAAATCCCATCATCCCCAGCCAGCCCCTGGAGATGTGTAGTCCACAATACTTGAAGGGCCTCTGGTTGCATATTCCTGCTTTTTTTGTAAGCTCTTGTGAACATGATCCACTAGACCATTTTTATCTGTTAATTAAAGGGATAGTAATATTTCACAAAAAAAGCAGATCAAATTAATCTTATATTATATGGGCCATGGAGAGTGTTATTTCAATACTGTCAGAGTTGTAGTACAAGAGTAATTGAATGATAAAGTTTCCCCCTCCCTCCCCTTTTACCTAGTGTAAGCCACCTCCCCTCAGATGTGGAATCTGGTCTCTTGACTAGACAGGTCACAGCAAGGGACAATCTTCTTACTGTGATCATAAGGAAAACCCTGCCCACCTTGACAGGTTTTTCATGTTTTTCCTTATGATCACTGAAGATTGTCCCTCTCTGTGATCCATCCGGACAGTCTTGCTGCTCTGAGGTGAGCAGTGTTACACTAGGTAAAAGGGGTGGGAGGGGGATACTTTATCATTCAATTACTCTTGTACTACAACTCTGACAGTATTGAAATAACACTCTCCGTGGCCCAAATACTATGAAGATTAGTTGGAGCTGCTTTTATTGTGAAACATTACTATCCTTTCAGCAGAAAAACTATTACAATATGACTATTTTCATAATAAGGTTTTACTGCCACTTTAACCCTCTGAGTGCCAGAGGGGGTACAGTTCCACAATTGTAGGTATTATAAACCCCAATTAAATAATGCGATTTTTTTTTGGTCTCCTATGGTACAGTTGGTTTGCAGCAGGATTGCTTGACTCTTGCCTTAACCCCTTAACGACCGGCCGGAGCTTTTTTTTTTTTTTTCTTCAGCTTCCTATTCCGGACTCCCCGAACCGCGGGGGGAGCCCGGAATTCCATGACGGTCATGGTACGTCATGGGTCGTTAACTCAGATCGACCCATGACGTACTATGACTGTCAAGGGTCGTTAAGGGGCTAAAGGGCTAGTAATGGTTGAAAATAAATGCAGCTCCCTTTAAGCCCCATATGTTTTGGGCCATGTAGCTCTATATTTCAATACCGTTCGAGGTGTAGTTCAACAGTAGTTCAATTATAAAGTACCCCCCTCCCGCCCCTTTTACCTATGTAATGTACTCCCATGCAGGTCCGGATGGAAAGCAGCGATGGACAGTCTTCAGTGAGCATTAGGAAAATCCTGCCCTCCTTATCTTTATGCTCACAGCAAGAAGATTGTCCTTCGCTGCTGCCCGTCTAGCGACTGGATGCCACATCTAAGGCGATGCGGCGTACAAGAGGTAAAAGGGGCAGGAGGGGGCTACTTTATAAATGAATTACCGTTTAACTACACCTTGGACAATACTGCAATACAGAGCTATATGGCCAAAAACATATGAGGATTAATTGGAGCTGCATTTATATATATATATTTAGCATACATGGCTCTATTACAGTAAACACTGAGTCACAATCCATCATTACACACCGTCCCATGCCGTTACATGCACAAGCCAACACTGTTCAACTGACCTTGTGACCTTGAAGATTCTCAGCAAGCGGACGCAGCGAAGGACGGAAATCCCCAAGGGAGACATGATGTCAAACTCCACAAGGACAGTTTCCAGGATTCCGCCGCACACCACAAAGCAGTCGAAACGATTGAAGAAAGACATAAAGTAGGAGTGGATTCCCAGACTATACAACTTGAGCAGCATCTCCAGCGTGAAGAGCGAGAGCAGCACCTTATTAGCATAAGCTAAATAAAGACAGAGGAGTCTGATACAGTGGGTATAGTTATTACTTAAACCAACGATTCTCAGTGTTAGCTCTCAGGACACACCGGCAGACCAGGTTTAGTGAATATCCCTGCTTGCGTGCAATAGGGTAATCTGTGGCTCATTAGGAATGATGTGTCATTTCTTAAAGGGATAGCAATGTTTAAAGTGGATCTATCACATATAGAAAAGTAATGCTCATTAGATAGAGCATTTAGCGAAAAAGTTACTCATGTTACTCATTTTTGAAAAAAAACCAAAAACTGTTATTTGCACAAAAATTAATGTTTAAAAGGTGCCCAGCAGCCTACTTCCGCTTACCACTGCAGCAAGCTGCTTTCTGCACAGAGGCTGCTCCCGTCCCGCTACCCAGCATCCTCCGATGACGGAGGATTCCTGTCTCTAAGCTGGAGCGATCTCATTGGCTAGATATCGATCTCTGCCAATGAGATCGCTCCAGCTTAGAGAAAGAAAGCTTCTGTCATTGGAGGATGCTGGGTAGTGGGACGTGAGCAGAGGCAGTGCTGTAAGCAGGAAGTAGGCTGCTGGGCACGTTTTAAACTTGAATTTTTGCGCAGATAACAGGTTTTTTGAGTAACGTATTAAACTTTTTCGCTATGTGCTCTATCTAATGAGCATTACTTAACTATATGTGATAGATCCACTTTACATTTAAGTTTATTTAATATTGTAAGCATTAAAAAACAAAGTACAACAATGTAAGTCTTATCTCAAGCTTTTATGGTTTGAGAGATATAACTGGCTAAAGTTTCCCCCCTCCAGGCTGTTTCAGCGCTCTATGGGACAGCAGCTGATTCCGGTCATTTGACCGGACGGCGGCTCTTCAGCAGAGCCGAAATCACGGTATTCAGAAATAAATACTTCACAGGAACGGCCTACACAGTGTGCCTGGTTTGGAAGCACACTTTGTAGACTGTTCCAATTAAGTATTTATTTTTAAATAGTGCGATTTCAGCTCTGCTGAAGAGTTACCAGCTGGTCCCGGGACTGGAATCTCCTGCTGTCCACTAGATTGCAGAGTTGCCTGAAACAGCCTGGAGCGGGGAACTGTAGCCAGTTATATCTCTCAAACCATAAAGGTTTGAGAGGTAAGACTTACATTGTTGTACATATATTTTTAATGCATACAATATTAAATAAACTTAAGTTTAAACATTAGTATCTCTTTAATGTATGGGAGTACCCGGCATTCACCTGGGGCATCCTGTTTAAGGCATCCTCAACATGAGTTCTCATCAGTCACAGTTTTACAGAAAGGAACCAGTTTAATCTTGGGGCCAGACTGTCAGTGGGAAGTGAGGCTGTTCTCGCTGGATAACCCATACATGTGGCTGTTTTGCTTTCCTCACACATAGAAAGGATGGAAAATGATCCTAAATGTTAATCTATATTGGAGAGGATTCCATTTACACTTCTGTCGCAGGTCTGAGGGGATCTTAAAACTGCCAAATGGAATCATTGATGAGAGTTGCTACAGTGTTAGCCGTGGAAATACAGGAAGAGAATATAATCGTTGATACCTTTATTGGCTAACTAAACAGATTTAGGATGCCAACTTTCAAGAACTCTTAGGTCTCTTCCTCAGGCGGTCATTCCAGAGCTCGCAGCACCAGCACAACACCAGTTCAGGGATAGCTAATTGCTGGGCCTCCGGCTGTTGGTGGCTAAAACCCCCATCAACCCCAAACAGCAAACCATTTGACAGCCCCTTGCTTATCTGGCACATATCATGTCTGTTCCTTTTCACCTCCTTGCTGACCAGTAGGATCTAAATATCTAAATGGTGTTCCGACTATAAATGCGATGATAGTGGTCTTTAAACTTTGCAGTGTGTAAACATATGGTTATGCAGAATGTCTGGGAACCCCTGTTAGTGCTATTGTGAAAGGGCTACAGGCTTCCCATAATGACCATCAGATTTTGCACGTTCTTCTCTTGCTCCCGTCTCCCTCTTACCTTGTATCTGAGTAAGCCATTCCGGCTGTAGGTAATGCTCTGAAGCAATGGTCAGGGTGTTGAGAAAAACCAGGATAAGTACCATCCAGTAGAATGTAACAGATTTAACAGCCAGGCGGCATTTCCTTCGGAAAGCTCTGTTCCAGCGTCTCACTTTGCGGCTGTGATGGGGAGGGAGATAAAGATAGCTTTGATGACCACTGAAGAAAAAAAAAAAGGTTTGGACACCCCTTCCATAGAGTATTAAGAAGCAAACGCATGGAGATGCTCTGAAGGTTTCTTATTTTGGATCTGTTGTTTTTATTAACACCAAACGGTACTCACCAGCACCCCATCTGGGACAGCTTGTTCCTAAGAACAGAAAAACAGAATGTTAGAAAGAGCAAGGGGAAGGACAGCAAGAGATTATATAGGGCCTTGTGTTTATACCTGGAAACTCTCCAGATCTGCCTTGGTGTCTATTATTATATCTCCCACAATTCAGCTAGTTTGCACCTGTGTTAGACCATTTTTATTTTCTTGGACTTCCAGTGGAAATGTTACACATATTTATGCTAGTCATAATAATTAATGAGATATTTGAGTTTATTTATTTGTCAGTTTGTGAAAATTACAGAGTGCTGGCTGGCATGCCAGCCACATGTGAATATTCCACACTTCCCTCTCTCCCAACTGCCACTTCCTGCCAGCAAGTAACAACTCTCTTGCGTAAGCTGACAAATAAATAAAACTAAACATCTCAAACTGCTGTTTGAAATTTAAAAAGCTAACATAAATAAAACGATTTTGAAAGAGCTTTAAAGATCACCTATTTGTTACAAACTGACAGTTCTGCTATAAGGACCACAGAGTGGTGGAGTACCTCAGGCAGTAACGTTACTCACAGGCACTTGGCGCAGCAGTTGGTATGTTCTTCGTCTATATTTTCTGTGTTGACGGAAGTGGTCTCACTAGCTGGAAGGCTGGCTGGAGGTGGGATAGACACACAGCAAGAACAGACAGATTATTCCTGTCTATAGAACCCCGGTATGTTCTTACACAGGAGGCCTCAGCTGAAAGCATGCACTGCTCCTGGTTTTAACCCTTTGAGTGCCAGAAGGGTATCCAATGCATTGCTTTGCACTCAGAGAGTTATAAGGGTAGTAAATGCATGCCATGAAAAATATATATTTTGTAGGCCTTTCCAGGCTGAGTAACATGATTATTCCCTCTTCATAGAACAAACTTGTATTTTTTTTTTTTTTTTTTAGTTTAGCATGTGCCCCTGTGCTCCACAAGGCACACCTAAGCTCTCCATAGACAGCAATAGAAACAGGGTCATCATAAAATGGAACTGTCTTAAAACACAACATCAAGTGAAGACAGGAGTCAGAACTCAGGATATGCTTTTGCAAAATGTCAGTATCAAAGGAACCTGTGCTTTGCATACAGTTATACAACACTAGTGTAAAAGCCCGTGTACACGGGCCAAGGTCCGAGTAATGTTAGCCCTTTGAGTGCCAGAGGGTTATGCCTCTGCCACCCAAAGGGTTAAGAGGCTGCTACCTCACTGATCCACGCGATGCAGTCTTCCGTCGCCTCACTCACGTGATGCAATCATGAGCAGTAGAAACTGCCCAAATGCGGGCAGTCTCTACTGTGCATGACTGCATCATGACAAACATCCTAGCGAATTATTATATAGGATATTGATTAAAGAATATCCTGATTGCTTGACATTGTCATCATTTTTTAACAAGTCTGTATTTTTATTAGTATTACATTTTATGGTAAAGCTATAGCGGTTATTGGATCTGCCGCAGCCCTACAGTAAAATGGAATGGACACACAACTTCAAATAATCAGAACCTGCAAGATTTGCTCTGTAATAACTTTTGAATGAAGAATCTCCCAACTACTCACCTGGAAAGGACCAAGTATCTTAAAGCAGAACAACCACCCCGCCTAATTTGCCCCCAAATAATTACCCATATGGCGACTACCTGCTCAAAAGTTCTAGTCGCCAGAATTATTGCCTCGTTATAGAGAATTCATACTGTTCCCGGGACAGACAGCCAGGAAACAGCGCAGATATCTCTGCATAGTGACATCTGTGCACCTGCGCTGTCAGTCCTTTCCGGTACCGTGCAGATCCTAGCAGCTCCTCCTAGACCAGGCTGGGACTGACAGTGCAGGCGCGCAGACGTCACTATGTAAAGATGTCTGCGCGGTTTCCTGGCTGTCAGTCCCGGGAGCAGTAGGAATTCTCTATGAAGAGGTAATAATTCTGGTGACTAGTACTACTGAGCAGCTAGTCACCAGATGGGTAATTCTTCGGGGGCAACTTTAGGCAGGGTGGGGGTGGTAGTTCCGCTTTAAGCACACACAAAAAAAAAAAAAACACAAGTAGCAATTCTGGGGCAAACCATCTGCACCATAGGGGAGAAATACACATTCACAAAATTCCCATTTATTTAAATGGGGCATTTAACCCCTTTGAATGCAAAAAGAGGTCTCCAACGAATTGCAAAGGATCTTTCTAACTTTCAAGCGGTAGAAAATACCCATTTTAATCAAGAGGGATTTTTATTCCTCCTCCCAAAGGTGCCCTTGAGTTGCCCCAGAATGTCTCCTCATGTCTTCTGTGGGTAAGGCGACATGCTGAATGTGGCGTTTAGCTGCACGCTATTATGCATGCAGCGTTTTAAAAGTCACAACTATATATATATTTTTTTTTACTTTCAAAATTAGTGTTTACTACCCCTTTCAAGTTCCTCGTCTTTAATAATTCACCGTCTTCAAAATGGGTACTGAAATGGACTAAAAATCCATTTTTTTTTTTAATACATACAGAATGAAAATAAAATAGGTCTTGTCTAATCACTCATCACGGAAGCCTAGTGCTGAGACCGTGGACTTCCTGGTACAAACACGTGGCAGCATTCTAATGCATGGGCCTACTAGGCATCCGCCACAGGCTTCCAGTTTGTCTTTCCAAAGATCCCAGTTTTTCATCAAAAAATCAACTGAAACTCATGATCAGAAAGGATAGATTCTACCCTGGGTGCATAGCACACCATTGTGGTTGCTTTACTCACAAATATTAACCCTTTGAATGCCAGAGAGGTTTCCAATGCATTGCACTGCAACGTGCTGCATACCTCTCTGCCACCCAAAGTGTTTTAATGGGCTTAACCCTTTAAGGACAAGAGGGCTGTGCGATGCATTTCTTAACAATGCATTGCATACCTTTCTGGTTGTTAAAGAAGCACTAACAGCTACAAATTAAATTGGGTTGTACCATTTTAAATATCACGTATTTCCATCTGACGTCTGTAACAAAAAAATGTATTTTATTTTAGATCTCTAAAATCTAATCCTGAATTTGTTTTATTTATTTATTGTGTGACTACCCTATATATAGACACCATTTATGTAATTTTTTTTGGTGGTTTTTTATTGAGACAATAGCTAATTCAGTTAATGTACTGACATTGACACCCAAGGGATTCTATATGTATTCCAATATTTGGGTCCTGCATCCACACTTTCACCGGGAGACTCAAAGGTTCCTAAACAGGGCGGTACAGGTTCACTTAAATACAGTTTTAAGCCCCTGGCTGTAACTTCAGAGCTGTGGGAACAGTTCCCATAGCACAAATTCACCGATTCTTTCCCAGTTTGCTGTGCTAATTACCAGTATCTGCACAGCTGGGTGTCATCAGCACCTTACCCACCATCAATGGGCATCTATGGGGAAGGGAGAAATTCCCAAGAGCACCGGGTAAGGTGCAGATATCTCCCAGCTGTACAGACCTCTGTGATCTGTGCAACAATGAGTTTCAATACAAAGTGCTTGTGCGCCACATGTAGAAATACAAAACAAGATCAATTCTGGGCCAAAGAAATGCATCATAGGGAGCAATTAAAAACCCATAATGCACTGAAAGGGGCTTTTAACCCCTTGAATGCTAGAGAGGTTTCTAAAGCATTGCAAAGAAATTCGTTGGAGACTTATGTAGCATTCAAGGGGTAAAAACCCCTTTTAAATCAATTGTAATTTTCTGAACTTGTATTTTTCCTCTTCAGTGCAGCTGGTGTATGTGCGTTTCCTATAAAGTGAGCTTAAACATCGCTTTCCCAGTCTGGATTTCCCATTAGGCAGAGTAGACAAACTCCTAGGACTCCAGATTGTGGGGGGAGCCTCAGCTGTGATAACCACACCCTCTGAAATGAATTGTGGGTGTAGCCAGCATAATCCCAATGACTCCATTCCATACCCTTGTTCCTGCATTATGGTGCTCTGCTTTTTTGCTTGCGAAAGAGGCCTTTAGAATCGCTCTTTAGTGAATAAATTAATTGAGATTGGATCACTAGAAATTCATGTTTTAGGTAAGGGGTGGACAACATGAGGACATTCAGCTGTACAGGATGGCTGGCCGGGGATGATGGGAACTATAGTCCTGAACAGCTGGCAGGCTTCTTTGTCCATCCTCAGTGTAGGAGCTGCAAAAAAAAAATCCCAACCTCTCCTAGTAAGAGCCATATAGACCTGCTCCTCCTGTATTTTAATTCCCCCACACTGATATCTATAGCTAAATCACCAACACTGCTACACCACGGCACATATTACTAATTAGGGACATATTTTCAATGGACAACCGCGTAATTCTGGAGTTAAATAAAATTCCATTGACTTAAAAGAGTCTTTCAACCTCTTGAATGCTCGCTCATGAGATCTCTAACGTAACGTATAG